>WKFP01014254.1:107741-152214 GCA_011057875.1 Pterocles orientalis
ATGAGCATAGGGCGTATAGGAAGACCAAGATGTTCATAAAATGTGAATTCAATTTATCTTTCTTTTATCGATACAGGATTGCATTTCCAAATGGGGATCACTCATGACAGAAACAGTGGTCTAAGCAAAAACAATTAATTATGTGTCTGGTGAGAACTTCTGAAATTACAATTTAGTAACAGGTAAACGTCTTGTTTTCTAAAGCAAGCTTCTCCATGATGGTAGACGCTCTTCCTATTTGTAAATAAAGAGTAGTAGTATTTAAAATTAGTAACCAAGTGAAGGAAAAAATAATTTTTACTCCTGAATTAACATAAGGCCAACATATGGACGGTCACATACCTGAGTCAAACAGCTTTCTTTCTAATAAATTAGGCTTCTCAATGATTATATTTTCCTAATTTAAATAATTTTAATCTGGTTTATACTGTCTTAGTGAAGATATCAGACTCTTTCAAGTCCAATATCTTGTCACCTACTAACCTGGAAGCCAGTCTGCCCTCCAAGTCCAACAGTGACCATTTTTCCTCGCAGGTGTTAAAAAAGCAAGTGTTTCTAACTCTGGTGGGTCAGAACAGATTATAAAACTGTCTCTATGCCAGGTCTAGAATACTTTACTTAAACAGCATGGGAAAAATCCTCAGGTAGAGGAAGACTGCAGAAATTTTCCTTCTATTTATCGATTTTTCCTCTTCCCCCCATTAGTTTTACTGGCACAAACACATAAAACTAATAAGAGTGGTCTAGATTGGCTTGGTGGTAGCTTCATCTCCCCTTTCCTGGCATTATTAAAACATCATGCAAGACCTCTAGGAGGACCTCAAAGTGACCTGAAGACCCCCAAGTTCTGTAAGAACAGTATAACAAATACTTCTTAGAATACATCTATAAAATATTTCAGCAGCCTGAAAAACAGAAGAAAAAGTATAAACTGAAAAGATTTAAGGGCCACCAGAAAACTGCTAACTCAGCAGGTTAGATGGAAGGAAAGCATTACAGCTGATAAGTTTGAGTTCTGTACTCTAAAAAACACAAAGATGTAAGCACCCACTTTGCTATATGTTCAGAAACTACATTCTTCTTGAGGAAAAGTGTCACGAAACAAAGTTTAAAAACACGGACAAACAAAACAGAGGTGTGAAATAGAAGAGTCTTTCTTATCTTAAAGTGTGCAGGAGAGGAAGGAAGGACCTTTAGGGTTGGTGGAAGTCCCATGACAGCCAAAAAAAGAGGAGCTACTTCCTTCCTCTGAGCACAGAGATGGAAGTGAGAAAAAAACAAACAGGAGGAGAACAAATTCCTCCACAGTCTTGCTTTTCAAAGGAGGAAATGTGGCGATGGGTCTCTTATTATCCCCCTGGGGCTACGGCTGTGTGCCAAGTGGGACAGTTGAAGTGAACCCTACCTTCAGAAGTATCCTAAAATCTGCAGAAGAAAAATCATTTGTTCATTACAGTATCAGTTCATAGCTTTTAGTAACCACACAACACAGAGAATGTGGGATTTTCACTTTCTACGAGCACAACTTGACCAACAAAACTGAAGATCAAAGATGTTTTCTCCATTTGTCTGGTCACTAAGTGGTAGCCCATGCTTAATTTCATAAATAATTCAAGCTAATGGGAAGTATTAACTTTCATGAAATTATTAGCAAAAATAGTGCTTTCTATGGGAAGCACAGCCAGCAGTATAAAAAAAATACCGGTGCTCTTGGGAATAATTACATTTATATTCATTTTCCAAGGACACCAATGTAGACAAAAATGGGTTAGTGCATAGCATTTCTTGCAACATAGGTATGATGCCGCAGGGGAAAATGTATTTGGCTGAATCACAATTTCAGAATGGAACCATGGTGAGACAGGCTGCAACGGAACTACAGGTAAGTCCAGATGTCTTAACAATAGAAATTAAAAGTCAGACTGTTGTATTCTTTCATATGATATTGTTCTCCTCACTGTTCCTAAATAAAGTTGATTCTACCAGGAATGGACTTTTTTTTTTTTTTTCACAAATGTTAAGACAGGTTCTTTAGAATGCTGTATTTCTCAAACCATCAAATATATACCAGAACAAATGAGGGCAATCCAAGAGAATGATTCATACTCCCTGGTTAGGTTATGTGTGTCATCCACACCCATTAATAAAAGAGAACTCTTCAGTAAACTTTGGATAATATCTGATTCAGAAACAAGAAGATACTGGGCAGGATTAACACTCCATCAGAGCAGGTATACGATCAACGTGACTGTTTGGTGAATGTGTTTAGGCTACTGGAACATTGCAAGTATCAGCCACTAATGGAATAACGTTGAAATATGACTGTTCACTGGCTATTTTTTAAAACTGAAATTACAACACATGATAATTATTACACAGCTGGAAACAGCAGAACAACCATCACGTTACCTGTAAATTAAAAACCCTCCAGGCTACACATTACATCTTTTACTGAGTCAAGATCTATATGTGCACACACATTTATTTTTAACACTGTCAATCAATTATTATGCACTGCATGCAGAAATTACATTAACAAATGTATGGATTTACAAAGCAAGCCTAAACCAGCCTCTGAATGTGGTACTGCTATGTCAAGGACTTAACCTCCAGAATACCCTGCAAATCCAAACCAGGCAAGCAGGACAAAACACCAACCAGCAAAACTTGCACCACTCCCAGAGGGAAAATCTACCTGGAAATCCTAGTAAGGACAACAGCTGTCCAGCTGTTCCTGGAGACACTCATGCCCGAGCTGAGCATCTGGGGTCTGTAAACACACAAGCAGTCATAGCTCCTTTGATGAAGCAAGCAAAATGGGAAAAGTAGTGAAACTTGCTGGCTTCGCAGAGAAATGCCAAGGTAGTATGGTAACAGTGTACATATGGTGATGTAGTAATGATGATGCTATTTTAAGAGAGCCCCAAAACTTACAAAAGAAGATCATAAGTTTAAATTTTATAATGGGCAACTCTAAGTATGCACTGAAATACAAATTAATATCCTTTAAAAACTTACGACGTTTACATCTGTTAACACACAGTTTTAAAATTGATATACATTGCAGATTTATATCTGTCCTTCTGTAGGAGGGGAAAAAAACAAACAACTTATGGAAGACACTCCAGGGTCTTCCTTCATAACTTTCACCACATTTCATTTAGAACATTAACTGACTATCTTTGAACAAATGTTTTTAGCAGGGCAAGCTATAAAAAGCTTTGTAAAACTCTGTTCTTTGTTATCGGGTAGAGATAGATATCTATCTTTTGACTACATGATGTGATACCCATAAATTAACCAACTGAAATATTCATGCATGTGTATGGGTGTGTACAACTTACAGGACTTGAATTCATCATTTTGATCAAAGCAGAAACGCCATTCCAATCAGGTCCATGTAACAGGGTATATGCTAGACTTTTTTTGGGAAAAGGGTTGCAGAATAAATTAATTACCAGGTAGGAAAGTAGGGTGCAGATCATTAACTTAATGTTACAGAACTTCAAAATTTGGACTATTTTTTAAAGCGTTATTTTCAGGGAAAAGTTGTAGGAAGCTGGTCTACTGCTTCGACTATTAGTCTAATTTTCTTAAAATATTCCTTACTGCAATATGACATTTGGTTGTTTTTTTTCTGCAATTTTAACCATTTGGAATGAACCTCTCATACCAGGTGTCTACCTCAAGGTGTTCAGGGAGGTGGGGAGGGTCATTCTGATTCACTCAGCCATCTCGCCGAGGGACAATGTGTTTTAGACGTGTTGCTAGAGACTTTTCCTCTAAAACGCTCCAGGGCCCCTAGCTGTTGCTGGAACAAGAGATTTGCAAACTGTCACAGCATTAGCCTTTATGTCAGTCTTGTATCCAGACTGAATGCACGCAAGTCCTGAGAGGCCTCTGGGTGACCAGAAAGTGCCGGTGCCACATTGTAGAGCGACTGAGCAGACTTCAGCCCAGGGCTGCAGTGGTCAGGTCTCAACCCTTCCTCAGGTAAAAATTCTAGTTCAAACAAATGTTTTCACCCAAGGAAACAGAAGCCAAATAAAAGCACCACTACTTTTGTAAACAAAACAAATTGTGACTGGGCTTTGCCACCAGTGCTGGGCTGCACTGAGCTGCTCAGACTCCCAGTACTTGCCAGCTCACAGAGTACACCGCCGGTCGGAGCTCGGTGCAGTCACACTCACTCACTGCGCTTTTAAAACAAAACCAGACTGACATATAACTCGAATTCTGGACCTCATTAAAAAAATTCGAGGCCAAGGGTCACTGTTTCATATGCCTTAACGTTGATAGGGCAGTCATGAAGTATAACACTCCAGTGTGAGATAATCAAATGCCTTCAGTGCATTCCTCTGCATTCCCCACTAAATGCAGCAGGCACAAAAGAACAGCAACACATGAGCGCAATAGACAATAAAAGAGAAGGGAGCCTGTTACACACTCCAAATGCTTTTGTAAATGTATTTAAAAACACTGATCTATTGCAGTAAAGTTAATATCCTGTTTTACATCTGTATTAAGTCCAATTTCTCTGGCTTTCAATGAACAATGGCAACATCTTCCTCACAAACTTTTGTTTCAAGGCAATTTAATTTTTTCCGCCGGCGTCAAACTAGTCACATACCAGTCCATGGATAAGAAAATCATCCTTAGTGCTCTTCTAGAGAAACAGCCTGTGAGGCTTAGACAAGCAGAACTATCTCTTCCCATTAATTTTAAGGTGAGGATAAGCAAAGGATTGACTGCGAAAAGACGGTCTTTTAGACCCTGCCCACACAGTAACTAAAAGACAGTCTTTGCAGACATGACTTAGAGGCGAAAGAAGCAACTGTGATACCGGAACCAGATAACAGCTGAGATGATGTGCTTCACCCCTATAATACACCTGAAATAAAGACAGATGAGGACTCATCTCATGCACGCAACTCTTCAGCAGTATCGAGTGCAGAACCACAGATGAATTAATCAGACTGTATTTAGATCATTACAATCACAAAACCAAACCAATCTCTACCAAATAGTAACCACTCCCACTCTGTCTTTCTAGTTGAAAAAGGTGTTCTGGCCTCAAGGTAACTCACTTGAGACAAAAGTCTAGTGAAAGCATGGCAGGCTGTAAATTTCAGAGTCAGCAGGTCAAATTACAGAACAGTATTCAATAAGTTCCCAATTTATAACAAAACTACAAAATTACTTACTTGTATTTTAGCTTTAAGACAGATAATTTAAATATGAAAGGATGTAATGTTTTTCTTTGTGTGAGGTCAATGCTAAAATTCTGAAACAAAGAAATGTTAACAGATTTTCATTACCTGTATCAAGTGTTTGGGAAAACACACAGACATGCCCAAGAGATTCACAAAATCCCCAGTTCAAATTTTTCCAAAGGTAGCATTTGGCAAAGCCTGTTTCTGACCGATGAGATGAAAATTAATCACAGGTGAGACACACTGCACTGAGATAAACTTTGGGGATCAGCCACTCAAAATGCAAAGTGGATTAATTAGCGGTGTCCAGCCTTAATCAAGAGTTCAGAGAACCGAAAAATTAAATCTGCCTGGACCCATCAGAAGACTACAAACTCCAACTGGGGTAGAAAAGTCAACACGCTTGAATAGATGGAAAACTTTTATAAGGAACAGACCCTGCCATGCCTGGAACTTGAAGTGCAAACTATACGGAGAAAAGGAAACCATGATTAACACCTCATCAGGGGAGGGCAGGGATGCAGAAGGAAAGGGTCTGATTTAATCTTGGCAGAGTTTGATTAGATCCTTTAATTTCTTTGGTTAAACCTTTAATAAACACTTGTCTATTTGGGTTACCATAGATAAATATCTTGACCTGCATTTTGCTTGAACTCCGCTTGATTTAATGACTAACTGATTACTGCACAAGTATTTCTCCGACATGTTGGCATTATTATTTTACAAATGGATTATACCAGCTCATTCCCAGTTGTATAGTCTTCAGATTCAATAAGCTTTCTGAATAAACAGATTGAATGGCCTTTGTCCTCATTAGCTTATAGAAAATTAATTTCTTAGTGTTAATTTTTGGGCTTGGGCCAGTTGCCAAATGTTTAGGGCAGCTGCTAGAACTATAGATCATATCACACAAGTCGGAGATGGAAAGATCTATGAGGTTATTTCCTTCAACTACAAACTGATGAAGAACTACAATCAATGAATCACATGCCTGTCACGTCCTCTATAGTATACACTCAATTGTGTTGGCTGGTTTTAAACCACCGCAGCCACAAAGCCTCTACCACTTCATTTATTGCTTCATACCACTCTAAACAGACATGTCTGAAAAATTTAATAGCCAGTAAAAACATAATAGCTTTACAGACTATGAAGCAAAGAAAGAGCCAATGCACCCATCCAGTCTGATCACCTTCACAGTCAGAACCACAGTTTCAGCTGGTGACCCTCACATTAACCCTCATAATGCAAGGCTCAGCTCAAGCATGTTTTGAAAAACATTCAGACCCTAAGGGCTCCAAGTATTATGGACTTTCCCTCGGCAAATTATTCCCACGTCAAGTGACTACACTGTTTTAAAGCTGTCTTTGATTTCATATTTGAATTTCTCAGACTGCCAATTACAGCTACGGAACCACCACTGCTGGGTCTATGTCTGCTAACAGATATATTCTGTTCTACATTGTGCCCTGTATTCTTAGTGAAACATCGGTGATGCTATATACCTTCAAAGTTCTTCCCTCCCTGTCCCCCACACTTGTTTCAGAGTCAGCTGAGTGACAATTCAGACATCCTCTAAGGATTCAGACCTTTAAAAAAAAAAAAAAGTCTTTCCTTTCCTTGAATAACAAGTCCCAAAGACAAAATTGTATTTTGCACTCCTCTGAGTGTCTCTTCAATTTCATACACCTCTGGTGTTGAAATGCCCAGAACGGACTCGTCAGAGAAGTCTTAGCGACATCTGCTATATTTCATAGATCCCTGACAAGATGCATGTACACAGGCAGCCCAAAGTAGCGTTTGACTTGTTGGCTCCATTTATCTCATTTACTGGCCCTTAAGGTCCCTCTCAACGTTACTGCTTTCCAAAGTAGTTCCTAGTAAATATTTTATATTTGGTTACTATCCCTCACGCTGAATCTCATTCTGTTTCTTGTGTATCCTTGTGGATCTTTGAAGTGTTCTGTATCGACTTCTGTGTCAGGAACGATATTTTTAACGTCTGCAGCTTAACTATCAGATAAGAAGCACATTTCTGACATCTTTCACTACAGTTTCTCGTAAAGCTCTTAATGTCCCTGACACGGATACTGTGCCATTCTGCACTCCCTCCACCCCCTACATTTCAGACATTAAAGAGGCAACCAGACAAATTTTAATATTGTAAAATAAATATCTATATCATCTATGATTTACAATTTAAAAATATTATATCTAACTATAGTTGGTAATTAATGTTTCTGAACATAGACAAGAGCAATAAAAGGAGCAAGTAAAAGGAGCAAGTACAACTTTTAATGGGCTGCTCCACTTCTCTATTTCTAGTTATAACTTCTATGCTACAAAATATTACATGGGAAACAAAGGTTTCAATAAATTAAAAATATATTAAAAAATTATCCTTGGAGTAATAAAAGCTTTCTCACACAGAAACCAAACACTGTTGCAAATTCTGACCTGATAGCATCTTAATAACAGATAAGGAAAATAATGAAGTTCTTCACAGTTAATAACAAAATTCTGCATCGAAGAGCTTTATGCATATTATATAAGGCTCAGAATGAACCCGTGAAAGATAACAGAGATAAAATAATCAATATATGTATATCATTTGGGCTCGTCAGAGGCCTGGCTCATCTTTTAACCGTATCTGCGTAATGCGAAGTAAAATAAGCCTTGATTTTTATGAGAATCTATTGGCACTCTTCTAACACAAATAATTCAAATCACTGCCTGGAAGGGCTGTTTAGGAGATTAGAAAATTGCCAAGTGATAAAGTTAACACAGTTAACCAAAACCTTCACTTGCGACCTGTCTCTATGACAGTGTCTTATTCTGATTAGGATTATTTTTTACATTTTTCCTACTATTCCATTAACTGATAAACTTCACTGTGTATAGTGCACATAGGTAAGCATTTCAAAGTACTACTACACCCTCTATAAAGAAGACGCAATCTGGTGTTATGAGCACAACCAGCATATTTCCAAATGTTTTAAATTCCACCCAGAAGAATGGGAGAAACTATGGCTCTCTCATCACTACAATTTGTCATATTTCAGGCTGTGAAACAACAGCTCAATGAAACTGGGCTTTCTACCTTATTTTCTTCTAGGATGACTACAAATTTCAGTCACAGTTACCAGCTCATCACGCAACTGAGGTGACTCAGAAGCATGTCTCCAGCTAATCCCCGGGTGCCCTCATATTAGCAGAAACAAGCTACATTCAAGATAAAAGTCAAGAAATTAATTCAAAGACGTGGAGTTATGCAATGCCGTTGAATTTGGTAGGCATTTAACATCAACCAGGTTAGATTAGTAGAAGGTTGTTCCTTGTTCTGCTGTTCTTAAGGAAATAAAATGACCAATCAGAAAAACAAACATATTTAAACATTTGTCATCTGTTCTCAGATCACTATTGCTAAAAACAAACAGGGAGAAAATATTCCTCGAAGCAATCAAATCAGCCAGAGACAGTGAGGCTGTAAGAAAGGCCTGTACTGGACGCAACTGTCCCTACTTGTCTTCTTCCAGTTCTGGGGGCTCTTTGGAAGCATCCAAAGGGTCCAAATCTGAAATTACCAACACAAGCTGCTTGACATAAGTCAGCTGAAGAACTCCTCCAAGTACAATTATTATCCATATGAACAGGAGCAAACACTCAACTGCCCAGTCACCTGTTTTTTGGGATGTCTGCTCTTCTTGTGTTTGCACATGGATCAATATATGCAAACAAGGGGAGGAATTCTCTAATCTGAGGAATTTTAGAAACACTTTTCAAATTAATTTATATTTTGTTGTATCCGTCATGCAAGTCAAGTTAAAAACCAACAGCAAATTTATCAACTGGGATAAGCAAATTCCACACTTTTCACCTGCTTACCTTTTTAATTTGAGCAGCGGTTGATTTCAGGGCAACCACCCACGTTCATGAGGTACATAAATGCTTCCAGGACTCAAACTGTTTAAGCTGCTACAAGTAGCAGCTGTCTCAAACCAGGCGTGTATTTGCCACCCACCAGAATAAGCAATGCCGCCAACCCCAAACTCGCATCCTAAAAGGCTGTGCACAAAGAGGTTGATGTACACTTCAAAAGACCTTTCTCTGCATCACAGGAGTATCAGCAGGTGCTGTAGTTCTCCAGGAATGATTGCTCCAGAAAATTATACAGATGTTTTAAAACTAATTTAACACTTCATGTTTCCACTTCTTGACTTGAGTGAGCTTGGTTTTTCAGCTTTATCAGCACACTGATGCTTACTTAGGATTCAAGCTGCAGAATATTATCAATCAAAGACTTTATCAACATCATCACAGAAACATGTTGATGTCCTCAGAGGACAGAAGGAGACTTTAAAAGAGGCAAGCAACCAGAGAGCATCATGGCAGGAAGGAGGGAAAGCAGCAGGATGGGAAGCTCCTGCCATGTATTTTTGGCAGCTATGTTGTACACCTGAACTAGACAGCTACAGTGCAAAGAGCGCTCGACTATGGGTTTTTCCCATGGGCATACAAAACTGCAAATTAGATCATTATATACTGAAAGGGCAGCTGCGACAGGGATAGCAGTGCAGGAGACTACGGGGTTTTTGGTGATACAGGGAACTGCTGTCAAAGATTATCATCAAAACATGACCTGAGCTGGCAAAGCGAACAGCCAAACACCTCCACTCCATGGACTGTCCTTGCCGCTTCCAAGCTGGCTGCAGGTTATTTCTGGTTTTGGATCCTGACTCCTAATGCAAACTTCCCCAGTGGGAACCTACAATCTGAGCTCTGTCAGCTGTCTAGAGCCTGTATCAATTTACACGAGTTCACATCCAGGAATTATATTTTGTTTCATGACCACACAAACCTAAAGCTTTGGAAGAAAATAATCTGCAACCATTTGAAAATGGCAACTCACTGCCATTCCTCTTAACAGAAGTTTCTTGCCACAAATTTGACCACGATTCAGTATCTTAAGAGTTCTTACCGAGCCTGGGAGAGAAACCTAAACCACAGCTTTGACATAGCTTTCTGCAATATGAAGGGATGTGTGGGGTTTTTTTTCTTTTTTCCTTTTTCCTAAGCAGAAGGTAAATAGTCATTCTTCCTAACCTATTATAGAAGCAACAAACGAATGAATAATTCTACAAAGATTTATGCAAAAACCCAATTGATTTAGACTGTTTACTCATTACGGCTCTTTATTTAACATTAATAAGCACTGTTTAAATTCTAAAGTAATTGCACATAAACATGTTTATTTTATTGTATGTACCGCTGTACTGTTTAAAAATGCATGGAGTTTAAAAGTCTACTTTTTTTTAAATTTTATTTTCTAGATTTTCATGATTTAGGGTTTTTTGCATTTATTTGCCACCAATCTATTTACTGTATACCTACAAGAAAGCTCAAAAAATTCAGCTATAGTTGGCTGGTAAAGTACAAAAAATGCTTTCTATTTGCTTTTGTATTAAAAGGAAATTGGATATCTTGAGACTAAAATGGTCATGCCAGCCAGAAAGATATTTCGAGACAAAACGTAGAAGACTGTCTTCAGAGAAAAGATGTAAACAAAAATGAGTGACTGAAATAACGTGGACCACTTCAGACAAGAACGAGAGGTACTAGGGATCAGAAATGAATTATTAGGCTCTAAAATGATCCAATAAAAATCAAACTGTAGTGCAGTAATCAGAAAATGTATTGGAAAAAAGGTCATAAAAAGAAAGAGGACCTTTCAAGTGCTGTAGGTTATTAGCTACTGTGGAGGAATCTGTACCCAGGAGATTGTATTTCTAACAAAATATGAACGCAACCAAACACAGCTGAATTTGCTGTTCAAAAGGAAGCAAACTATAAAATTCAAAAAACTAGAATGGAGACAGAAACAGAGTCTAGAATAAAAACAATCAATGCAACCACCAATAGGAATGTTGAGATGAACGTTGTACTGACTCAACACACAGCCATGCAAGCTTGAGGAAGAATGACTCAATTATATTTTTCCCCATGGGCAAAGACATTGAGCACATCACAAAAAAAGCATTTGGGGAGCGCCCCTTGTTAGAAAGGAAGAACTGCAATTCTAAACTGTGAATAATTACAGACTCTCTGGAAGCATTCGAGTTCCAGTGCCTTCGTCAGCAGAGCCCTGGCAGACTGCAGGTGCTGTGCCCACCTTCACAAACGCTCACCAGAGCGTTTTATAATTATGCCAGTAAAGCAAGCACCATCATAAACTACATGCATATTCACTACCTCCATCTCAACCTTTAGAAAGCAGTTTTGAGACTACAAATGAGACTTCATCGCGATCATCTTCCTTACAAAAGGAAATTATGTAATATTCTGGGAAGTTTTTTAGTTTCTTGAGAAAAATTCTCAAGTACATAGAAATAAATTTTGATACTTTCCCTTCACTGGGAGCTTCCTCTCTTTACACTGAGAATTCCACCCCCAACTGTGATCAGCAGCATTACCTAAAGCAGCATCCCTTTCTGACAACGAATGAGAGAATGCAACCGATTGCCGCCCTCAAAATGCAGCCCTATTGCAGTCAGTAAGATCTAGCTCATGCAGATCACCACCTAGAAGAAATCACAAAATACCAAATTATGCAGAAAAACACAAATTCAAAGCTCGCATTATGATTCTGCCTCTTCAACAAACAGCAAAATACTTGCTCTTGAAGAGCTTAGCATGATTGGACAATAACAGAAAGTTTGTTGTCTCAAAAGCACTTCTTGGGGAAAAGTTAAACAAATATGATGTTCTCAAATCAAAAGTGCCACTTGAAATTGCTGTTGGACAAAGCAATGAGAAGGGCACTTAAGTCCAGACAATACTTACCGTGGCTTTGACACGTATAAAGTGCCCATAAAAATTTATATTTCACATTTACCCAAAAGAATTGTATGCAAACAAGAAAAATCATATTGCACCTAGAGTTTGAAAGCTACACTGAAAGATGTGAGTAATAACCTTTTCATAAAATGTATTTTACTCCACCGACTGACCATGGAAAATCTGAGGGGGGGCGTGTGGCACGAAGAGCCCTTTTGCTTGCTGTCTTTCCATAAGACAAAGACATTGCTTGAGAATGTAGGAGAAAGCCACGTAATACTGTTAGGAATGCTGAACCACGGAGTTACAGCTAAGTGAGTGACAATGTGGTGAAGACCCTACAGGCAAACGCACTACACCATAAGGAAACTTTAACATTGGGTTCATTAAAGAATGGCTTCACTCATCCCTACAGGAAATATACCTTCAACTCTTCCTTGGCTGTGGTACTTGTTTGATAGGAAATGTAACAATATTTGGAAAAGACAGGAATAATCACCATGAAATCTTCCAAGCTCCTTTACAAATGTGAATTCATTCCAGCTTCAAAACAAGTGACATGCTTACTACACTGATGTAAACAAGCCTGAAGCAACATTCGGTAACGCTCATTACAATGACTAGATTCAAAAGCCAAAAGAAAATTAACAGTTCATCAATAACATTCAACTGTTCCACAAACATACCCCTAAGATAAGACAACACTGGCTGCATCACACCAGAGTCATACTCCGCAGTGTCTATTAGCACAACCAACGGTAAAACTGCCTGGGATCTCCAGAGAAAGATAAACAGGGAGAAAGTCTAATAAATGGAGTAGCAGACATTCAAAATCATTGATATTCATGTGTTCACACTTGTTTGACACGCCTATCATTTGGGGATAGGAGGACATTTAATAGACAGAAACATTTCTCTCTTAACTTACCTGTAGTTAGCACACTGATGCTTTATCTTCTTTTAGTTCCAGAGCACCGTGCTGTCTTGATTACATTTCTCATGATGTCAGAGAAGGTATAAAATCCCTCTAATGTACAAAACTGATGACATGGGGAGGAAGGAGTGCTATGAACCACAATAAATACTATATACAGTTTAAAAGTACCCTTAACTTTTGTCCCTTGTGTTTCTTACATGCTTTTGGTAGCTTTTAGCGAGGTTTGAAGCAACAGAGCTGAACAATCTTGACCTGATGTCCTAAGCCATCCTCACTGCCAGGCATTTCCTCCCACATATGTCTTTGAGGAAGTGTGGTTTCATGGAATAAAGGAACCTCCAGATCACTGATATTCCCCAAAGGAACATAGTTACTTTACAACACTTGGTTTTGTTGTCTGAAGGGCTGCTCCTCTGTACTGCCAACACATCTCATGGTGAACAACCCACAATCAGCAGCTGACACATGCTGCTCAACTGGAAGCCAGTGTCATGAAGCACTGCCTAAAACGTACATTGCAAACCTTCTGGAGTAGGAACTTAACATAAAGAAACAACACTGGCAACATAATTAGTCATCAGAATACGTGAATCTAATTAAAATATTACTCAAAAACATCTGTTAGGGAGAGGAAGCAGCCTGCAGGAATTACTCAGTGCTCCTAGACCTATATTCTAGAAGAGCTAATTATACACAGCTCCTTTAATGCTCATGTTACAAAATACAAAGTCAGGGTGTAGAGCTAGGTATGATTAAGGAAAACATAATTAATATCTAAAATACTGAATTTAATTTCATATGAAAGCAAGCTGAAACAAGTAGTATTCAAATGCATTATTCTGTACAAACTAACTGTATTTTCATATACAACTTCCCATTCTTATCCTCTTTTCTATTTCAGAAATAAGAAAAAGTCTAATATGTTTGGTTTAGCTTTCACTTTTAAAAGACTAGGAAGGTTGCTGTCATGGGAAGCAGACACTTTCTCCATTTTCTATGTTTCTTCTAGATGGTCGGATCAAAGCTACTTGCTACTATCAACACTTCCCATTTGTAAGATCAGGATACGCTAATATTTGTAACTGAATAATACAGATTTATGCTGATCTTCATCTTACTCCCAAGCCCAAGAGGAAATGAAATTCTAAGAAATTTCAAAATGGAATATAAGACTTTCTGATGTAATTTAACACACAATGAAATAAATGGGTAAAAATGAAACAAAGGATGAAGAGGAAGAATGAGCAACCTTTTGTCATCCATGGTAGGATGGCAATAAATTCTTAAAAGATCTCATACTGTCAAGAAGAAATTGTATTTAGATTAAACCTTGCTAGACCCTAAAAGGATAATTTTTCAGTATTTTCCACTTTTCTACCAATCCTTTATTCATTTGCTAAATCGCTTCTTTTTATCTCACAGTATTACAGTTTGGAATAGCTGAAAACAGTTCTAGATACCTTTATGTTTAACACCATACTGGCTGAGGCCATAAGGAACCAAAGAAGAGTAATTAGATCTTATTTATATAGTAGTCTTAACTATAATCTTCTACGATCAGAGTTCACAAGTTTTCATGTTAGTCTTATTTCACACTAATGATCCACTAACAGCTTTAAGCAGAACATCCCAAACTTTGATGAAAACCAGGTTCCAATTGTCAGGAACATTTACATTTTAAGACATCTAAGTGAGAATTGCTTATATTTCACAATAGGTGCTAAACTAAAGCAGCATTAAACTAAAATAAATAATTTGTTCCAAAACATATACATATAAAATATGACAGTAGGTTGTTTCTGTAAAGCAGACCTCTGATTTTCTAATACATTTTAAATTTTAACCAAAAGAGATGAGAAATAAAATATATTATAAACTTCATAATAAAGCAACATAAATAAAACATCAGGATAGACATGGTGATTGTTTAGAATGGAACTGGCTCCAGCAATACACTAGTCCAGAGAAGTCCTCATGCAGAATTCATGGTAAATGTTTAACAAGAGAAAAACTATTTCATTGTGTCCCCCTAGCCCCACGAAGACTGCTGAAATGAAGAGTCCAATAATCGTCACACTCTTGCACTGCAGCACTCTGACTGAAGACAGGCACTTCGGTGCTCTCCCATCTCCTCTTTCCCCCCTGCGGCAGCCTAGATAAACTGACTTCCCAAGAACTGCAGCAGCACTGCAACAGCCTTTTGCACTGTAAAATATTTGTGGAAATGCTTTTCCTGCATGCTCATTTCCATCTGAGAAAGTCAAAGGGATTTAAAAGAAAGAAGGAGCAATAATTTATATTGCTACCGGCTCCTTAAGTCACATCCACTATCCTTCTGCACAACACAGGGGAGGAAAGCCAAGTGATTTTTTTTTTTTTTTTTGGAGCTCTAATGCGAAGTTACTCACTTCTGGGATAAAAATTAGACCTGACTGTTCTCCTCAAGCTTCCCCTCCTCCCTTCTTTTAGCTACCCATGAAAGCAAACAAAACTGCAGGGCTAAAAATATTACACAACCTTGTGCAAAAATCACTGTACTGTGGGCAAAGGTTATTTGGATTACGGAATATCAAAAATATTTCTGCTATGTTCTAAATACTGTTTAATTATCTTTAATGTAAAATATTAAATACTGATTGATATTTGTCTTCAGTGTTCACTGGGCTTAAAAGATAAAGGCAAGGGAATGCTTTAACATCGTGTACTGGTTTTAATATAATATATGAAAACTGTAAAGATTAAAACAGCAGATAAACAGATGCAATGCCCTCATCAGTCAGAAAAAGTAATGAAGACATTGTAAAAGGCAGAATTTTATACTGACAAACAACAACTCATCATTAGCTGAATTTACATATATGAGGAATCTCATAAATACCTCAAATACTAGGGACTAAGACTTCCATGATGTTACAACCCAGGTGATGTTACAGTGCGCATCTCACACCGATCCAAAGCAATTCAGATGACTTAAATGCTTCTTTTGAGACAGCAATGCTTCCAAAGGAACCACTCTGAGGTCAAGAAAAGCTTCTTACACTCTTAACACCACCATCAGAGCAGTTACTATGTCAATGTGTACTCCAATGCTCCCCAAAAGGCATCGCTATGTTGCTGCAGAGATTCATCCACCTCCTTTGACACTGAGGAGGCTTCTTTGAAATAGAAGCAGAAGCAATCAACATACATACCATCTGAACGCTAAAAGAGAAAAAAAAAAAGCAGCAGCAAAAGAAGTCTTTTATTAAGGGAAGATTAGTGGCCCTTTTCTGTCAAATATCTGAGAGTATCATATATCAAATATCTGGCAAGCTATAGTAAACTCCAGAAGTTGAAGGAATTTCACAACAGGGGCTTTGCATTCTGTTTAAGCGATGAAGTTGCCTTAATCTGTTAGGGGACTAAAGCCATCCAACAGACAGGAGTGTACAAACATGAACACAATCCACACGGCAACAAAAAGGCAAAGTAAAGCACATCAGGAATCAAGAGAAAAACATTAAATGGCACAGATGGGATTAAGACTGATGTTTACCTTTATATTTTCAAGGCTACTTACACATATTTGCTCTACTTGCAAATTAGTAACTCAATTTCTTAATTACATCATTGTAAATAGAGAGTGACAGGACAGGAGCTAATGGAAACACTTTAGACACAGCCATCGTTATTATAACCACTATCCTGCATAGTCGGTCACATGCCTGCCTCTTCTCAGAGCACGTATTGTTATTATAATTTAGCTGTTGGTAATAATTTCCTGGAGAAATGAGAAAGCCAGAGATCAGCTTAATGCCTGGCTTGTTTACAAAATAACAGTAAATAACAACACCATTAATCCCAATGCTCTCACTTTCTTGCATTAAACACAAGACTTTTATGAAGAGCCAAATTCAAGCCCAATTTAAACAGGTGTGAATTCACAGCAGCTCTGTCGACACATACCATAAATTAAATCAAAATCTTGTCCTCAGCTAAATCCTCCCCATGTTTGAATAACTACAGCACGCACAAAGCTGTGTTTCTCACACAGTGTCAGCAACTCCAGCATTTCTTTTACTAATTAAGCATCTTTATCCCTTTAACAAACACTGTTAAAGACACTGAATTTGAAGTGCAGAGCTGAAACGACTATCCCAAAAGTTACCCATCAGCCCAGCAATCAACGTGGAAAAAACCCCAGAGATTTAGGGAGAGTCAAAAGCTCTGTTAAAGGGACCACTGGCTACAAAACACTTAAGTGAATTACACAAGATTAATCTTACATGTTTATATGTCATTAGACTCAGCTTTGATCTGTAACCTACTAATTTCTCTACTACTTGTACTTATTAATTCACAGCTAATATTATTATTCTATCTTTGCAGTCTGCTGTTTAAAATTACTGATATTATTAAAATTATTATTCCAAATAGAACCTGAACATGTAAATTAAGAGGTTCCCCAACAATTTCTGTCGGAAAAAGGAAACAACTACATTTTTTCATAGCTATTTTTCCTCCTCTTTCTTAGTTTTTAAAAAGACAAATATGCTACTAAAAAAAAATTCCCCTGGCCAGACCTCAAGCACTCTAAAGCTACATTCCATGACCAGTCCAGTGGTATTTCAGCCTATACTGATACCCTTATTTCTTGCCTACAAATCTCAAAGAAGCTGTGGTGAACTATAAGCAATGCCTAGTTGTCATAAAATAATGCAGCCAAAGGAATTGAACATGGAACTGGCTCCAGGACTGAGTGTGCATTTCACAGTACACTCATCCAGTACCGGGAATCCAGTACTCTGCTACTGGTTCTTACTTAGTAGAGTAACCGATTGCGTAGAAGTACATCTCGGAAGTAAGCCAAACAAGTCAGCCTTTAAAGTACTCCAAAACAATCTGATAGCCTAAAAGAAGTTAAAAATTATGTTATTGTAGAAATGGCTCAAGTTCCACACTAGCTCTCAGCTGAGATTTAGTAGCTAAGAGTTGATGGGTGTGCAACAAGTCAAATGTGGCTCAAGCATGGATTCATGGCATCAATGCACAGACATCCCGTAAAGCAAAACGTAAAAACTGCACGAACAACTGAATGGGGAAAGACTGTGGTCTCCTTTTCAGTACCCAGGCTAGTATGGGACGCAGAACCATGTCACTTGATGTAGTTTTAGATATGTGTCTGAAGACCTCCCTTTTTGTAGATCAGGGTTGTATCCTCTCCTGAACCACAGCTTTACTCCAGAAAAAGAAATAAATAAATGAATTTGCCAGCTCAGTAATCTGGCAGATGAAACCACAGAACTCCATGTTCTGATGTGCTGCAATGACAGACACCATTGTTTCACTGAATTGAGGGTAAATGCAGTCTTCAATGGAATAATTATTTTTGATACCGTTATTCTGTAGTGTTTCTGTCTGAAACTTACATTCACATATTGTAGGATAACATCGTTCCTGTTTAAATAGAGCTATTTATACTATATCAGAGATAAGCAATGATCTCCAAGAAACTGGTCATTCATTACTTGCAGTTAATACATATTTTGCTTACCCTCAGGGAAAGCTGAAGGCAGTTTGTGCACTAATAGGCCATTATTAGTTGCCATTAACATTGACAACATTAATTAAATGGGAATGTTGGTGTTTCATACAATCCGTTCAACACTGCCAAACAACCAGAGTATGCCTAAACAGTGATTATTACATAGTTGGTACATCTATAAAAGAAAAAAACACTTCAAATAAATTCTCAAATTGGGCTACTCAGAACACACGATGAAGTATATATATCCTGTGTCAGGGAACCTCCTGCTAGAGCTCTGAAGGGATATGAGAAATTTAAGGAATATCTAAGCAGAATAAAATCTGCAAAAGTATATTTGCTTCAGATCGGTATAAAGCAAAAAAAAAAAAAAAGTCTCGAAAGCAGGTCTACCAGAGTCCACACACTTAGTTGCCCTAACGTCAGCACAAAAAAAAAGCTGTTCTGCATTTGTGGTAGAATTGCGCTCAAAGAGGGAAAAAAACCAAACCTCAATAACAAAACCAAACCGACCTTTACAAAATACAGACAATAATAGCAATTAGTTTTCTCAAACAATGCAACTGAATCTTCCTCATTAATTTTACTCCAGTTACAAATAGCTGTACTCATATGCCATTAGGTCAAACTTTTGAAAGCCAGAATTTCTAAATATCTATTTTTATAGCAATTAGACAGTACCCTGGAAACTAGTATTTCATGAACTTCTAGCAGCCGATCTTAGGCGCTCACCGATTTTCACACCCCAGAAGTTACTGGCTGGCACAAAGAGTCTACTTCCACGGCAGGAACTGACAGGGATAAATGTGACACTTGTGGCTCTCTGATAAAGCCTCTGGCACAAATGACTGTATAGAAACAGAAATATGTCCCATCTATGACCTCATTTAAGTAGAGATTTATGAACTTCTGTATCCAAAGAGTGCTTTGTTACTGAGCACCAACCCAGATGGAAAACACGCTGCTCTGGATCAGGAATCTTGACTATGAACTTACCTGTGAAGTACTAGACAACAGAAATGAACATAGCTTGAACCATCCTTGTCTTCAAATTTATCCATATTAACTCTCAAGACTGTAATTATCATAATGACTCAACACCACTGGAAGCACTGATACCTGACCCTGTCTGGAGACAACTAAAGAGTTCAAATGAGTTCGTGCTCTCAGTTTCTCTCTCCTCCAAACTGCTCTTGCCCTCCCTTCTCTCTCCTAGCTTCTTAGGTAAAATTTGCATTCAAGTATCTAAAACATAAATCTCTGATTAAAAAATTGTTATAAAGCTTAAAAAGAACCAGATATTAAAGCCACATGCAAAAGGACTACTGTGTTCTCTTCTAGACCACGCAGGAAATGAGTTTAAATTGATTAAAATCATTCGCTGAGACAACCACTTAGAAAAGACCGCTCCATTCTTTGCTGGTGAAGCACAATGATTATATGTCGCTATCTTAACAACACTTAACCCATGGTTCCTGCAATGTAGACCGATGAAGGGAACAAAAGCATTGCCTTTACTACCTACAATAATTTTCATCTATAGCAAGACAACTTAATCAGTGCAAGTTGTAGGGCCAGCTGAATACCCAGCTGCATCACTACATTCCAGACTGAAATACATAATTTGGTTACATACTTAATCTGATTTAATACATTGGCTTCCCAGCACCGCAGAACATTAATGACCATGTGTTTTTCTTAGTCTGAATGGTACAAGTATGCACATTCCTTTCTCAGGTAGCATTCCCTCTAAACTATTTCCATTGTTAAGGGCCAACCAACTCCAGGTACACCAGCTTCAATTCCTTCAGCCACCATCTAAACCCAAATGTCTTAGGAAAACACCCAAAAAAATACCCAACCCCAAACAAAAACCTGCTATGCAACAACAATTTACAGAGGATGGACCCCACACAGAATGCGGCAGAAGCAGGATGCTAAGGGGCAGAGAGCCATTAATCCTCATGCAAATTGGGGGCATCCGAAAATTAACCGATTCTAACAACATGGTACAACGTGATAGTGCAGAACACAATCCTCAAACGAGCATTTCATTTAAAACAAGCTGTGCACTAAAACCTTTTTTTTAAACTCATATAGGTAATGTAATGTCTTCGAACCTATATTGCACATTATCATTGGTATTGACAAACATGCAGAGGAAATTATAATTAGATTACCAGCTTTGTATTTGACAAATTCAGAACACCTAACTATAGAGATGATGTTCATGACTGAACTCGCTTTCATCGTATGACTACAGATCTACTAAAATGTATCACTGTCAGCACTCAGGCGTCAATCTGACAATTTCACTGGTTCTCTTATCTCTTAATCAGATAAAAATACATCTTTAACTACATTTAAAACTACCAGAAATTAAAATATGAGCTAAGCTTGTTAATCTTAAGCATGATAAATTTGTTTACTTACTATATCCTTTAAGGAAATATTTAGAGCAGATTTTCGGCAATTTTGACGTAGAGATATAAATTCCCCCCGTGTTACTCATTTAAATACACATTTTCCCCTTCTTTGGTGCACTAAACCATAAGAAAACCAAATAAGTAAAAAGATCCTGAAACAGAATGAATATTTGTAAAAACCCACACAAAACAAGACAAAAAACCTCACACCCCCTGAAACGTAACACAAAACCCACTCTCCATATGCAGAGAAATACAGAACTGAGATACAACAAAGACCTGCTCAATCTGTCCTATTGATAAAGGCATGTCTTCAGGTGTAGGCTGAAATTACAGCTGACTAGAGGTTTCCAGGTTGTCTTTCTGAACTCAACTGGCCGTAGAGTCTTAAATCTATGCCCTGAAGCCAGCATGTGAAGGATCAATTGTACACAAAATGTGATATATATGTACACATATAGATTTGTTTTAGAATCTAATTCATAGGCCACTAAGTTCAAATTATAATTCTCCTATGGCATAAAAAGGGAGAATGGGGGCAAATAATTGGTCTCTAGAAGAATGACATTTTAATAAAACCATTGTTTCATTTTTTGTGTTATTTTCCATCTACACTATAAACACAATACACATACCAAACAACCCTTTCACCTCTTATATAATACAGAGACCTATGAAGGGAAAGAAAGAAAACAAAAACGAAGAAAAAAAGAAAACAGAAGAGAAGTAGAAGAAGAGATTTTAAAATAAATTACTACTTCATTTCAGTACATTAGATGCATTTCTTTATTACCATTCTCCCCATCAGACTTCCTTTCATGGTCAGTGTCAGTGAGGGACAATGCTGAGTTTGCCCGGCTTGACAAACAGGAGCTGTGTTCTGATTTCATCCCTCTCATCCACATCCTCAGGGCGTGATCCGGGGAAGCAGCACCTTCTGTTTCAGTATCCACATCTGAGCCCACCTCTAGTGGGTAACTGTTCTCAGCTACACCGTGTAAATCTGTTTGATAGCCAGAGCACATGATATGGGGAGTCTCACAGAATTCCATGTCTGGAAAAAACAAAAGTTCAGAAAAAAATTTAGAAGTGAAAAGCAATATACCTTTGATTTTCTTTTGGAGAATCTGTTTTGAGAATTAGCATTGTTAATACTATTAGATTTTTTTCATCAGTGACTCAGTCTGCCATCTCATCTACTCTGAGTACAATACATCTAAAAGAGTGCAACTCCATAAAATACATAATGCTGCACTGTAATTGTGCCTTTTTGTCTGATAGAAACATATACATAGCTTAAATATGTGTTCACACCCACACGCTGATAGTAGCACATCAATTTACAGCTGAAGGGAGTACTTACAAATACAGATACAGTCTTGTTTTTTTGTCAGAAAGGCAACAGCTCTACAAGTCATCTCAATATGTTTTTTATCACAGGGGAAGCACAGTAAATTTGAAAATAGAGAATTTACAAAATAACATTTGAAACATTTGGTTAATCACAGAAGACAAAGAAAGGGTACTTACCATTGCCTTGCTCTTTGAGAGTGCTGTCCTTGCATATTCACACCAGTGGGTTTGGGTTCTCCAGTGCTGCTGACCTACAGGAACTTCCTAGAAGAGCAGTGACTACTAGGACTGTACCAGTGCCATCTCATGACACCAAGCAACCAGAGATTTTAAAGAGCTGTACAGTGCTCAAGACTTCAGTTATTCATACTAAACACCGCAACTGTAGGGCTGCAGAAATCCGAGGACAAACAGAAGGTGGACAGGACCCATAATGTGAATATGCAGAGGAAACATTCTCGAAGAACTACAGGTAAGTAACACACCAGCAAATTACAACTTCCCTTTGAGGTAGCCTCTGCATATTCTCACTTGTGAGAATCCAATTACAAATGCAACTCTCAGGGAGCAAGACAAGGAGTTCTAATTAAATAAGGATTACAGAACTGCACTCCCTAATTGAACATCAGGCTTGGGATGCCATCTTGAGAGACTAAATACAATATCAAACATACATACAGTACTCTTCCAGTTTCTAGAAAAGAAACATTAGAGATAAGAGTCATTGATAGAGACTGAGGACAAATACTCTTTCCTACTGTCATCCTCACTAAAGCTTTAATTTGCCAAACTAATCCACTTACCAGCCAGTCAGAGGAAAGGTTCTTACTTCAAGCACACTCTCAGAAACAACAAAAAGTCCTGGCATTTTCCTGAAAGTACCAACCAAAATCCACAAACCAAATGCTAAAATAGAATACGCTGAGGTGGCTCAATTTTTATGTCATCTATCTATGTATATATTTCTTTTGCCATCAAAACATTCCTGAAAGTCTCAGTTGTAGGGACAGCACACACAGGCTGGCTTTCAGCTCAGGGAATGGCAACCTCTTTTCTAGAGGGCAGGAGAAGGAGGTGGGCAGTGAACATGAAGAAGTGGACATGAAGAGTTCATACAGTGATGTTTCGCGCTGAAACATCTTAGTTGCATTACACTTCTAGGTTTCACTTTCTTTTTAAATGGATAAAATCACCTTTATACAACATATGGTTCCAAATGGTGCACATAAATTCTTATTTTCTCTTTACCAAATTCAAATTCACGTAAACCAGGAATTAGAAAGCCAGCAACAGTCCCAGATTACTATGCCAGGGCCCAGTATCAATGAAATAAAGACTGAATCATTCAAGCAGGCTGATTCTATCCCCCAAAAGGACTACGTTGCTCATTTACATGCCACAATTTCACCAAACATTTTTTCAGTAACAAAGAGGTGAGACAATACTTTCTTGTGAAACATCTGATTTAAAGTCCTGCTTAACGGAGCTCAGCTACTGAAAAAAAGTGGACAGGAGCTTCACTCTGCGTACTGCGCCTGTGTTCTGAAAGCAAGGTGAATGCCAAATGTTGTTGGCAAGTAGCTCCCAACTAGCAATGAGCTAGCTTGTGACAAGCAGGGGTACAGTCCAGACTGTCCACTCCATCGAAAATTTATGATGGGTAACACACGCTTTAGCAGATGGCATAAAAAAGAGGAATAATGGTATACTGACATTTAAAAAGGTATATTATCAAAGAAAATTAAGATTTAGCTGCTAAAACCATATAAAATTCAAGGGAAGTAAATTAGGCTCATACATTTGGACAGTTGTGTTTAAAGACACTATCAGGTCTTTAGTGCTTCTCATAAGCGCTAATGAGAAGGTACTTCCAAAGAGGGATACTTTATTGATGAACATCAAGAAAAATTTATATTGAAAACCACACTAATTCTTTCCTCATGAAATAAGAGAGCCAAAAGGATTAATTATCAGCCTCAATACTGGCCTCAATTTTGACTGAGGCGCACGCTGCAGAAATAACCTCCAATTAAACTACCCCATAACTTTTTTTTTTAATTATCTCAAAAAGCAGTATTATTCTTATTTTTTTTAACTTAGATGTCTGTGAAGTACTACAGCAACACAGAGTTCTTGGACTATGTCTCTGTCAACTGAATTACACCTTGTGAGCTCAAGAAGCATCTTCTGAACATCCTTCCCCTTCAAATCAGATTTCTACTTATTTTCACCAGCTGAGAAACTTCCTTGTAATTGCAAATCTTCTCATGACTTCATGAACCATGTCAGCTGATGCCAGGTCCTCAGGGAACAAGGATGCAGGCGCTTCTCTACACAGATGTCCACCCTGGGCAGATGTCTGCCCCTAGCAGCCTACAGCCCACGTTCTCCCTGTTTGCAATTGCTTACGCCAAGGGGAAAGTTCATCCCAGTAAAACTCACAAATCTAATTAGATTACTCATGTTTAAGAAGCACAGAATTTACCCTTCAGTCTATATGTTAATTCAAAATGTAGCAGCTAAAGTATTCAAAATTTTATCTTTTTTTTTTTTTTTGTGGAGCAAAAGAAACTGACTTTTTTATACTATAACTCAACTGAAGTCTAACACAATATATTGCCTTAATAGTCTACTTCTTAACTATACAAGCCTTTGTAGTATTTTAACTCCCACGGGATGCATTTTCTGAAAAGCACTTAGAATGCCCTAAGTGTCTGCTTTTAGTCTGCATATCTAACCTTATTACCTAAAAAACCCACATATTTCCACAAGGAGATAAAGTTCAAGGGTGGATGTACGATAGATTTAGTCTTACCAAAAAGATATAGTCACAAGAGAAATGAGGGAACATTAATATGAAATTCAAGTTCCTGAATGAACTGTAGACAGAGAAAAAAAGGTTGCAGTTATGAATGCACATGGAAGATCACGACAGGATTTTCACCTCTGGAGACTTGTGGAGCCTATTGTAACACACCTGCTAAAAATACGAGTATTTTATCCCTCGCTGATATTAATTTATTTTTACAAAAAGTGATGTATAAAGAAATATAAAGTATCTAACAATCATGAAAAGAAAAGAAGGCTGGGTGCTTTAAAAACATAAATCAGCATTTTAATTAACAGAACCCTTTCTTTCTACCTTTAAGCAACTTAATTTTCCTGAAAAAAAAATCTTCAGAGATGAGCAGTTAAAGAAAAGTTTGATCCCACTGCCCAACGGTGCTTTGACATGTTGATATGAGAATTCAGCAGCTGACCGGGCAGCCAGTTCTAACACTGCTGCAATTTTGTTCACCAAGAGAGTGCTACTCCAAACTCCAGACACACTCACCAAGTATTTATTTACTACAGCCTCAGTTTAGCCACCAGGACAGTTAACAACTGAACAGTTAGGATTTCCATGCATAGACAAAGCATTTAGCCCAGTGCATCTTCAAGACTACTCCACTGTCCTTTGCATGGCCAGAAATATCTCTGTGCCAGCTATTCTTTCTGCAACTCTTCAGTTTTTATGGCACAGGAAAAAAGAAAATTACCCAAGTGAAAGACCATGGAGGTCTTGCTCTTCAGCTTAGTGTTTCTGCAAGCTTAGTGGGCTTGCAGCACTTGTGAAATTTCCACACTGTTGCCATTCACCAAGAATTTGTTAATTTCAAACAACTAACTAGGAGAGAAAATAAATATTTATTTCACAAAACAAAGATTTAAAACAAAGAATAGACTTTCCAAACAAAGTAGATGAAAGAAAAGAATAAAACTAGTGTCTAAACAGAGATGAGCACAAAGAACTTTCCTTTCAAATTTTCCTATTCCCTTATGGAAAAATATAGTTTTGTATGAATAACAAAATGACAAATACTACTCATTTATATTACTTAATTGACCTATCTGTTCAACTAGAGAAAGTGCTTCCAGAAAAATGTAAATTGTTTATAAATGGGAATAGTTTGACAAGTTCTTATTATGTGCCTTTTATGAACCCTATTATATAATTAAGCAATTCTGACACACATATTTAAGAGTCTCTTTAAATACCACAGGTTCACAGATTTATTTTATCCTTGATTCTTACTCTGAGGATGCTACCCACCCAAACACACACAAAATCAATTCTCCAGGTGAAAATGTACAAATTGCTCACTCTCTGCAGATGTAAAACTATGAAGGAGCCTAAGTAGCTCAAACACAAGGAGCTAATGTCAATGTCCTGGAAGTTTAAATCCATGGTACTTATTTTGGGCTGATCTTCCCCTTTAACACTGGGGGTTATTTGAGAATACTGGGAATACCAGTGTCTGGGAAGTAGATCCGATGGAAAGATCCTGAACAATAACGGAAGGAATTCCAGAAAGGCAAATAACATACACTAACCTGAATAGTGTCATGTTTGCACTAATTCCCAAGCTGGTGTCTGAAGGAGTGATAGTAGGAATGCAGGGGGGGGAAAAAAAAACCAAACACACAAAAAAAATCCCCACCCCCAAACATGCACTTTTGAGGATGGTGCAGGGTTTGGGATTTTCTAGCGTTACACTGTGAATGTCTGTATGCTGTTTCACACTCTGAACCTACGCCAATGGTTTAATCAGCAAGTGTTCTGTATGCGTTTCAAAATGAGAAGGCAGGTCAGCTACGCATGGCACAAAAGACTCGGAGAGAGAGAGGGGAAAGGAAGGAAGAAGGGAGAAAGAAATGTATATCAAATGGGGAAACTGAAGTTCACGTTCACTTTTGGAAGCAGTGCATATGCACCCTCCTAAATGAGAAATTTTGAGGGCTATTGAGCACTCTGCTAAATTCAGTGTGTTCAACAGCCCTCAAAAATTTCTCATTTCTCACCTGAGGACCATGGTTTACTGGGTGTACACTGGACTTGAGAATTAAATGGGCAGAGAGATCTTAAGCTACTTCATAAAGTCGATTGTGTAACACAACCTGCTAGATAACTTTGTGAATGCCTGTGTGTGTTCACATTTCATTTAGTCAAAGATCTTGCTTGTTTCTATGTTGAGAACATGCCACATCTTTCCTCGGACAATATAATTCAAAGACATTAAACTTCAGCAACCATTCACATGAAAAATCATGGAGCAAGAAGCCAAAAATCAATTAACTTCCAAAAGCACATTACACTGACTATTAATTTTCTTTAGAAATCTCACGTTTATCACCAATTACACTATTATTACAGCACAAAACAGATTCTCAGTTGCACTTATTTTAATTTTTAAAAAAATGAGATACCTATTACACATAATCTACACATAAAAGATACTATTTCTGTTTTTATACTTATATATTAAATGCATCATATTGTTTATTTTCTTTTACTGTGTTTCAACTTTTCCTTGCATTCCCTTATCTATGTAGTTTATTTTCCTACAGTAATCTCTGGTTACCACCAGAGATGCTAGTAAGTTAACAGTAATAACAAATAAAAGAGGAATAAATGAGGAATCAGAGTCTGCTATAACACTAAGGAGTTTCATAAAATTTGCAGATTAAGCAGCTAAGGGATTAGGAAAGGAAGCTGCACTTTCAGGAAACTCTTTGGCTTGTGAAATTTATGTGAAAGAAAGAAACGGCAAATATCTTTCTAGTCTCTTCTTCAGACTAATTCTTCAAACTTAAAGAAAGAGATCAGGAGTGGACAGAAAAATTTTTTTAAAATGCTCCTGGAGATCTCAAATATTAATTTTTACTACTATTAAATTCAACAATGAATAAAGAAATGTACTTCTCAAACTCTGCATAGAAATCAGCCTGGTCCTATAAGGACATAACACAAACTTCCTCTCTCCCCAGAAGTGGAATATTATTTTTGCAGATCACTGGAAATTTTTAATGAGAGAGATTTTGTTTTTCAAGAGTAACTACCAAGATGCCAAAGAGAAGGCTTTTGGAGCTACAGTGTGGATGCACTGGGACTCAGTTTAATTTAGGAAGAAACATTATCATTATCAGATTGACTAGGAATTTAATCCTTCAAGTTTAAACACATGTTAAGTGTTGATGGCTATAGCCTTTCCTACTCCTAACGTGTGGCTTTATGAAGTGAAGTACTTTCATTCACAAGATTCTGTTAAAGAGAAATTTCTATTGCAGGTTCTCATAAATATCTCTCCTTTAATGAATTTTAGAGTTATAAAACCATAGTAAATGCCAAGACTTAGCATTTAACCTAAATTCCTGATAAAGGAAACCTACTTAATCTCAAATAATGACCACACTCATTCTACCCTATTAAAGACAAGAGGAAAAAAAAATCTAATTATCACAGATGAGAAAGAATCTCATTTGTGAGGATAAATGAAGTTCTTCTAATGCTTCAGTTGAAATAGTTTGGGAAAGTTTATCTTGCAATACATTCAATTACAATTTCATTCTCCATATGCAAAAATCTATTAGGAAATGAAGAATTTTCAAGACAAAGATTTTCTCTTTCCAAAAACTCTAAGAGAAAAGCATTCTGTTTCTAAAATTATTGAAACTGTTTCTCTTCCAAAATTCCAGTCAAACCATTGACTTAAGATACACGAGCATGAACAGAAGTGAATTCTACGAGGTCATTGGACCAGGTAAAGAAGGAAGCACTGAGGCTTCAGGTCAGCGTGACTGTCTCAGGGTAGGCACCTGGCAAGTTGCGTATCTTTGTGACAATGGATATACTTTTATAAGGCTTCTATGCAGAAATGAATAAGTAAGGCTTGACCTTCCTCTCAAACTTCCACAAGCAGAGAGGTAAGAAATCTAAAAAGCTACCAGGACATTTGGGGAAACAGCCTCTAGAGAAGGAGGGTGCTACTTGTTCCATGTTCCACCACCCCCAAGCATGTGGCTGGGCCTGGATGGAAGAAAGTGAAGCAGGAGGAAGAGATGCAATGCAAGCAATCACTCCCCTCCAAACCAACAAACCTCAGACGGGATTAGCATATGTATTCTCGCCTTGTTGCTGTGGATCTGCTAGAAATCCTGTGCAGAAAATGGCTATCAGAAATCAAAAGAGAAAAAGCTGCTAGTGAGAGACAAAAGACAGCAGCAGCAAGAGTGAGTATCTTTGTAATTCTTGACAGACATTCCTGGCTTGGAGGGGTGAACTATTTGCTGTGATTTTTGAGAAATCAGGAAGCATAATGAACCAGAACACGTGTAACATATTATCCTGTGAACATAAATGCTTGACCCTTTCTGAGTCTTCACATAAAAACTTGACAAATCCCGGTCTGCAAGCTTCCACTGTGACCAAGTCTGCTGGTCCCAGCAAGCAGATACACACAAACTGCCCACCAGCCTCTTCAGACCTTGGGGACCAGCACCACAAATGCTGTCAATCCTGAAAGTACAGCTGATGCCTCTCCCAAGCATCCACAGCCCAAAGACTGTCTAATAGAGCCCAAATTTTCTTGGCGAGATGTCAAACATCTGCAGAATACTACCCCTGATTTTATAACTTTTCTCTTTTTTTTTTTTACAGTATTCATATATACACACATACATGTGTCAAGTATTAGATATACATAGATTCAGAAATATATGAACATAGAATTTGTAGGTTCTTAAAACAACCAAAATTGGAAAGAGTTGTGGCAGTCAACAGCACACCTCCCTGCTCAAAGGCGGGCCAAGTTACATCAGGCTGTAATGAAGAGTATCAGAGTTTTTCTGCAGAGCAAAGACTGCTGGCAAGACTGCTACCATGGAACATAAAGTGCTATGAAGCATTTTAAAACCATCTCTTCTGGGGGTTTTTCAAGAGAAGCTGGGTTATGCCCCAACACTGGAAATCCAACTTTGTTTCTATGATTTGAAAAACCAACAAAAGGTGATTTTTCACTGCTAAAATATTGCTTTCTGACCACAAATTCACAAACTTCTTTTTACTATGTAATCACCTTTCCCACTAAAAAAATCCCCCAAAAAAACAAATAAAAAAACCCCAAAAATCAACTCAGACAGCAAGATAGCCCCTGTTAGAACTTAGGATGGCTAAACAGTTTGACTTTGCCTTATTTTGGATTAGGGGTGCACATATTTGCACTTTTTTTTTCTTTTTTTTCCAGATCTTTCAAAAATATACATGGGGTGGACCTGATCTTCATAGAATCACAGAATGGTTTGGGTTGGAAGGGACCTTAAAGATCATCTAGTTCCACCCCCGTGCCATGGGCAGGGACACCTCTCACTAGAAGATCTAACATGATCTTGATATACCTACTATGGATGCAGAATATGCTTTAATTAGATTGAATCACTAAATAATATTTAGACCAAATATACCCTTCAGATTAATCTTGGAACAAGGAGAGAGAGCATGCACACGTGCACAAGCTCTCCAGTACTTGCATTCACATCCAATTACATCCAGCTGCCAATCTGACATAAATGAGAACATATGAAAGACAACTTGGCACATCCGTTCTGTTTGATTGGCCAACTGAGGATACAGCTTGTCAGTCAAATAACCCCTCTTCCCCTAAAAAAACTCGAGGGGTTTCTCATCAAATGTTCCATCTGATCAAGAAATGGGAGATTAAACTGCCTCAAAAAAAATTCTGACCACTTCTTTCTTCAAGTGTTCAGTTTACCAAAGGAATTTCAATAACAGCAGTTCAAACTTAAAGGTCAGCTCTACTGCAGTTTAAGTAATATTAAAACAATTTAATAGGAATAATTGCTTTTGCAAATCTTATTTTTGATACATACACAGTAACTATTTTTCAACTGGTTAATTTCCTTCCAAGACCTTTATTAGATTTTGTAATATTTCCAGATATCACTTTTCTACACTATGTTTATGTAAGTAAATATATAAATTATAAAGACTATTACATTCTGCTTCAGCAACTACAAAACAGGGTCAGTTTTCAGTTTTATACCATCAAGAAGCACCACAGTAACTTAGCTGGAAAGGGTGCAGTCATTTCAGGTGTGCACCTCCAGAAAATACCTGTGGTAATCTCGCATCAATACCAGCCACCATCATTATTATTTAAATTAAATAAACAGTTCTTAAAACATAGTCTACCCTAAAATGCACATCATGGTTACCAAGGAAAGATGGAAATCTGAAATGAAGTTCCTACACATGTACGGTATGTACAAAATTTTCCATCTTCATATTTGACGTAGAGCTCTAAAAGAGAGCACTACCACCATCATTCCTGTGCTGCACCAAAGGGAACTAAGCATGAGAATTCCAAAGCACACCAAAAGACCTCTGTACATTTTCACGAACTTTCTGTAACTCCCCATGATCTGCCATCAAAATTTATCCAAACTTTGGGAACACAGTCACTATAAAAATAAATAACTCCAGCAATTTTATGTGGGTAGGAGCACTTGGCTACATTTTTTGCATCTCTAGACCTCTTTGATTTCCTTGCCCTTTCGTAATGTGAGTTCTAATTGATTTGAAACACTAAGTGGCTTATTTAGCTATAAAACACTCATTTTAGCAGCTATTCTAGTCACTAACTTTGAAAACACCAGCTTGCGATTCAACCACATCGCATTTTTATCTTGCACACAGACACAACCATGTACTTGATACCCGGGAAACAGCAAGTCACTGACTGGTCAGCATTAAAATGTGATTGCTCACCTTTGCAAATTAGCAGGCAGACACCTGCTCTTCCTAATGCAATCCACTGTTAATGTTGACTATCCACAACTAAAACCAAATCCCCTTCATCACCAAATAAATGGACATACTTGTATTGCTAATGCGTATAAAGATGGTTGGGAGACTGCATACCTAACATGAGATAGATAGAAGTTGTTAACAATTTAGAACAACAGAACTGCTTCTAAAGTTTTCCAACACCTGCCTTTGAGACCTTTTATTTGTGGAATAGAAGATGTGCACCGGTAGCCCTCTTCATGGCTAACGTACCTTGTATTCTGCAGCAGTGGACAACTGAAAGCCTGTGACCTCACCATAATTCTTGGTTCTGCAAAGCTGCTTGATCAATGATGCTTGGGAAGAGTCAAAGTTATGCGCCTCCACAGAAGTTGAGAGTACTCTAATCCAAAGAAAATAAATCAAACCAAAAGGGCAAGACACCTCATTAAGAGATGAGCCTACAGCAGCCCTGTAAACTCTTCCATGTCCTGAAGGAAAGCTTGCCATAGACCGATAAGCAAAGCTCATGTTCTGTATTGCTGGAAACACTTTGCGCCTCCTTATTAAAAAATTCACACAGTTGGAGGTGAACTAATTGAGGTGGTGGAGACAGTAACACAGAAGGCACTTAAAATGTAATTAAGCCATGATCAGAAAAGGGACACATAAGGGAGAAAACACTCAAAACAGACACTCCAGGGAAACACCAGATTCAAGCAAAAATGAGAGCAACTGTGTATTAAACCATGTTCAAAGACAGTTATATACACTGCTAAAAGAATCTGTGCAGATACCAAACACTAAGGCTACAGCTAACCAGAAAAACAAAGAAATCTACCTTTGCTTTGGATAACTCTCATGTGCGTTAGTGCACACCCCAGACGGGTGTTTTGGTGGGAAGAAGAGGGGCCCATCCTGCACCCAAGTGATTCTGAATCATGCTGGGGATCTAAAACCAAGAATGCTACAGAAGCGTCTCAATTCTATTGATTTTATTCTATAAAAACATACTTTTGCTCTACTGTTAGCCATTCTGGAAGGACGGTAGCAGCAAATACTTCATATACCGAAAAGCACAGTTCACACATTCACTCACTAAATTAAGGAGGGGGAAAACGAATGAAGCAAAAAGAATAAAACCATGCAACTATAAACTTCAGGATCTTTACTTAACACCATTGTACAGGGAAAAAAAAGTATCAGAAAAAATGCAAACTAATCTCCAGTTTTGTAAGAAATTGTTTTCAGATTAAAAAAATGGAAATGCTAAATATCCTTTTGTTCAAAGGTTTCTTCCAGCAGACAGCTTTATATTTTAAAAAGACCTTAAAGATCTTTTCTGTTGTTTTTTTTCCCTATTAAATTTGCTTCATACACACCTGCTGAGTTCAGTCTTCACAAGAAACAGTTCCCCTATAGGGTACAAGTCACATGTGGATTTTGCCTTTTTTCACATTATCCACCAGTCGGTATTGTCTCATTTCCCTACCAGCTGCTTCACCATTTCCTGAGCTGCACCATGTCGTACTGTGTCCGATATTAGACACAGCAGTGACAGAGCAAATGGGAAATAAACAGCACAGCTGATCAGGACAACTGGCAAAGGATGCAAGCTGCATATCCAGAAGTGGTTATGAGTGGAAAGAATCCCACAACGTTTGTAGGAGCTTAAATCACTTCTCTCTCAAAACCTAGCACATAGCAAGATCCTCTCTGACTTAACTCTAATCAGACATAACTTTTATAAACCAGTCCAATCCCTATTTTGGCAAACACGCTGAACTGAGCTCTGAATTAGGAGCAGACATTTTTTAATGACGAAGCTCCCAGAGTAGGGGGAAGGAGGGATGGAAGGGCTTTGAACATGAGGATGACTCAAAACCCAAGAAGGATGAACACTGAGCTGCTGTGTAGCAACAAAAAGTGAACATAGTTCAAAGAACCATTTCCCCCAGGCTAATAAAAAGGACTTATTTGAACCATCTTGTCACCAACACACACGTTCAGAAGAGTACATACGCCCCCAATCGTTGCCCCCCTCCCACATCTCCCTGGTTTACTTCCAGTTCAAAACGAGGAATGTATAAAGAGCAAGGAATGACACTGACTGGTCTCTTACTGCTGTTGGTGCTGCTACCTTTTATTTAGCACTTGTGTCCATTTTAATAATGATATTTACACAAAAGAAAGAAAACAGCCTTTATGTTCCTTTTTTCTCCTTTAGTAAGCCTTATTAGCCATTAAAATATATTTTATGCATATAATTATTCTAAAAAGATCATAAAATTAAAGTGAAATATAGGTACCTGCTAGCAACATTATTCCACCCTATTGGCAGTCTAGGTAAATTCATTACCATAGCCAATTTACGGACTGAGATTTCTTTAAGCAACTACAAACCTTGATAGAAACTTGAAAATACTGAGTTATAATGTCTGAATACTCAATTGATCACAACAGATATCTATATTGGAGCGACGAGTTGCAGCAAAGCAGCACCTTGTTTGTGTTCGCTGTGCTGTTGCCTCCTGTTTAGGTGTGGGATTCAAGGCAGCACTCGAGTAAGTTGAGGAGCAGGTGCCTCTCTCTTCTAAAACATCAAGCATTATATAAAGGAAGAGTTTTCTAATCCTCCTCACAGTTATTTGACCCAAATCTGATACCACAGATGATGGAGAATTATTAAAGCATGAGGAACCATAAGCTTCATGCTGCCAAAGCAGTGACAGAAATGATCGGTGGTGTGAGAAGTTTGGTTTATTGGAGTGGAGCTGTTCAGGGATGACGATAATTATCTGTGAAATGAATATTCACCACATGGGTGAATTCAAAGCTGAGTAATACTTCACTGGAGAGTGGGAATAATGTTAAGTTGGGCAAAGCAGGCACAGCTGACTGTACTGAGGTCTAGGGCAGCTGTATGACACACAGATGGGTGCCAGGAATTCATGAACTAGAGAAACAACCTAGAAGCAGGCAGACCTATCCCCTACGTTAGTTTCCAAATACAAAACTGAAAATTAGTTACATAGCTTTTATATCCCTGAAGGTATGCTCAGCCCTAGCCCAATAAATACATTAATGTTATTATGCCTGCAAGCACTGCATTATTTCAGGACTGGGGTATCCAACACCACCTCTTCTTTTCTCCACAACTCCAAAATGTTTTCCTGTCCGAGAACATCTTGCTTACTTAGAGTAATAAAAAATTTTGGAGATAGACATTTCAAAAAGTACAGTCTGCCTCTGCCAATTTCTTTGCTAGTGGCACAAGCCTCTGGCTAGCTGAAGTGAACACCTGGCAACCGACCCGAAAGCACAATGGCCACCACAGTGGGACTGAAGTAGGAACGTTTAACTTTATATGTGAGCTCTTATTATTTTATAATAGATGTTATCAGACTGGGAAAAAAAAAAACCCTAAAAGAAAATGTTATCGTACCAGAAGTCCTCAAATGTTTATCAAAAAAGCAAGGTAGAAGCAGACTGGACTATTCAGAAGGACCTTTCTTTTCATGGCCAAAGATAAGATGAACAGCTACATGGAGTAACAGAGACTTGAGAACACAGAGAGGAGTCCAACAGGACAATGAAGGAACAAGGAAACACTACCTCTATCTTCCGGCTCCAAAACAGCATGAACTGAAGCTACGACAACCCTTAACTGCAAATCAGCAGTATTTGATTAACAGTAACTAAACCGATCCCGTGGTGACGGCAGTGGTAAAGGTACACACGATGTGTCACCATCTGTACAACTCCTCTAGAGTCACAGGGAAGGCAGGTGTGATCCAGCTCGCTGACCAGAGCTACCACTGATCTCCTGTCCCTGTGCCATCCCTGGGAAGCAAGCCAAACTCCACTACTGGACAGGACCATCAGTGAAAGCGTGGGGAGGAACCAAGAGATACTTTCAAAATGTGCATTGTTGAGATCTTCAGAAGCCTGATCCAGCAGCTAGGACATAAAGGTGGACAAATAGTTCAGTTAGTATTTTTGGTTTTTCTAATTGTATGAAAGCAGATTCATTTTCTAGGTATAGAATAAAAGCAAACTATTAGCATCCTTCTCCCTGAACACCTAAACTCTAGAGATCAATCGCCAACAATTAATTGCAAACATTAAGTAATCGCCACTAAAATATCAGCTTAAAATCATGTCACACCTATAAGCATAACTCTCACTGATACCAGGAAGAACTGTATCCCTAGAATCAACAGTTCGATTAATCCTTGGAGAATCTGTACGCAAACCGAACCAACCAAATAAATCCTACAAATATTTACTTTCCAAAAGCACTAATTACACACTTCTGACAAAACACTGCTCAAGGTTATGTATTGACTTATGCTACAATACGTAATTTGTAATGTATTTTTTTGCTGTTAAAGGCAGAAAGATTGTTTACTGATTTACAGTAGTATGACTAGTAAAGTCAAGGGACTGATTACATACAGAACTAAATCAAAAACAGACCTGTGTTTTTCATATTTTTATTCATAAGCAGAAATATAAAATTAATTTTCTCCTGTATCTTCACAGAAAAGAAACAGTCTCAATCCAAAGACCAAAGCAAAATACAAAACTGCATGCAGATAGCTTCTCTTAAGACTAAAAAAACCCAAACCCATAAAAATTAATGTATTCTTAATGGGTTTTTGTTGCTTCCTCAACATTTAAACTTAGCTTGAGGAATTTTCTAAGATATTTTGGGGGCTTTATTGATCTTCTTAAAAATTAATTTCCCAGTGATTAAATTCCTTGATTTATTAAAAGACCATCAAGCAGCATATCAAAATACTGTCTTGGTATAATGCATTCCGGAATAAAGATGCCTAAGTTAGTATATTCATTTTTGGCTTTACCCATACAAGTATTATAATGCGGAAAGTTCTGCCTGTGCTCGCTGGTTAGGTGAAGGGTATTCTTTGCCCTTTGTCACAGACAAGTGGAGTGTGTTCTGACACTAAACTACATTGTGCTCAATAAGATCATGCAAACAGATACCCCAGTGAATTTATTATTCTTTTGCTCATTTTACTTTTTTTCACTAGAACTCACTAAATATTACTGAATGTAGAACTGATTCAGAGAAGTTGGATATATAGAAGAAAAGAGCTTTATTTAAAGGAGCAAAGATACACTTCATGTGATGGCAGTCACAATGGCAGGAGGAGTGCTGTCAATACAGATAGGTACCGTGTCCATCATTGTTTTTGCAATAGCTAACAGAAAAGATGGTCATCCAAGATACGCTCACATGAATGAAGATTTATCTAGCAAGAACAGGAAAATAATTTCCTTTTTTTCCTTTCTCAATTGAAAGATAATTTTTTGATACCATACCCTTTTCTTCATAAATTCTGTATTTCCTTCCAGAGAACTGAAGATAAATGAATTTTCTAATCTGGCTCAAGTACAAAATGAGAAAAGGAATCACAGCCAGAGGAAATTTCTAACGCATTTTCCAAGCAGCACAGGGGATACCTCGGGGGGCAACTGTTAGACAACATTCCTAATACTTACCTATTTACATTCTTAGTAACTGACTCTACTCACAAAGAAAAACACAAAATTGGTCCAAAGTTCACATGCATGTGCACACACTTCTGATTTCTGCATTTCCTTTAATATTCTGCATCTCCACATGTACAACAAAACCTCTGAAAACATTTCTGGCTATTTTTCTGGACTAAACAGGGTACGGTACAAGACTGCACCTTAAAGTAATGCAGGTAGAACTTGTATTGTACTATGTCAATACTACACGCACACCCTTCTGGATGTATACAGAGATTTCTAGTAAAAAACACAAAAACTTCCAGAGAAATATCAAAAGGAAAACATTACTGAGAAATTTTAAAATTCCTTCCTCCAGCTGAACAGAATAACTGATTTTATGTAGGGCAATACTCAATCCTTTGATTTCTACTAAAATCATTAAGTCACAAACAATTTCTTTAATTTCATTACTAGGAAGTATTATAAGTATGTCCCAAAATTACATTATAGAGACAACACAATCAGTGCCCTGATATGATTTTCATTAAAAAATTAGAAAGTTCTCTTGTCTTAATTATAGCAGCATAAGAAGTTATGGAATTATTTTTCTTCAGTAGATGGTGGAATAAAGAGATCCCGCTAGCAGACATCATTCATTTCATGCAAGTGTTTGAAAAGAAGGATAAAGTTTGATATGTTCAAATCTAATTGAGTGCAAATGTTTTAAACAATATTTGAAGTTGCTCTTTGATCAGAATTTTAAAACTTTCATCCCTGAGAAAAGTGCATGCATGTGCCACAAGCCACTAAAAGACATCTGAAAAAAAAAGAAAACTAGATCTTTTCCGTGTTAGAGTTGTTAATTGTTTCCAGTTATCATGAATGCTTACTTTTATTATTTTATGTTTCTCTTGAACAGTACTTAAGTAAATCATGCAAGCCTCTTGCGTGATGCCAGAAGCACAAAATTCTACAGTTAATCAGTGAAAGCACAAGTGAGCTTCCATTTTTAAGCCTCACAATAAAATTTACAACTAATAAATTGAGTTAATTAAAAAATTAACATACCCATAAATGATCGCCCACTATGCTATCTACATTTCCATGACTTTTACACATAACAAAATCTACTTCTAGGATACATTATGCTGTTAAGACAATCACATATGAATAATCTTTCCTTTGTAATTTAAAATGAAGAGGAACTCAATTTTTATGTACTTCTAAACACCAATCACTTTCATCCCATTCAAACATTTAGAAGGAAGGGAGCCTTAAGAATTTCTGACCAGTGTTTTGGTGCTTCGTTGCTGTCCACAGGAGCTGTAAACCTGTACTAGGAAGCCAAAACCATCAATATTGGAGAACTGTAGCAGTCACGAATTCCAGTACATTAATACTGAATAAAGTATAGTTAATCTTTCAAAAATTTTACAAAACTTAACATTTATGTCTCATTAGTCACCATGCTAATATTATCATTTGAATTCACTGGCTTGATAATCTCTTGGTGATTCTTACAGCAACTGTTCATATTTTGATACATGACTTTTCTAGGTCCTCAGACTATTTTTCTGAGCTTACAGCTGGAAGTGACTATATCAACCTGACTCAGTATTCATTGTTTTGTTATATACCTGGTGCTTGGGCAGGTGGCGGTGAAAGAATCGGTCTGCTGGCGTTAAACATTACCTTATTCCTTCCACGCTGCTTTTTCCATCAGAGCTAAAGATACTCCATCCACTTGCAAAGCATTCCTATTGAGTGACAGTCAGCGGGAACCTGCTTTTTGAGCAGCTTTCAATAAAACTGAAACTTTGAAAGGAGAACCTTAGATTTTAAATCACATTGACGATTTATTTCACATGAATACCTATAGAATTAAGTTCAGAAGTCTTTGAGCCTCATTCTCAAAAGAAAAACTAACTCAGGCTCTAAAGGAGTCAGGATACACCCACCCTGCTGTTTATCCAGATATGCAGAAATGTCATCGACTCACTGAGCTACCTCTTGACAGTTCTTTATTTTGAAAGATACAAAAATCTTCTGACAGATACATGATTGAGAAACCCTGGGAACGAATGTTATTTTGTTTCAGCATCTGCTCTATACCTGAAGATTTCTAGTTCCAGAAAACAAGGCAGCTTTTCTTTGTCTCAAAAAGAGTGACATAAAAGACACAGCAAGTGTATGTGTGTTAAAATGGTTGTAGGACAAGTGCCGAGCTGTTCACTGGTTCTTGTATTCTGAATTACTCATCACTCTGTCCTGATGTTTGTTCTTCTCTTGGTTTTAACTTTAAACAGATCTTCTTGGCTACTTGTAAGTCTTTTAGGAAGACACCTATTAATATAGCAAGAATATTTTACAGATATAATTTCAGGCTTTGACAAACAGAACTCTAAAACATATTAACCCAAAAGTTTGAGCCTCTGGTGCAGATACTCCATCAGTATTGGGCAGAGGTTACCATAAGGATTGCTAAATCTCGGTTTCTGCTACTCTGGCTGAGCTACTCTCCCCTTCCGATTTTTATTACTATGATTTCTGGCATTTTACACCATGAAAAACTGGTGATTCAGAAAAGAGAATGGAAATGAGGATTGTCTTTTGTATCTGTACACTGACAAATGGATTGTTAAGCTTGTGTAACATTTGGAGAAAGCTTTTTGTATTCCTTAGATGAGATTTGTTAGCAGGGGATTGGAAATGCACTGTGATCCTTCTTTAGTTTATTTCCTCTCCCTGTATTTTTTTTCCTCACTTTTCCCCCCTCTCTCAGATATTCACTTTTCAAATCAAAGGAATTACTTATGAGAATGAAACTATTCTTGATCATACAAGGCAATTTTTTCCACTGAGATGATGGCAGATAGTGTAAGACTGGAAGCAGCATTGCAGGAATGGTGACAGCAGGCTACAAGCTGTTGTAACACAGTTGTCATCTAGGAAGGGAGGACCCACTTCAGCACCGTGGGGAAAAAAGTCTCCGTACACATTCAGTTTGCTCATGTATTTTGATCTGATGAGGGGAAGGAAAAATATTCCCTCTGTGAGATTTTAAATGAAGCCACAAACATACAGTTTCCTCACCCCTTTTATTCCAAGGCGAGAAATTTCCAATTACTTATCAAATCAAGAAAGACTATCCAGAGGGGGTCTGAATCTAAGTGCAGCTTTTCCTTTCCGTAGAGTTTGCAGGTATCTCCCACATAGAAGAGAAGGCTGCAGTCCAGGAAGCCACGGGAACTGCTCATTGCACTGCTTGTCTCTGGGAGACAGTAACATCACTGTGATTAGAACACAACTAGCCAAACAAAGCACGGCACAGCCCACCAGGAATTCCTGTTTCTGCAAGGAAATACAGGAGGAGACAATGCACTAAGGCTTTAGGAGTGTGGAGTCTTTTACTTTGCCTCATATGCAATTTTTTTTGGACAATGTGAAGCTCATAAACACTCAGACCAGATGGTGTAACGTACAGCAGCAGGAGATGGAGCTTATTAGCTATCGCTTCCTTCCTCTAGCATACAGCCCAGAAACCTGAAGGACCTTTAAATCACCCTCTACCGAAAACCGAGCCCCTTTTATGAGGCAGCACAAGGGAGGGATACACGGTGTGCCCTTACACAGACATCACTTCTTCACTATGCTTCAAGTCCCTGCTCCAAAGTACACATGCACAAAACATGCTTAAATTAAGCTCTCAGAATATTTTCTAAAATCAGCAAAATAATGACAACATCAAAAGTCTAAAATTTGAATGTCTGGCATTTGCATCCCTATTTAGTAATAGTATTTTACCAAATGACTTCTGTGTTATTTTTGAATTTTCTGCCTAAAAATAACAGAATTTCAGGAAAAGTGCTTGCAAAAATAACCGGTTTCCTTTGTAATCAGCCTGTTCCTACCTTCTTCTTCCAGAACAATTCAACACACAGCTCTAAACAAATGATGCAGCTTGAAGGTTAAAAAAAATCCCATCCTTCATTAACCCACAAATCTCAGCATAAAGAAAACACTGGGAACAAGAGAAGTAAATAACTACCCAGCGGAAGAGTTAAAAATGACCACAGCACTGTTACAAGACACTTTTTCTTTTCATTTTACATTTTTTCTTGTTGTTTACAAAATCAACGATCTCCCCTGCAGCTGCAAACATTAAAAATGCATTTTGCCATATTCTGTCTACAAGTCAATAAATAGCCATTATCCTGTTCTTTATTTTGATAGGCCTTGTCACACAAACACTACCGGCAAAGGCTCCAAAAGATGCAACCAGCTGACAGAGCCATATTGAACTGTCCTACCCTATTCCATCGACCAGCAGGTTAGCACTGGTAGTACTGGAGATTTACCTTCTTAATATCAACAGGAGTTTGGGGATGCACCCAATAAGATTTTTCCCTTCATTAACTGCTCTTCGTGCAAGTTAAAGCACAGAGTCATAAATTCACCCAGGTAAGTGCTACAAACTTCTATTAAAATGATGAAAAGTCGCAGCCACTCTCTTGGCATCAAATTCCTCCGGGAGGGCTCACAAGACCATGAACTCGTATGTCAGAGCATTATTCTAGCGTTACACATAACATATGAGGGGGAGAAGCTAAGAAAGACTGGCTTATTTACCTTTACACGTCATTTAAAAATAATTGAAACAAAATCACATACTACATACAGCTCAAATTCAGCTCTCCCTGGTACGGACACAAAGCAGATCCGCTGCCCTCAATGGATTTACGTAACTCCAAAATCAGAGGAGAATATGGCTATTATGCAAAAAGCTTTTGCAACTTCACAGATGACAGAAAACCACCATGACATTTTCCTGACAGGACAATTTCCTAGCAGTGCTTGTCAGCACGCCTTACATTTACGTCTACGATGATAAGTAAAACTGGGTTTGACTGGTCATATGATGTTAAGAGTTGCATGTGTTTAAATTTTCCTTCCTGGTAAGTTTAAGTTTACTGAACTTTAAAACACAGCAAAACAGACTGCAAATTTCTGCACCCCACCAGTAGTTTTTCCTTTCTAGAGAAAGAAATTGCTTTCCAGCACTGGAACATTTCTATTGCCTATGTACCCCCAACCAGTGCCAAATGGTAACAGAGGGCAGAAATGAGAATCAGAGGGCAACAGCAGTAAACTAAAAAAAAAATGAAGGATGAACCAGACGTGGCCTTAGGCTGAGGATCACAGCTTTCTCACATCACGACCCAGGCCTCTTCATGAAGCCAATCGAGTTCATTCAAGGAAGATTTTGAATGTTTAGCTGGACCTGTTTACCTATTGCTCTTGAAGATAATTTTACATAGCTTCTCTACAAAACATTTAATTTGTTACCAATCTGCATCTTTTATCGTACAAAAATTTTTTTCTTACCTGTGGGCTAAAAGCAGAAAAGGCCAATTCTTTGAGAAGCACTTTAAAATGTCATTTCCTAAAATACTAGTAATGCCAATTTTTTTTCCCACAGATTTACCAGAAAGTATTTGCTGTTGGATCCTCCTGCTAGGAATAACTCCAGCTTGCCTTGCCCATAATGCAGTTCAATAGATTTATCTTGCCAGGAAATACATGTTTGTCTAACCAGAAATTTACTGCCGTATGCTCATATTGTTAACGATCAATAAACTTTATCATGCCAATGACTCAATCCCAGATGTTTATCCTATCAGGAATTCATTCCTCTAAACTAGTGTTTTCTACAAATCTATAATCAACCTAAGAGCCATAAAGCTTTCTTGTACTGCCAATATTTGTGGAGTACAGCTCCTTTCATACTTACTTTGGTGAAAACAGAGAAAACTGGAAGAAAACAGTCCTGATGATGTAAAGATGTCACGAATAAGCTTGAAGAACACTCTGTGTATGGTACCACTACGAGAACTGTTTTCCTCACAGCCAGGTCCGTCAATGAGTTTCCTAGCAAGAACATTTCTGACAACTTCTGCCAGTTCTACCCCATCTCTTTCAAGTACAAAACACTGTGTTTACCAATTCTTCCAAGAATTAATTTACTCTGTTTGCCAACATCCCCAAACTACATGATACTGGATCTGCCAGGAATTTACTTCAAAAGATCTTCTTGCCAGGATGAGATATTGCAGATTTACATATCTTCGGATAAACAGGAGTTTGAACATTGCAGTGACTAAAAGAATGCATTTTAAGATGTGCACGTTACGCAATTAGCACTGACTCTTCAGGAGTCAATGACTTTGTCAGGAGAGTTTTGCATCTCCTTGCTTTGAGTTTTTAGGCCGGTAAAACAGCTCAGATTGAGATAGTCTGTGGTGTTATTTGTTATATCTGGAACTGTCAGATAACTACAAGTTTCTGATGCAAATAAATCCAGAGACACAATTTATCTTGCACTGGATTATCCATGAGGAACATTAGCATGAGATCTCAAGAACAACTAGAAATCATTGCTTCATCACTAGATTAATTCTGTACTTAATGTTTTTTCTTTTTTCTTTCATATTCCTACCTGTAGGACACGCGAAAACCAACCAATAAATTTATCCTCTTTGATGAGCAACATTCAAGATACAATTTCAGGAATTGTTAAGTGTACAGAAATATTGAAGTATTCTATATTTGGGTATTGTTTTCAATCTTGAAAACAATTATTTTTTTTGTAATTTGCAAGATCACGTGGCCTTTCACACAAAACTTTGACACAAATATGTTTTGCAAAATACTAACAGTGCTATTCAATTCTGTAGGATACATTTCAGTATTCTGAAAATGTTTCATTTGAGTTCACGCCATGTAGAATTCTGGTTTATACAGATTGTTTATATACACAAACACATAAATACCCACGCAGAATGATTTTACATAAGCTCAGATTTCAATTGAAACTTCTCATAGAAATAAATACTCAATATTGATGGTAACAATTAAACACTCAAACTGCTCATAAAAAAAGTTTCATGGAAATTGCTGAGATATATCAGTATTTTGAGCAAGAAATCATATTTCACTCTGAAGCTATTTACTAAATTGACTACCCAGCCTAATTTATATAACCCATCATACTTAAGTAGC
>WKFP01014254.1:152234-203136 GCA_011057875.1 Pterocles orientalis
GTGGTTTTTGTTTGGTTGTTTTTTTTTTTTTTAGTAAGCACCAAAATTTTTATCTGAGATGTACTGGCTACACTATAATGGATCAATTTAACCACTTCCTTGAAGAGCAGAGAGTGACTGTCCTTGGAACCCTCTTGCTGTTACCTTTAAGGGACAGCACTCTTGCTGTTTCTGACACACACACTGATTCCTAAAAATATTCTCCCTGTCCCACCATCCTGCCCAAATTTGTGACAGAGCTCAAGGAAACAGATGAGCCACTTGTCTGTACACAAAGCGTTCTCAATGCATCACGTGGGTTTCCATGAGCAGCAGTCTGTCAGAGAATGCTGCACTCAATTCTGATCATTTTCATTTATTTAGTCCTAGTCTTGAGCTTTTATCTCTAACCCAATGTTAGCTTTTCCTAACCTTAGCTCAACCACCATAAGCTCTCAAATATTTGTTCTAGATTTCTGTCCATATCATGCAAAATGCTAAAAAAAAAACTTAACTGCTGGCTTTTGTCTTACAACACATCAATTATTTTCAGTTTTTAAATGACTTGGTTATTTATAAGATGAGAAATTTTATTAAAAAGAATTATTGCATTGGAATTCATTCATAGGCTTTGTAAGCATATGCAGAGATAGCCTACAACCTCAACATTGATTTTATATCACAATGCATCCAACATATGCAAAGGTAGTAAATAATTAATCAGGCAACATTAGTAAGAAGAGTAGCTACTACTAAAGAAGTATTTATCTATAGCTGTCATGTGACAGTCTCCAGAATACCAGTCAGTCCCTCCTACTAGAAAAGCAATCTTACTTCAAAAAAACATTTCCCAAATTTCTGATATTACAGTTTGGTTAAACATAGGTAAAAAGTGGGTTGTCACTACAAGCCTTTGAAAACAAAACATCTGCTTGTCTCCTGACATCATGATATTGTTTTATAGTAAGGAATCAGAAACAAATAAAAGACAAAATAAACAATTTACCTTGTGTGGACTGGTCCATGTTTTTTCTTTTTCTGCTGTGACTGTTATAATTCAGTCTTAGCTCTTGGCTATATTCATTCAGAGTTTCTCTTGAGTCATAAGATTGCCTTTGCTTTCCCCCATCTTCACTTTCATCTGAAGAACTTGTGTAAGTTAGATCCACTTCATGTTTAACTTTTGACAGTGGCTGGTAGGGTTTGCAGTCCATCTGCTCCATTTCTGGTTAAATAGGCTCAAAGTCATGAAAACAAACAACTGGAACTCCAGAAGGAAATAGTCCTGGAAAAAAAACCACAATAATCCATTTCAGATATCATATATAAAATTAGCTCACAAAGGCCTAATTTTATTTTCAGTCCATATAAACCAATTAAAGTGTACTAATATCACTGTAATCCATGAACGAATCTGAATATGCCTTATTTTACTGTTTTACTTTTTAAAAATATTAGAAAAACAACTTGAAAAAAAAAACAAACAAATCTTAAGCACTATCCCCCTAGATGAAGCAATAATTGAACCTTACGCACAAAATATGTTACAAAAATGTATATTCAGTATTAAAGCTAAGATGAAACAGTTACTATTTCTCTAAAAGGATGCACCTTCATCTTATTTTCACTTAACATTTTGTATCTTTACACATATAAAATCTAGAAACCAGAAAGTTCACTCTTTTGAAGTATTTTGCTGTAAATCAAATTACATTTAATCAAGAATAAGAGACTTCACACGTTAGAAAACCAGATTTAGCAAAACCAAATACACCACACTATTAATCTACAGGAGCACACAATGGTTCAGAAATGGACATTTTCCTTTCAGACTGTGTGGACATTTCAACAGGAAGAAGCTCCTACACTGCAGGACCACCCCCTTTTTCCTCTGCATCTCCCCGTTAAACTCATACCAACATGGGGTCTATACTGATCCTCAATGAAACCTTCCAAACTGCAGCTTGCTGCTTGATCTATTACTAAAATGATGTTCACATACAATATAATTAAAATAAAATGGGTTGCGCTGCACAGGCAACTGGTGCACTTGTCCTGTAACCTTGCCTTCATGAACCTGTTTCCATCATTTTAATGCAAACTTTGCAATGAAATAACAGAGGTTAAGGCACGCTTTTTACAGCAGCATGTCAGGGAGCACAAACAGGGAGCTCTGTTAAAATAAGTTTGGGTTTGGGTTTTTTTTGTTTTTAGATTAACAGATACTATTATGCTATAAAAATAAATGTAACAAAAAAAAGGCAGCTGCAAATATTATTGCTAGAAGACCAAAAACACTGAAGTTAAAAGAGATTTTTCTTAATTAAAAAGCAATGGCTCGCAGCTTCTTCATCATTTTAAGGTCAGCAGCAGAGGAAAGTAAGTTTGAAACCTAGTTTGATATCAGGCCACTTCCCATCTGCAAAAAGGACTTTTAACCCTGTACATTGCCAGCTGTGAGCATACAAAATGAATCTCCAAAAGCAACCACAGAAAAAGTGAAAACACACAAATGATAAACACAAACAACCCCAAAAAACACAGAAAGCACTTCTTGTTAGAGGGCTATAGAGACAAGTTTAACTTTTTGTTATAGTTTTGACCCTGGCTGGCAGCAAAACACCACAGAGCCTCTCTATGATAATAGTAACATATACAAAGGTACAGGTGGGTGATACACAGTGACACTGCTCACCACCTGATGACCAAGGCTCAGCCCACTCCCAGCTAACAATCCTGAAGAAGTGAGAGTCCTGAAACCACAATCCCAGAAAGAAGACAAGAGCCCAGAGTGTCCAAGAGACGAAGAGCTGACCGAGAGAGTGAGGTAACCCCGAGGGAGATCCTCACCTATATCCTGGGCATGACATGCATGGTATGGAATAGACCATTGGCCAGTTTGGGTCTCCATCCTAAAACAGAGGTCGAATCCTAGGCTAGTAATTGGGCTGTGCTCCCTCCGAGCATCTCCTGCCCCTGCAGACATTGGAACAGCAGAGAAGCTGAAAAGTCCTTGACTGTCCTGGCAGCAACTACAAACATCAGTACACTATTAACTGCCTTCTCAGCACAAATCCAAAACAAGCCCCTCACTAGCTACTATAAAGAAAGTTAATTCCATCCCAGCCAAAACCAGGACACTTCTGAAATTGCCTGAATTTTTGAGAAACACCTGATGGCAGCTGTCACTGTGTTCCAGCATAGCAAAATTCTCCTGCTTGTGCGTCCTCCCAATACTTTTGAAAGGACCATCTTCCTGAGCAAGAGTGGAAAACACTGCACAGGGTGTGAAGAGGGGATAAGGCTTCCAACATAGTTATGGAAGAAGAAAATCCAGGTGCACAAAACCCTTGGTGGGATGGCAGGAAGGGGGACAGACCACTAGGGAAGAAGTAATACCACAGATTGCATGCCTTCCCCACATTCCAAGATGCTGTCTGGGGAAAGAGTTTAAAGACACATCTTTGCTTGAAACACAAAATCTCAGGCAATTTCATCCAATCATTTAACCTGAGACAGAATGGCTCTTCAGAAACAAATAAAACATAGCTCCGAGATAAAGAGCTCTAGCATTTTAAAAAAAAAGAAAAAAGAAAAAAAGAAATGCAGTTCACATCACCTACTCAACAAAATGAGCTTGAAAGCACCCAAGTCAATTAAAAAGGGAGAGGAAACTAAAGAGAAAACCTAAGCAGCTGCCTTTCTGCCAGAGACTGAGGCTAGCTGACAAGTGCGTTGTGGGCCTCCAGCAACAAACACAAGTTTTAGTGCTCTGGACTGACCACACCGCTTCTGTAGACAAGTTACCAATAAACACTATTTTCTTGTCAAAAGCTATTTGCCTAAATAATTTACTGATATCTGCCAACATTGCCTCTTACTGCCCAAGAAGCTAAGCACTTATTCTATGAGCTGTTGAATAGTCTGGTCTGCAACAGAAGAGAAAGGTGCCGTGGCTTACAAGCACAGGGTTGGTTTAAAGGATTACCTGATGGCTCTGCAGAAATGGTTACTGACATGAAAATGCCTTCCTATACATCCTGTCTGACGGAATAAATGGAGACGATGCTACAGAAGCCAGAGGAAAATGAGGAGAAATTAAGGGCCTCTACTAAGAAGATGAAGTAGGCAAGAAATAAATTTTGCCATGAAAGCAACGAGTGCAATCGGCCTCAGATGCACACAGATCCTGCTTCTAAAAGCGCAAAACAATGAACCCAACAAATTCGTCTCATTACTGGAAAAATTAGTACAATACTTATGCACCTTGACTCATGGGGAAAAAAAAATACACAGAAGTTCCTCCTGAAATATAATCTCACCGCACATCTATTTTGCGGGAGGTTTCAATAGTGACCTTTTTTCTTTTTAAACAAGTAACAAAAATTTATTAGGACACAGAGAGACCTGTAAAACTTGGGCTGCAGAAAAGCAACCACTTAACATCTTAAGAAAGATTTATTTTTATTCTTTTAAAACAAGGTTTAATAACCAAAGCCTTCACTTCTTGTGAGAACAGTTTGTAGAAGAAATATATTTAATGATGTTAACTAAGGCAGCAGACAGACCAAACCATTTAACGAAGAGCAATTCATATTAGATTCATTACATATTCCAGGTCTCTTCTTTCACTATGTTACTTTCACAGAATCATAGAATAGTTTGAGTTGGAAGGGACCACGGAGGTCATCTAGTCCAACCCCTGTGCTATCTTCTCATGTGTAAGAATGTGTATTTCCTCAGATATAAATTAATGTAAAAGCTCCACAAAATATTCCCTTAAAAGCTGTAATTTTATTACAGCTTATTATTTAAGACAAAGAACGACTGAAAACCACAACAAGCTTATGAGTATCACAACCCTAGAACCACATTCCACACACTCACAGACTCTGCTACAGTCTCCAGCCATTGCCGTACATGACCACATTTCCAGCTGCAGGGGTGCAAAAGCTTGGTACATGTGTGTGAAGCCACAGCTCACCTTTTCTCAGTGTAACATCAGCCACCAAGCCCCTTAAGCGCCAGGCTGCAATACTGACCATCTGCAGTGGATGCTGCACGAGAGCAGTCAGACTTAACATGAAGTTCTACAACCTTTATGGCAGAAGTATGTGGACACAGATGTAACACGGACAGATCACAGTTGCCTGCTCATTTACCACCCGAAGGAAGAAAATCTTCAGCTCACCTGGCAACTCTTCCCTTTCCACCCCAACGCATTTTACCGACACCATCTAAAGCACAGTGGCTCTATGGCTCACATAAGGGCTGCAGGTACAGCATCAGAACATCAAGTGTCACAGTAAACTCCGGCTTCCCTTCACACATGGACTAAACTTGTGCTTCCTTTATTTTTGCTTAGGGCATTAATGTCTCATAAAGCTACAGCTACCTGGCCTGATATGAAAGCAGGTGACAAATCATTTGCTAGAACTGGAAAAATGCTTCATAAAATTTTTCTTCATAAAATGCTTTTATGAATCAGGAAAACATAAAAAAACAGATCAAATCTTCAGGCTTTTCTACATAGATTCAGTTAAATTTAAGGAACGATGGTACGTTATCATAACTTGAATTTGAACAAATACTTGAACCTTATTTCATATTTTGTTTGGAAAAAGACAACACAACAAACAACCCAAAAAGCTGGAATAGGACAGGAGTATAAAGAATATTGCTTGGATGTTTACACAGGTTTCTTCAAATAACTGGCCTTCAAATAACTAAACAGAATACCCAGCTGATCAATACCAAGTTGACCTTGTCAGCAAAATGATAAAGTCTCATAAAAGCTTACAGTTCCTGTAAGTGACCTTTGTATAAGTGTCTTAATGCTCTCCTCCTCACAAAGAGCAGCACTTTTTTTGACCTTTCCATCACTGTTCTGTCATTGAAAGGTTTCATAAAATATTTAACCAAAATCATTATAAAATATATAAATAGCATATGTTTATTATGCATATAAATATATGAAATACATACTTAGGCACTGAATAGCAAGTAATTTTCCAGCATACCTTTAAAACAGATATATACGGTTTACAGTGAGGTTTGTAGAACACACAGCTTATCATTTGAATTCACTATGAAACACTTCTGCCAATTCAAAAAAGCTCAGAAAGCTCTATTAGATGGCAAAACACCACCTTTTAAGTAATTGAACCAATATAAATATGTATATGGATTTATATTTTAACGTATATTTTATGCAACTTTTTAAATGCATGCTGTACGTGTTATTAGTAACTATTTTCACATTTTGCTTGCATCAAAACCCTGTCACACCAACCGTCTAACTTTCATGTTCTGCTTAGATCACAATCCTACTTGCTCCGAACCACAACAGCGCCAGGATAACCGTGGCTTATGAGAAAGCCTGCAATGAGGCTGTTTGCAGTGCGTATACCAATCAAAGGTATTTTATAAGAAAACTCACTGTACACATTTGGACTGCATACAAGCTCTGCACTCACAGTGATACCACGGAGATCACGTTACTGTAATAGCGCTTTGTAGAAATTCTTCTCAGGCTGCTCTGATAGGGTGTCCAACTCATGAGCAAACTTCCATACCGATAACTCACCGTGAAACCTGCCAGATCACCAGTGAGTAGCATACCCAGTTGGTTACCAGCAAGTCCAGCCCTGTTTAGAGAGGTCAGGATACAGGTGATAATGAGCATCATGTAGCTGAACTGAGTCTTGTGGAAGCACACAAGAGTGAAAACATGAAGAACCGTAACCTTTTTTTGGCTTCAATCAGGCATTAGGTCCAATACTAAGATATTCCAAACTACAGAGGATTAAAATGTAATTGCAGTTATGATCTGGAGGTTGGAACTAGATGATCTCTAAGGTCCCTTCCAACCCAAACCATTCTATGATTCTATGATGCTAAAATATAACCAGGAAGCAGTCCTTTTTTGCGTAGATTCGAAACGTAAATTCAGAAGGCAGTAATTCCAATTTTCTTGCTCAGAGGGCCATTCAATCAACCACATACCCCAGCTCCACATTTGCTCAATTCTCTCCTGTATTTATTTTCTTTCAACACATACCCTTATCTGAAAGTTACCATTTGCTTACTACCTTTTCAGACCACTGGTTTCTGAAAATGAACTACTAAGCAGGTATTTCAGCTCTGGATCGCTGAAGGCAGAAAAAAATAGAACCGTTATTCTGCAACTCTTTTCTGAAATACAAAACTGTAAAATATGAAAGGCAAAACAAAGCAAACACTCTTGATTTAAATCTCTGAGAAATGCAATACCAAGAACAAAAAAAAAAAAAAGAAAAAAAAATACAGACCTTGTATATACCTTCAAAACTACATCCCTTAAGTATTTGTTTAGCTATTTAAAACAAAGGAAATCCTTATGTCATCCTTAAAGTTCTCTGTTTTACAGCACAGTTATACACAGCAAGAACGATACCAGCTAAAACAGCTGAGCAGCAGCAGAGCAGGAACAAGTTACATTTCTAGATGATGCATGGAATTAGATAGCACTATGAAGAAATATGGAAAGTCTGCTTAAGTTTGCAAGATGGAAGCAATAATACTTTCCACTGGAAAAGTCATACTAAAACCAAGAAAGAGTAACTAAAAGCAATCCCTAGAAGACTGACTGAAGAAACTGAGATTTTTTAGAAAACCAAGAAATCACCCAAAATTCACATGAACATTTTCTGCGGACAATAAAATATCAACACATCAAAAGATGTTTGAAGATGACATAATGAAGGATGGATCACTAGGTGTGACATGCCCACTATTTCTCTGTGTACAAGATTGTGAAATATTGAAACACACTGTTATTCCTGCAGGCAGACTCCATAATACATTTTAAGAACAGATGCACATATAAAATAAAATAAAATAGTGTGAGAACACAGGTTTTTACATGTCTTTCTAAATCAGTCGTAAAACCAGGGACATACCATGGGTTTAACACACTCCCTAGAGGATGTGCTGTTTTAACCCATGGATAGCTTACATTTACCCACACATTTATAGCTGTCCTTGTGACAGATTGAAGAATAAGGTTCATTTTCACATTTAATTATCTTAATTTAAAATTAGTCAAAGTCCAATTTAATTCTAGTGAACAAAGTAATTCAAAGTGGTGACCGCTTTATCCAAAGTTTCAGAGACAAAACTCTGCAGAATGAAATTGTGAAGGAAGTCAGGTTGCTGCAATATTTTGTGGCATATGGCAAGACTGAAAGTGAACTGAAAAACATACGTTATGTCAGCTACTCAAATGTGATACAGAATTCTTGGCCAACACGTGCCCTTCACTTTACTTGGAGAACTGCCACTGACTGTAAAAATCCCACAACTCCCTAATGTTTTCTTTTGGAGACTCATCATTTGATGTCAGTAAGCATAAGTAATGAAGATCCAAGCACAAAAGATCAAGCTCTACTGCTGTGGGACGAAGTACATCCATGATTCGTGGTGATACATCCTGGACAGGTTCCGAATATCTCCTGAACTTTAAGTCTTTCTGAAGAGCTGTACTTTAGGAAATACAATTCCTGATTATATTGCGGGATAACTCCTGCTCTGAATTTGTAACTCCAAATAACAAAAACACTGTGAAAATAACCCCAGTATATCAAGGTTTCAACTAGGAATCCTGCAGAACACGAAAAAAGTCTGGGCTTAAGTAAAACTAGCCAAGTGCTTGACATCTACAGATTTGGTACAGATCACTCATCACCGAATGCCTTTGCAACTTAACTGTATGGCAGAGACAACATAGGGAAAGAGATAAAGGAAGTTTGTCCTATGTAGGAGCATAGGTTGAGATCACAGGATCAGTATTGCGATATGGATCTCTCCGAAGTAATTTTTTACTCCAGGGAGGATGTACGGTCAAAGCTGCATTAGTAAAAGACATTATAAAAAGAGAATAAAATTGAAGCAAGGGACGTTCCCCCTCACATTCAAGTATGCCTGGGACAACTAAGCTTCCTCCCATTGTACAGCATATTTCCAATATATACTAGGCACTTCTTTGTATTAAAAATATGCAGATAAAGTGTTAAAATGCTTGTCAATGGAAGCTCCGGTTGCTCTCCGCTGTTATGATTACCGTTTTGGTGTCAAGAGCATAATTTTTCATTGCAAAAACCTGCAATTAGGACACTCCACTTAACTGAGTTCTTCTATGAAAATAGTTAAATCTTGGAGCTTTTCTGAACTAAAGAGGTAAACAATAACATAATGGGCTTATATATATATTTTTATATATATATATATATACACACACACACATACACACACACCATGTAAGTGCTACCATTTATCTAACAATATATTACAACAAAGTCAGGTGTACATGTACCTATGCATATGTAGGTAGGTAAAAAGGAATCTTCATTTCATCTAGTAGTAAGCAAGTGCTGCCTTTTGGAAGGTGTGATTGTTTAAAATACATTGACATGTAGCAAGGATTGCATTCATTTATATGTGACAAGAAAACAGAATTGTGCTTTGGCTATTTGTTGATAATGCAAATTGTGAAGCCATCAAATTGAGATAATTATTGCTATGTCTCTTTTCCAACTGTGTGCTTAATTAAGAAGACCCAGTAAGACCTAATTAGCAACAATGTAATTTTTAAAATCCAATTTAGTAGCTCAGAGATTACAAAAATTGGAAATAACATGTTCCATTTAGATATTATTAATTTTTTGATACCAATTTAAATTTTGCAGCACAATAAGATTAGCACATGAGAATAATCTATAACACAGCAATACCACGGAACATCTGAAAAGCAGTTCAAGTCTTAGACTGTCACTGATACCAGGATGCCTTGGCAATGGCATTTAAAAACATTCAGCTGCTAATTTTGTCTACATTTTTCGCTTTTCCTGTTTCTAATTACAATAAAAGAAGAAGCCTTCATTGAACAAACTAGACTTATTCACCAGAGTATTTATGGACTATCAAAGCATAAGAACAAGACGAAGAACCATTAAACTTGACGAGAGAAAAGCTTTGATCAGTTGACATCATAGTGAACAAAGTCACAAAAAGGGAGCTTCCCTGGTAGATTTTTTTTTCCCCTGGTTTTATTCTAATGTTTTCATTCTCTTCTCTAAGAAAGATCCCACAAGATGTTGTGGTAGATCTCAGGGGGGCTTAGCAATTTCCTTCTCTTGCATAAACCAAAAAAAACCCACCTAACAAAAATCTCTGAAACAAATGCTGACACCAGCTCACCATCTCCAGCTGAATCGTGCTCATGGGGCATATTATCAGAACCTCTCTAGTATTGTCTGCTCCTCAGCTTTGCTGTGGCTTGTTCATATTTAGATTGATGACCTTTTGGGGGTCATTTATTTTTGCTACATTACAACTTCTAGGATTTCTAGAAGCAGCACTGATTCAGCAACATGGTTTTTTCCAGTACAGGCTCAAAAAACTGGTGCGCTTATAGTAGGCATATGATCTATAGTTCACTGTCTTGCAAGTACACAGATATTCAAAGAAGTTATCACAGCCGTGTGTAAGAACTTTTACGAAGCCACCGTTATTCACTACACAGAGAAAGTGAACTTTTCAGTTTCTTCCTAAATACTTGGTTTTCATAACTTTTGCTCTTCTAACTCTAGGAAGAGATACCCTCAATTATTATGCAGTTTTGACATCACCTACCAAGTTAAAACTTAAAAAGCTTTTCAGGCATTTGAAGTACTTTTTGCAAGAAGACCTGACTACTGCCTGACCACAAGACTGACATCTGCATCACCTTTCTTTGAAGTATCACTCAGGTTGCTATTTGTGTGCCTGACACCATCATGCCTGAGAACTGATCTTACTGTTCCTTTTCTTCTTGCTTTGATGTCTGTCAAAGTATTCAGTGTCTTCAAGTGCCATTGTTCTGACAAGCAGACCCTCCCAATGGACTTGTACTATATACTGCGACTCCCAGAACTGCTATTATTTGAGCTGGTGTCAGATTGATTTTCTTTCTGTTCGTGACAGTGCTATGATCTTGCAGGGTTGAAATTACTGTTGATTTATGCCTTGATGCAACCCCTCGAGAAGTGGCTTGTATCAGCATGTCACCTATGAAAAGGTACATTTGAATCCTCAGAGATCTTTCTAGTGGAATCTTTGTTCTCATTTCAATAGAGAATCCTTTGTAATGGATGTTTGCTAGAAATTTCTCCTGCAAGTATCAAGAGTTGTCTGTAGTGCAAACTGGAAGTATATTATGCATCTATCCATTCTTACCAGTCTGTGGGAGCCTTCTTAGCAAAAATTAATTTAAGGTAAGTTCTCCAGTTACAACCTTGTGGTTTTTGGAAATGGATTATACCATTTTCTTTAGCTCTCCACAAAAACAGCGCTGACTGTGCTGGCTCTGAAGAGTGGGAATATTCCCTAGCTTTATGTCTAAAGGCTTACCTACAAAAATGTAACAGATTAAAATCATACCATAATGCCTCTGCTGTGTTTGTGGAACAATAGTCTTTTACACCAGGGTCTTCTTTTATCTGGACTTCAGAAGAGGAAATAATTTCCTCTATTGTTTAAGCATTATTAATACTTTTACATATTTTGCCTATTAGCATCATTACAACTAGCCTCCTGCCTACATCCTCGTGAGCAATTTTCCCATAAAATGTGTCATCTCTGCTGGAAAAATACACCAACAGGTAGGCACTGGTTTTACATTTAAACAATTCTAACATAGTAAATTGAAACTGAAATTTTCTTGCCTGTTTTTAAAATCAGCCTCCGAAATCTTAATTTTTTTTTTTACCTTCTTGGTAGAGCTAATTTAGGTAAATTAATTATTTTCTTTTTCATTAATGCTTTCCCTGATGATGGAAAGAAATGGCTGACATAGGGATTCAGCCATGAATGACTTTACAAAGGACTTGGTCATTTAGTTCCACACTAATGTACAATTCCATAATAGGGAAAAATTTTAGGTAGATAAAAAACTACCATACGAATTCAGGTAGAGGCTCAAAGCTGAACATGAATTGGCCCAATTATGTATGAAAAAAACCCAAGAACTTTAGTAACTGCATGGAAGCACATGCAAGTTTTGAAATATTTTCAAAAATCCTTACCTTATTGAAAAATAATAATTTCTACTCAAAAGTATTTCTCAGAAACAAGTAGTTGTTGTATTTAGTAAACCATTGCTACATAAAGCACGGTCTCCATAGGACCTCTTAACACTCCTACATGGGATAAAAACCCCCCAAACATTTCAATGAGGAGTTACTGACATATTCCTGTTTGTCCATGTCTTCGTTCAGCGTAAGCACTCGTGGCACAGATATTGTTCTTTTTCCTAATTTACACCCCACTATCAACATTATTCTTTTCAAGAATACTACAAGAGGGACCGAGACAAAATTTTTGGAAACTGTTATTCTGCAATAATCAGTATCAGTTCAAGAGCAGATGTCAGTTTGCTGCAACTGACTCTTCCTACCAAACAAGAACCTGAACAGAGCTGACTATGAAATCAAACTCTTCTGTTTAGCTGCTGGATGGAGGATGAACATTCAGAAAGACATTAATAGCCTCTGTATCCCCAACAACTACCAAGGGAGACCAGGATGACTACAACCCTACCTTGCGTATATAAGTCAGGAGAAGTGAAACCATGCCACACTTCCTTTTTTTTTTGGAATAAGTTCTCAAAACCCTCAGCTACTTATGTGCTTGTATCATATACCTAATACATTACTATCACTATGAGCACCCTGCTAAAGCACTTGGCAAGAATTCATTCTCCTTAGCACTTGTGCAATGACTTAATTTAGCTCAGCTCCCTTTCTTCAGCTTAAAAATCATAGCAAGGAGAAAGAAAGAAAGAGAAGGATGAAACCAAAATATGGGGCTCCTGTCTGTTGCTTTTATACTTATTTATATACACGCATACATATCTACACTAGCTGCATCTAAAAAAATCAGTGTTATTATTCCTGCCTTAGTATCAGGATGTGCTGCTGTCTTGGTGAATCATTTTTCCTCAGGGAACTTGTGTGGATAACAATTCCACTCATGTTAATTCTATTTGCATTGGGAGCACCGTAGTACACGTTTAACGTGAAGCTGCGTTTCTTTCATGAGCAAGAAAAATGTCACTTTCCTTTCCCAAAGCACCAAAAGGCTCCTTTTGCTGTCACAGAACACAATTATATGTTAGGGCTCTGCTGTCGCTTTTCAGCCAACAAGGCAAGAAAATGACCTTTCTTTAACCTATGGCTGAATTGCATTATATTCGGTTCAGTGGATATCCTTTTTTATATTCTCCTGTATCAAGTGTCTTCTTACGGGGGTTATGAGACGGGCACCTGCCTTTCACATCTACTAGTGATTTCATTTATTCCAAAAAACTTGCTTGCATTTGAGGACGGATGTTAACTCTCATCCCACATTTCATACCCTCGTTTGTAACATTTGTAAACACCTGAAAGCACTCAAAGCTGCAAGGAGACTCTGCCAGCAGAATTTGTTTGGTTTTTTTGCATTTTACCCCACCACACGATCATGGAAAAGGTCAGGAAGAAATATCCCATGTACACTCACTTGCTCTGTGTCATGCTGTGGTCTTGTACAGAATAACAATATATTCCTCCTCCATTCTGTGAAGCAATCTTCACGTCTGGTCTGTCTTGTTTTATGGGTAGTTTGGTCATGAAAGGAAGGAGACATTCCCCACAGCATGGGTGTCTCAACTGCGCTTTGGTTTACATGAACGAGATGCTTGGGGAAGCAGAAAAAGTAGCTGTGACATTAATGAAGTAAGCCACTGCTGATCGGCACGAGAGAGCAAGTCAGCAGTGGAGGATTTGTGAACATGATGCTGAATGACAAATATCACTGCTGAAGAAAATTGCACCATACAGCTGCAACAGAGTATTGTGTTTTAAAATTAAGAAAGTTCAGAGACCTAAGAACACCATGGAAATCACTGCTTAAACACATAGCTCATCTCATGAGTAGCCACATAAATAAGCTCCCCTGGAAAACACTTGTCATCACTATTGATCCGGAGAGAATTCTAAATACTCATTTTAGTGCTCTCAGGTGTTACAGGAGTTCTAAGCTTTAGCAACTCGCTATGTGACAAGAAGGTTTCTGTCAACTGTTATTAAAGATGACTCGGATTAGTATCTCCTCTGTCTGAGAAAGAAGGTTATGTAGCTTCAGGATACTTTCCTAAACATTACCATTTTACCAGCACATTGTTTGTTACGTTAACACTGAAGGTGTTATTAACATGAGGTAAAATGTGACCGTAGGCACCAAAGGAGACAGGCTAGTAACATCATTACATTAACCTTGAACCAAGAACACTGCTCTCTTAAAACCTCAGCTCTGAGTTACTGGTATCACATCACATTACACTGAAAATAACCGGAAAGTACCAAACATTCAAAATAAAAGGAAAGAATCATTTCTTGTTCTGTAGTAAAAGAAATCTTTTTGTATAGCTGAAGACTAGTTGAAGACCATTATATACACGGAGAAGCACATCAAGCCCCATCCTTGGGAAGGGGGAGGGTGAGCGAGCGGCTGTGTGGGTTTTTTTGCCATTTAAAACCACAACAATTTTTTAAACAATTGTTTACAGCTAGTAATTGCCCTTACATCAACATGGTAATCTGTCAATGTGAATTTTTTTGAAAATTGATACTGGCTTTGGAATTCCCTGTGAACTAAGGATAGGATCTCTATTATAAAAAACAGGCAAAAGCATTGTCCTGGAAAAGAAACACACAAAACCCAAACCAACCAAAAAAAAAAACCCCAACAAAAAACCCCAAAAAACAACCACTCCCCCACCCACTGTAGATGGATACTGCAATCCTTTTTCTAAAAGCACAAGTCTGAATGTACTACTAGAGCACAAGTTCTCACACATGTTCACTTACTAAGCATCTAGTTCTCAAGTGGTGGTATTTGTTTATGGCTTTCACAAACACCTATGTTTTTGGCTTCAAAAATACTGCCAGTAGGAGGGGTTTAATCTATGCAAATTTTTACTTCCTAGAAAGAACACAAATTCCTCCCACACATAGAATCTACTTATATTTTTATATCGTCGCCTTATAAAATTACAAGGAACACAAATCTGCAGTCTCAACTATAAATATTAACATGAAATTTCCTACTAAAATGGTCATTAGAGGGCCTATTTCTCATTTCTGCTCCAACAATTCACAAAGTTTTTATTAATAGACTTCCAGCTAAGCTTGAATGAGGATTGGAGACCTAATCATAGCTAAAATATATATAAATTAAACTCTTATTCCTACTCCTATATACAATTCTTATAACAGTCAACTCTGAATTCGACATGTGGTGAAGATACTTCCAAGAGAAAAAGAGACAGAAATGAAGTGGCTCTAGTCCTGGGTGCACTGTTCTACAGGTGCTTTTCTGAGAACTGTAGAATCTGGTCCTGGAGTGACATCCCAGTTGGAGCGCCTGGAAAGGGAAACAATTATTTTTCCAGGGGTTTCGCTGATCCATATATTTAGGGAATGGAGCACTGAATGAGCCCAACAGAAAGCATCATTTTAAGAAAAAGAAGGAAACGGTCAACTTGTTACTGGAGATAGCTGAAGAGTTGGAGGAAGGAAAAATTACCATCAGTAGACCAAGAGAAAAGAGATTTAGTTTCAGCTAATGTAACGTTAAAAAAAACAACTACAGCTACACCAAGCTTTATGTAACAGATATTGTTGCTTAGTAATAACACTACACCTCTCAATTGATTCAAATAAATTTACGGACGAGCACACAAACAGAACTGGACCAAGGATCCCCAGGCTCACCAGAACCATCTCCAGATATTAGTATGTCCAATGCCATGATGCCCAGTGTGCGACCAGTGTCAGAAGAACACACAGATATTTCTATTTGGATTGTTTTTCCCCCTTAATTAAGACTTGTGGTAAGTTGTTTTGCCTTTAATTAATAAAACATTTATTATTCTTAAACACTTTCATTTCAATTGATCTTCAAGGGCAGTTCAATAGCCCAGGAGTTTTCTTCTTACTGAAATTGAGCAGCTAACTCTACATTTTGAAAAGTTTTGTCTCAACAACACATCTGTGAGACCTTCCTGTTTAATACCTAAAACTGCTGAGAATAAAGCACAATTTCCCTCTAGCTCTTGCAAACTTTTTTTGCTAAGTCAAGTGCCACACCAGGAGTCTTATAAAATCTTGTAAAGTACAAAGGTCTTTTGTTCTTTAAAATGACAATCCTGAGTTTCTTGCCTAAATACAGTGTCTAGGAAGTTAATATGTGTCCAAAACGTTGTAACACTGACACCTTAGCAAAACAAAGACATGAATAAATGAGGATGAGAGGAATTTTTATATGTTAAAGAAAACAAAAACACAATGAAAATGGGTCTGTACTAACCAGACACTAAGAAACAGAACTATTGAGAAGTGAATGTTTTCTTACTTGATAAACTTTATGTTTGGAAAAATGATCTCTTTAAAATTACATACTTACACGTTACACAATTAAGGTCATCCTCTATTATTCTCTTAAATCATATTTCAAAATGAAGTCTGAGCAAATACAGTGAAACTGCTGGAAAGCTCACCATTTTTTTCAACTTTGAAAGTTTGAAATACTTTTCTGTTTTTCCTGGGGTGGGTACACGCACTCTTTTAAATCTGCACTTGTTCTTAAAATCTACATGTGTTCCTCTAAAACTTGACGACAACTGCACTGGCGCAGTGGCATACACTGAGTTCAGTCTGGAGTTCAGACTCAAACCTCATGCATTTAGCAACGTAACCCTGTGTTTTCTTCTTTGAAATTCAAAGAAAAGAACTAAGATTAACCATTACAAAAGCACTGGGAGAAACACTGGAAAAACAAGTGTCTTATTAGCAGCTTGAGAGGGTGCATTTTGCAACCACAGATGTTTGGAGGCTGCACTACCTCAATAACTTGGCTTTAAACCATCTTAAGCTGTATTACAGTTCAAAAGCAATTCAGAAAACAAACTGTATTAGGTGAGTTTGGAATTAAAAACCCTCCTTTATCTATTCAGTAGAAGGGAAGTAAAAGACAAGTTAATATTTCAGTGAAAGTGTGCAGCACAGGAAATGCTAAAAAGTGAGTTAAGAAATCATTACTTTCTTGGATAACATCCAAATGTTGGTGCATACAGATCCCAAATTAATCAGTTGACCAGAACACTGAGTTAATTTATCTCCCTGATGGGTTCAAACATAAAACAAAACATGAGAAATTGAATTCTTATAGCATAAATATCTTGGCTGAAATCTGGAATGTAATCAACATTATCATATTTACTGAAAGTTAAAGACTTAAATTAATGACTACCATGTGTTTATCTACCAAATTTCAACTTGCTAATTGAGTCTGATCATCATTTCCCGAGTCAAATGGTTATGAGAAATGCTCAATAAAAGTTTAATAATGATAAAACACCTTTTTACATCAAAACAAACAACCGGAACTTAACACAGAATAGATTTTCATTAACACATAAAAATGGAAAATGGATCTGCTAGGGATGCTGGTGTTCATAATTAAAAACAAGCCTTTAGCATAAATGTACATACTGCCTGCATTGACGGGATAAGAAAGCAACACGTTTAGTGATCTGTGTGGTCAACTTTTAAAGTATTAGTTCCAGTTTTAGCTAACGGATACTAGTTCTCACATCACAAATTTAATCTTTAAACTTCAATAATAAACACATTTGTGCAAAGTTACATGGAACATTCAATTATCATGTAAAAAAATGAAGCATTCTGCCCATAAGAAGTATCCTGCTCAGAAAACATGGATCGACTGAGAAAAAGCATAAGGAATGACGATAAAATATGTAGAAATGTATCACTGCTGATTCCCACTGACAGGGACATTAACACTGGGATACTGGTACTGCACAGCCTGCATCATGTGGTCCTTTTTATCAGGTCTGTACTATTCCAAAAACATAAGTACAGAAATAAAGAATACTCCCATCTGCCAAGTTTTTCAGATCAGTATCCAGTCTTCTATATTCCTAACCAATGAAAGATTATTTCTCAGAGTCACATTAAGCAGTGAACTCCACAGTTGGTTCAGATTTTGTAATTCTGCATTCTTTTAGCAGGATTAGGTTGATCTCAGCAGTGATGCACAAATTCCTAAGAAGTAAAGGTCTCCCAGATTTAAAATAAATAAATAAGTCAAAGTTAATAATCAGAAACAGCCTAATCAGATTAAGGTTGTGAACTCTGGACTACCACAGTGTTTTCCAGCAGCTCAGCAAGCTTAATCCTCGAATAGATAATACAATACAAAGCAGTTCTACCAAATATTCCCCTGCAAGACACTAAACCTATCATTTGGGTAAAGGAAACAAATATCTTTGCTAAATCTAATAAGAGATTTAAGCAAACTATCAAAGGCTACAACTGTTGCCATGTTAATCCTTTTTGTCACAACAGACAAATTTATTTGGTTATTCAAATTCATTGTCATTTGCAACAAGATAGCTAAACAAATATTTCAGTAGGAATTTATTGAAGTCCTTTCTTCTTAGAGCAGCTTCTTGTACTAGAAATTAATTGAAAACCCCAAAATTTCAGAACCATTCCTATTGGCTGGCTGGTCACACTCAAAGAGTTGTGGTCAATGGCTCATAATTCTGTTAAAGGTCTGAGGATTAATGAAATCGTTCTGTTTTACAAAAGTAAGTACATGAAATGTCACCTCTCATATGTTACTATGCATACTAAATTTTTCCACTACATTAGAGTACTTAAAAGAAGAAATTTTAAAATCACTGTAATTTCTAGAGGCTTATTTTTACAGATAATGGTATATTATAATGCTATAATAATGCTATAATTCCTAATAAACAACATCAAATCCCCAAACAAAGTGCTTTAGAAGTCTTAGCAACTTTTAGATCATGCAAGGGTCAAGGTTTCCCCACTCCTTCCACAAACCAAAAGACAAGACTATAAAAAAATAACAGCAGTGGCCAACAAAAAAATTCTTCCCATATTAACTATTCCTTTAATTACTTCCTAAAATATGCAAGATTAATTTCATCAAAATATGCTGCTTCACCTTTATCTATAGCGATAGAAATGAGACTAAATAGTACAGAGCCATTTCAAAAGACCATGTCATTAGAAATGACTTAGTGTACACCACGTGTGATGGAACCTCGGTTGCCTTATTAGCAAAGGTCACCCCAACAGCCTAATATGATTGGGTATATGTTACTTGTCAGTTAAGCTTGGATGAATACATACAGTTAACAGATTGAACAAGCCGTGCAGAAATTTCCTATCAACTCTTGACAAATCAGAGAGATAAGACCACACAGTTCTCTTGACTTGCTGATCTTGACATGCTGATATCTGTATAACGAACTGTTCACAACTACATGCAGAAATTAAAACACCGCCGTGGAATTCAACATAACTTGCAGCTAAAAACCTGCACTTTCCTATCACAAATACTATGCCATTCTAATGTGTGACATTTGCCATGGAAATAAAGCTTTGGGGCCACCTAAGTAGTCCAAATTGATGCATCCATTTTCTTTACTATGAAAACATAAAATTGCACTTCTGTGAATTTATGAGTAAATTTTTCACCCACGAGTTTCTTTTCTGTAGCTATTTATCCAAAAACCTAGAAACACTTTTCTTCCCAATGCTGCCCTCGTGTTTGGCTTTCTACATCTCCTCTCAGATCTTTCTGTTGCTTCACTTCAATTATTTTAAGGGCCTTCTTGCTTACGCTCAGGCAAAATGAAGGTATAGTGCTCATATGGAGCTCAGATGGCTGCGTAATGCTACACGAGATGTTTGGAACACGTGATAATGTTCCACATTTCAGCTCTCATAGTCTATAACTGAGGTTAATTTTTGATTATTCTTCACCTGAAAGAATGACAGGAACTCTCGTCTACCAGCTCTGAGATGTACCTCAGCCCCCTGCTGAAAAGCATTAAAACTTTATGGTACCAGAAAAGGCCAATCAGACTATTCATGCATAATCCTGCTCAATTTGCAATTAAATAAACTATGTCTTAAAAACATGTAATTTTGGAATAAAAGCAATCTCTGAAGGCTTCAGAATATGCATTCTGGAATTTGGATATTGGAAAACACATGACTGCCACTGTTTCTGAAGAGCTCTTATCAACTATACAATCCTCGCACCACTAAATTCAGGGTAAGGAACACGACTCAAGTGCAGCTGATGTTCTCTCTGCGCAGTTGGGGACAGAATCCATCCTTAAACACAGAGCCCAAGGGGACAAAAAAAAAGCCTGGGCTAGTAAGACACAGGTATCAGGGTCATTATTTGTCTACGACTGTCGGAGACAAATTGCCACAGAAAAGCAGCATTTTACTGAAAGAAGAAAAGGTATATGGCGCTACTATCCAAGAACTTCAGGCCAGTATTTTCTCCCAGGATCAATCCCCTGACAAGCAGAGAACTTTATGGACAGTAGGACAAGGGTTGCCATTCTTCTGTTTGCAAAACCCCAGGCAGAAATATTGTGCTTATACCCCAGAGGCAGTTTGAATTGTCTGCAAATGTTAGGCTCGTTGTGCCTCCACTGCACAGTTCATCTGTGCACGTGCAGTAAATCCAGCTTGTTCAGAGGCATCAGACTTGCCTCACGTACACATCAGCTGTGTGGTACATGCATTGTATGTTTGGCACATACGCAGAAGAGGTCTCAAGGATTTCCCAAGGAAACATCATTTTGCTCAAACAAAATTTCTGTGAAGAAATGGGAAAGTGTCAGGAAAATATCTCTCTGACTATAGCTTGTCTATGGTTTTCAGGATGACCCATGCGAGGAACTCAGAGAAGATGCTCACTCTGACTCAAGACATCACAGGCTGAATTCATTTGCAGCAAAGCAATATTCAGAAAAATAAACTGTGTTTGTCAGGGAAGACAAAACACGATCATACATTTTACTGCACATCTCTAAAACCTGAGGGCTTATTCAAGAGGTAACACTGATAAATACTGAAAAGAGCCCTAATTTAGAATAAATGCTGATTGCTTAAGAGAATGATATGCAATTGCACACGTGTACATGTATCTCAACAGCTCTGCAAACAATATTTCTATTGGTCAAATTTTTTTTCCCCAACTATAAATCAGCACTCACATTTTCCCATTCATTTTTCATGGAAATGCTCTGAGTATGTATTGGACAACTTCTGATTAATTTGCATTTGTTTTCTAAAAACAAAAACATTTTTCTTCAGAACAAAACAGTCTTCTCAAAAAGAAATGTAAATTAACTGGCTTTTTATTCTCAAAATAATCCTCATTTTTCACCGTAAGGATCAGATTTAATGCCAATGGGTATTTGTTTATTTTCTAAACAAAACTGTATCACCTCTTCAGTACAATTAAGAGATCAACTTGACTCTGAACAGATTTTTGAAGCACAGCTTAAGCAGTCATACATTTATAAATATTGCCTCATTTTACTTAGCTAGTTATTCCACTGTTCATTTTATCCCTGTGAAAATTACAAAAATAAGTTTGAAACGCGCTGACCAGATGCACTCACTACTTTGTTCATCAAAGACCTGCCACTGGCAATGAGAGCACACACCTAAGGTATATAAAAGCGTCAGCGGCTTTAGATTTGTTTGATAACGTTTATCCTTTCTTGATTTCTGAACAGCACCCATGACTTTACAACCCTATGGTGTTATCAGAGCCTGTAAGAGCTATTCTTCCACAAATAATACACATTTCCTTTGCCAGTCTCACCAGAAGGAGGAGACCTTAGCTATGTCAGAAAAAATATATTCTAAACATCTATGTGAAGTTTAAATTTCTATCAATAGGTGGCAACACTGTTATGTGTAACATACAAAGCATGTGTGTTTATGTACAGGCACATGCCCAGACAATTTCTATACCACTATGGCATGCTTCTTCGCATGCTGCTTCATTTTGTTTTAAAAGTTACCTGACACCATTTTCCAGCTACGTGCAAGTGAAAACTATCTGGTTCATGTGCTTTTTATAGAACACACGTATGGATCATCATGATATTTTAAATTCAAATCATAGAATCATAGAATGGTTTGGGTTGGAAGGGACCTTAAAGATCATCGAGTTCCACCCCCTGCCATGGGCAGGGACACCTCCCACTAGCCCAGGTTGCTCAAAGCCTCATCCAGCCTGGCCTTGAACCCCTCCAGGGATGGGGCATCCACAGCTCCTCTGGGCAACCTGTCTCAGTGCCTCACAACCCTCACAGTGAAATTATTTTAGCAATACCCCATGACAGAATGCAAACTGTACCAGTTGGGTCAGGAGGCAAATATCTGCATTAGGTGTATGGTCAACTGGATACCTCATACCATGGCTGCTCCATGGGGACCAAAAGATTTCTCAGGAAGACCGAAGAGTTGCTCTCGCCCCCTGTGAAGCCCACATGGCTGCTGGGGCACTTGTTGAATTTTAGGGGTGTTGAGCCTTTTGCTCATTTGTCATCACAAACAAATTTTAGAAAGAAGTCTGTTTTCTGAACAGAAAACTTTAAACACAGTCATCGGCTTAGTGTGTATTATGTTGAGTCTCAAATCCAAAAATACTATGTGTGGGGGGGAAAAAAGTACCGGTTGGGGATGTAAAATTGCTGCTTTACAGAAAAAGCTCCTGAGGTATAGCCAGGGTATGCAATCCTCTTGAGGTCAGAGAAGAAGCCACTGGTAATCAGAAACAGAATCTGTCTCTCCTGCCTCTAGAGTGAGCTGGAGCCAAGAGGCAGATGCCACCTTGCCGACTACATTGTACTCACCACAGTCAATCAACCCAGAGCTCTGTTAAAGCTCAAAAACCTTCCTAACAGCTCTCCATCACAAAGCACAATGGGCTAATTAATTCACCTTCCAGATATGTTATTTTTAAACTTCTAGCATACCAAACAAGAATAACACTAGAAAGCCTAGTGCTACTAAACCTACATTTCTATATACACTGCTGGTCTATACAGAACAACTAAACCTTCAAAGAGACAGGATCATACAATGAGATAGCAGTTCAACACACAGATAGTCTTTTGTTATTTTCCGAACTCTGTTCATCCTGTTCATCTCCCTTTTCAGCAGGGGCTTTTTTTTTTTTTTCTTCTTTTTTTTAGGCTAAATAAAAAACCAGCTGTGTATTCTCAACTGATAAGAAACAAATTTGGGTGGCAGTACAACAGGAAAGCTGTAGAAATTTTGATAAAAGCTCTTTCTGGGGAAAAAAAAAGTAAAAGGCATCAAAGATGTTATGTTGGACAATGTTGCAGATACCATGGTTACAGCTGACCAGAGGAGGCAGCTTCCTGCATTACTTCTCTTTGGATACTCCATTAATTTCCAGTTTAACAGCCATGTCACATACTGGCTAGGGTTCAAATATGATAAAAGAGGCATATAAACGAAAGAGATTTACAGATTACTCGGATAACATTAAAGGTGATATAATTTAAACTACTTCAAGTGTTATGAGGATAGTTAAAATCCATCAGGACTGTAAAAACTCTACTAACTCTTTCATAAATTTACATACATAAATACTGATATCTCAGTGCACACACATCCATAGATCCACAGCCCAGTTTTTCCTACATGAAGCGCTACATTTGCACTGCCACAAAACTGGTAAGGGAATATCACTGTTATTCTAAGAGAACTCAATAAACAAACCGATTACCTGCTTTAATTGAGAGCATAATGCAAGCATCTCCAGACTAAACAACTAAAACTCAAAATACGCATATGTACGTGCAGCAGCAATATTGTTGGTCAGCTTTAAAACACAGGGGCTCTTAAATACACTTCCATCTGGTGGGAAATACTTTCTTTACTCTAAGAAGTACTTCCAGAGTCTTCAAGTCTTTCCTCCTTCTCTCTCCTTTCTCCTATTCTCTTGGTTTTTAAACATGGATACACACGATGCACATCCTGAGATGGCAGCGTTTCAGGAACAGTAAATCAGGCTGCCACGCTCACTGAAGTTATTTTCATGTTTGCAGACGATGAAAAACGATGTCTCTAGGACTGCAATCCACACTACGTGAAGGCAAACACACAGCCTTGGTACTGCAGGAAGCTTTGGTAAAAGACATTTGTCACAGGGAAACCACAGGATTTTTTTTGTATTCAGAAAGACTGCAGAATTCCTCCTACTCCTTGTGGAATCCATTCAGATTTATACAGTTTTAGGCTGGCCATTTGTTTATTTACTGCCTCTTAGGCAAAATACTGTGTCAGAAATCAGTATGCAGAATAAAAGACTGAACTACACTTCCTCACATAGACATATTTGTGTTCTACTCGTGGGTCTCACCCTCACAGTATAGGCGGTTCAGCCTCTCTAGTTATGCCTTACCAGAAAGCTATAAGAGGTAATTCACGGCAAATATGTAGTAACTACTTATTAAGGTAACCTTAACAGGTTTATCATTCATGAAGGCCTAGTAAATTCACCATACGCTTGGAAATATTTGCCCCATCCTCTCTATCTTACTTCTTGCCTGTAGAGTGAGAATTATGCATTATCCAGTTATATATAAAAAAAAAGATTGCTAGCACCCATGCAGAAATTCACAAAGATCTATGTGCAATTCAGCAGCAAGTGTCACAGCTGAAATAAAAACATTTCTATATACAAAACCTTCACAGACGAAAATCCACATACATGCAGTGACTGTAATTTAGTCATTAGTTTACAGAAAAATCCAGAGTTTTCTAAGTGCTCTATAAATCTACATAATGTCTCAAATGCTAGCTGCTGCTTTTTATCTTCCATTTACCTGAAAATGTATAAAATATCGTATCACTAGGCAGCTCTTTATTAGCTATCCACCTGAAGATGCTCAGGAGAGTTACTCTAGCAAAAAAGATGGCAGTAATTTACACTCAAAAAAGACTCAATAAATTGAACTACTTTTTTCCAGAGTGATCCAGGAACTAATCAGACCTGCTAAGTCTCCTTTTCTGCAGGTTGCTAACAGGGTTTAACGGGTTGGAGTGGGAAGAAGATGTGCAAAACACTTCTACAGATAGTCTGCTATTACCTTCGCAGACTGGAAACCTGACATAGTTCAGAAATAACCAAATCTTTAACAGACTTTGGCTTAGAAAATATCTTGGATGGGAGAACCTTGATTTTCACAGTCATTGTTAACCTGAGTTTATTTTTATAAAGAGAAAAACTGAAAACATTCTTCAAACATACCATGTTATGAAGTGTAAGAGAAAGAGAAAACCCCCCAAGGGGAACTATTGGCAAAACAATTCTAGTAAATATATTTTGGCTACACTGCTACACTGAAAAACGTAACATCTTTTTTCCTCCAAAAGCAATACCAGACACTTTAGAAAGACTTCATGGGATGCTGACTCACTTCATCCTTCACCGATGCACAGTCACCTCCAACCAGAAAGGAAGGAGTATCTCAGAGTGTGCGAAAGCACCGCCTTTCAGTTAAAAGCAAGAGGGATAACTTACCCAGCAAGTTAACTTACTTTATACTAAATCTTGTATTAACCTTGTAGAAACCATGAAGCGTGTTTTCAAAACACTTTTAACACAGACCGTGATGTAAACGAGCCTCATGCAAAATATACAGAAGTCCTGAAAACACGCATGCAACGTTCACGTGCATATATGTAAAGGCAGCCATAAAGAACAACTCTGGAAATAAAACATTAATTAGAATATCTTCAACGCAAATATAAGCGTAAAGTATAATCAGCCCAAAATAGCACATCCTGGGGAGGTGGGGAGAGGAGGAATTACTCTAACGAAATGAAATCTCAAGTCCTTGCAACAGCACACAGTATTACCAGTGCTAACTCCTGTATCATTTCTCACAAAAATGCCATCAACATTCCTGCTATAGTAACTCCCTGGAGATAAAGGATGTGCCAGCTCAGATTTTGCAAACAGAGACAAATCTCTTTGGGGGGAAAAAAAAAAAAAAAGACAATATTTCTGTGCAGTTTCTAATATACTGAAATGATTTGATCCCAACATAACTGTGTTGCCCTCTTGTTCATTTTCAATTTGATTAGTATAGCAAGATCTGGTTTTACACAGTGTTTAGAAATGATCACAGCTAGAGTTCATTGATGCACCTTGCACGCCAGATTGTCAGAGCACTAAATGTTTAATTGATAATAAAGATAATATCTTTGCCTCACATTTATATGGCACCGTTCACAGCGAAAGATCCCAAAGGCACTGTTGACTTACAGGTACCACTGGAGTGGAAATGGGATTGCTATTTGCTACCATCGAGCAAAAGAGCTACAAGATGGCACACAAAATGAAATCAATACCCAGAAGTTTAAGATTCTGCTCCATTCACTCCTGCCACCCTGAGAGCTTTGGTCCTTGATTAGACAAGCAAAAGTAAAATTTAACATTCAACCTTTTTTTTTTTCTATCCAGTTATTTCCACTGATAGTTGAAAGAGAATGCAGATGTGAAAGATATTCCAGTTTTTCTTCACAGTGATTTAATCACAAAGATCCTCTGAAGCACAGATATCAAGATGAAAAAATTTTCAGGCACCAGAGTGACAACCTGACCTGGGTTTCACAGGGCCTGGGTGAATGGCTGCCCCGGAATCTTTACCGTCACGGTTTGTGCAGAGGATGGTAGAGCCACAGCACCTCAACTCCCTCCCAGCTCAACCCTGTCCTTGTACAGTGCAGAGCTGCAACTGAGCTCTACTGACTACAGAAAACTTTGAAAAATCTCAAAAGCATGGATCCTCGCCACACTTAAAAACCTAAACAAAGCAAAAGAACACAAAAAAACCCCCAAACCCCAACCCACAAAATCATCTGAACATGATCTATGCATTTTCTAGCTGATGGAACGCTAATGATCAGCTTGTTTCTGAAATGACCACTGCCTCAAATGGGATGGGAGTAGGGGCAAACCTCTCCCTTGTTTTTTGGGCGTACCTTAGTCCAACCAATACTGAAGACCATATCAATGTATTCTGGATGTTTCTAACTAGTACCTGACAGCAACCTGCTATTCAGAAAGCAGAAGTGCTAGCCAAAGCCTGATGACCAGCTACTCTCCTAGACCCCAGTGAGGTCAAGACTCTGCTCAAGGCGTAAAGAAAGAAATCAGCCTCAACAACACCAATGCACAGATCTCTCTCCAGTGATGAATGGCAAGCAGACATCTGTTCCCATACTCCTAGACTTCCCTCCAGCATTTAGCATTGTGAGTCAGAGAGATGGCAGGGATCCAAAGAACTGTACTGAAGTCATTTAAGTCCTTGTTGAAGGCACATACAGAAAGTAAGGGCACAAAAAGCAATCTCAGCAGTGCAAACCCCTCCTCGGTGGACTGATGAAGATACAGTCTCTCCATTTGTGCTCACATCATAGACTCAAACAGCATCAACACACAAGTGGCATTGACGCAAAAGTTGTATTTATCTCATGTAGGCAGAAAGACATCCCAAACCCCACATTTTTGTAATGTTCAGCTGAAATCAGAACTACATACTGAACCTGAACCCAGACTTACGCAAAGATGAAACACTGAAGAACAGGCAAACATCAGTCCTACAACCGATGGTAAAGTTCAACCACAGGCATCAATTCTTGCCCAATCCTGTTCACAGTTTCTGGATTCCTCATGATTTCTCAATCCCAGAGGGAACCACTTAGAAGTCATGTTTCTAGTTCTCTCAGTCTCATCACTCAGCAATATACTGTATTTGGTATAAATCATTTCAGACAGGGTGGGAAACCTTCCAGGAAGAGCACCGCTACCAGAAAAGTCAGCACCTACTGAATCAGGCATGGAATAATTTAATTCTAATGCTTTCAGTGGACACACACAACCATTTTAGATTTACATCTCTGTTGCTGATGTTACAATACATCTTCATCTTATATTTGTTGTTGGGGTATTTCTCAAAGTACTTCCTACCTCCATGTATTTCAGAAAAAAAACCCACAACCCAAAACTTTATTATTACAACAAATGCAACATATGGATATATTTTCTGGTTTGTGCTTACAAGAGCAGATGTTTCTGGCAACAGAAATACTTTTATGGATGAGTTACAAATTAAATTTGGAGGAGAGGGAAGCCATCAGTAGACTCAGATTAATTTCATTGTTGACGAATGCAAGACAATGCATTCATACACACAACTGGGCTCTAAATAAAATGCATTTACTCAAGAGAAATACCTTCCTCTTACCACAGATAATTTATTGGATGTTTCTGCTCTCATATCCTGACAATGGAAAATAACACAAAATGAAAATATTAAGGTGCATTTAAAAATTAAAGTACAAAATTAATCATTAAATATTTTGAATGACATGGTATACAATCAATGCTAAGCCTCCCCCCATAATACTATGCTTACACCATTTACGGTAAAATTAATACAGATTCAGAAATCAGCAATGAACTTTTCATTAAAATAAATATCCTTTAGGTTTGAGCCCTGTGTGGATGTGTTATCTGCTGCTATCAAGTGAGGATTCTGGATTACTGATCTGTTGGACACACTTCTAGCAGACTACGGCAAATTTCCATCCAGATCAGATCAGAGTTTCATAGTTTAGAACAGTCTTTTTTGCAAACCAAGATCTACCATGTGTATCACACACTTACTCTCATTGAGAACATCTACAAAGAGCACAGTAAATTAAATATCTCTTGGGATCTCGAGCAAAAATTGTCGAAAGGCTCAGCTTCAGCTTAGAAGTCTGTTACTGCACGTGCTATGCTATATATAAACACTGAACGCTTCAGGAAATTCATTTTTCTACAATGAATTATGTATGAAATGCTTTCACCCTCCTCCTCCCTCCGTTAAGGTCAGTCAGCACTCTGCCCTTAGACTGGAAGTCATGCCGATCAGCTGGGGTTTTAAGTCATACATTCCGCTGTATTACGCACCTCACTACGTACGATCACCTCCACAGGTTGTTTTTAAAAAGCAAAATGCCTGACAGTAAACCTTTCAGCAACAGTGACAAATATTGCCCGTCCTGCTGTTAATCCTTTTCATGGAGCTTCTCTGATCTATTACAAATGTAAACCCTCATTAAGATTCATATCTTTTTTTTTTCTTTCTGTATATTTTACCACAAGGGAAACTCTAAGTCACTTCTCTGTCACTGATCCTTTAAGAGCCTGTGGCTACTGTTGATCTGTATTAATTGCTACTGAGAATTCAAAATCTGCATCTTCGGAACAGGCCAGAATAGCTCCCTTCATCATTATGTCAACTGTGGTAACATTTTACCATAGAAACCCTGAGCACGATGCGGCTGGAGTCTTCTGTGATTTCAGAGTAAGAAATCATTTCTGGTGAATTACTTTTAAAAAACAATTTAGGGCTTTTTTCTTACAACAGTTATTTCAATAAGCACTTCACTCTTTCCAAGTTCTCTTAAGTATATCTGAACTCACCACAGTGTGCCAATCTAGAATATAAAAAGTTTTCTTTGTATATTTAAGTCATTAGGATTACAATTTCCTCTTTGCTGAAACAGCCTTTCCAGTAGAGTAAACATCACCTAATTTTGGTCCAAACCTGCTCATTCAAAAATAGATATGCAATGTGCCAACCCCATGAGGACAGGTTCACTGGGATTAAACAGAATGAGCACAAACAGTCAAGAATAAAAGAAATAAATGGATCTCTAAACTCTCTTATTTCTGAAAACTCCCTATTTCAGGAAAGTACAGGCACACTGGAAACGGTATTTTAAAAATACATTATTTCTTTCTTCACGAGTATATACAGAGAAAATGTGTACAACGTTTTCATCCCACACCAGATATATCCGAAATGCAATTGCAAATTGTCACTAGCTTTGCTATCCACCTCAGAGCATTTCAGAATATGTGGATTTACTGACAGACTAATCAGAAAAAAAATGAGTTTGCCTTAACATTCTTTTTTTTCAGCAGTCACTGCTGTATCGAATCCAGTGGTGCTGCCTTTCCTGTCAAAGTCTCCTTTAGTAGCTCAAGAGCACTAACATCAGTCTTCACCTACACCTTAACTGCTTAAATAATAACCTGGGGTATCATATGTACAGATACCAAAGACAGACTTCCCTAACTGTTAGTGAGAGGAACCACTGCTTCCCCACAGCAGGTGCCAAGAGAGATGAATGCATTGTTCAAATATATAGTAAGGACCCAGAAGCCATTGGAGATAGCTGGCCCAACAGTTCAAGTCCTCTGAAGGGAAGCAAAAGTTTTCAAAAAAAATGCAAACAGCTACAGAAACAAAACCCACTGATGTGACCAATAAGAGCTCACAAAAACATTCAGTTAAAAACTGGAAAATTGTATTTGTACAGATTTTGATAAAATACAGATCACATTTTAGCATCTACATTAACTATGAATAGTACTTGTCTCCAGCCACTGATTGATGTACCCTTAAAACAGCAACGTAGCACTATTTTCACTTTTATATGAATTATTTACAGATCAAAAATGCTTAAAATAAAACCCTGAAGAACTGTAAGCTAAGAAAGTTGGGTTTCTTCCCCCTAAATTGGAAAGCATTTTAATATCCTGCAGCATGCGACTTCTTTTGTGTACCGTGAATTTACCAAAACACTTCAGCAAGCAGAAAAAGCAAGGTACTAGGGTTCAAAAAAGAATACACTTACTTGCATTTTGTAAACATATGTAAAAGGTATCATCTGGATGTTACAGGCCTTTGACCCATGCTAAAATGCCAGGAGAAATTCCAGATGGTCAGTGGTACAGAGATTCTGAGAAGATAGCTTGGTAGGTGGCATCTAGGTCTACATCTCAACATTTCATAGACAGATAAGAGAACTGCCAGTATTTTAGAAAGGGGACACTTAAACCAGCAAAACCTAAACAATTTCAGTGTATTTTGCAGTCACTGTCAAGTTTGCAGAAAAAAAATTGTTTCAGTATAAAAGCATTTATCATTATTTTAAAATAATGTCAAGGAATCTCTAAAAGTCTTCAGTCATACATCATCTAAGTCCTACAGAGGATTCAGGTGGCAAAAGGGAAACAAAACAAAAAAACCAAAACCACTTTTTGTGATCTGAAAGACTCTGGAAATAACACTATATATCAACAAATAAAAACTTCAGAGATGTTATTGTAAAAAAAAAAAAACCCAAACAAACAAAAACCAAACAACCCTTTATTTCCTGAAAAAAAAAAGTCTTTAAAGCAGCATGTACTTCACATTGCTTCATTTAGGAGTGCATTTTGCAGTTTTTTCTCTACCTCTTGGCTCCCAAGATTCAAACCTTGATTAATGCCGGATAGTTTCAATTTAGCTATTTTGCTCTCTTCCAGAGGCAGCGCCTCTGCTCAGCCCTTCTCTCCAGTCTCACCTCCAGCTTTTCGGTCCTGCTCATCACTTGCTTAAGAGCATTGACCCAGACCTCTCCTAACCCACAGCCTCCCATTTCTTAACCATGAAGTACAAATTAGCCATGATGGCCAATTAGGCTCTAGCCCTTCATTTACTCATCTTATTCCCCTGTGTGGCATCAGCCACTCACATTTGGATATAAAGGGAAATTCTATTCTATACAGTCTTCTATCTGAAAGAGAACATGAGAGTCAGGAAGACCACATGAATTTCTATATTTCTTTAGCTGCCATATTCTCTTGGTTTGTACCAGCAATCTGAAATTACTCCAATGGTACATGGCTAGCATGCACTTTAGGCTTCTCCCTAAAATGTCACCAAACTTTGCCCAAAAAATAAGCCTAATCAGAAAACTGATTTAGAAATCGATGTAGTATTGAGCTACTAAATAGCCTTTAACCGTAATTTTTCAGAAGCAAAACAGAGGCAGACCTTGGAAGTCAGTATGCTACTGAAAGTCACGTGGTATTTGATTCTCTTGCAAACCTCCCCTTCTTCCTTTCTCAAAAAAATATCCTCAAAAGATTGCAGCCCTTTTTTTTTTTTCATACAGAATGTGTAATTCTGAAGCCTGTATATGACAAGATCAATAATGCATTCAGGCTAACACATGCATTCAAGGCTGTTGCAGAAATCTCAAAAGCTTTCTATCAGGAGAAGCACAGAGGTGTCCAGCTCCCGCAGCTGCATGGGCATCCGTTCCCGCGGCACGCTTAGCAGCCTCCTGTCTGCTTTTTCTGATCACTTCCCTTCTGCCCAGGTTAGCCCCCTAACAAGGGCAGCTAAATCAGATCAGTAGCTCAGCTGATTTCTTACAGCTTTAGTATTGTTTGTAAGGCTTTGAGATTTGAAATTAGGTCCATATTTTTACCTTTGCAATCTCCTTTTGATACGGCCATAATACTGTATGTATTATGGAATAACAACCCCCCTAATGCAGTGTTAAACTGAAAACCACACAGGAATCCTTCCACTCAAAATCCACAGCTTGATCTCTTCCAGAAATAACATCAGAATTCTGTTATTGCACAAGATTACAGAAAGAAGTTTTTCACCATCAGGCAAAGGAGAGGGGATTCAGGTCTTCTGTTCTTAGCAGCAGGACAATCCTATGTGAGTTTGAAAAGCTCTTCTACAGTTCCATCAATAAAACAGAAAAAGATTTTTCCCATTTCTACAGTGTGGCTACATCACTTTATCCACTACTTACAGCTTCTAGATGCCGTAATTGCTAGATTCATGCGGGTGCCTATTAAAGAAACCCCAGATGTGGGTTTTGGAAAAGCCAGTGCAATGCAAGACAGAGCTCAGCAAGTCACTCCTAGGAAAGTTCACACATAAGGTATTTCGGGGATGTTCAAACTGCACTAACAACTCCACAAATATTTGAAGTTAACTCCAAATCTCATGAGTAAATGCTGCCCCTATATAAATTGTAAATACTACCTACTTATTCACTGACTGGCATCTTGATTTTAATTTAACAATCAGCTTGATATCCACTTGCCAAATACATTTCTTGGTTTGTAAATTGTATTAATTTAGTTTCTTAATATTTCTCAGACTCCTTTCTGAAAAAAATAAAATTATTTGAGCTAAAGCTCTACAACAGGCAACAATTCTTTGAGAGAATTCAACACAGAATGTCCACAAACAATCCTCCTTGCCTCTCTGGTAATTCACTTGTGTTAGACAAGAGGAGAGTTAGCATCAACTTCCCAGTTTTCTCTTTAGCTAGCTGAACTAAACCTTACAAACACAAACACTAGACTCTAACTGTGTTGTCTTTAGGAGAAATAAAGCCTCAGATCTCTCAGCACCGTCCTCCCTTTGGTGTTTGGATTCTACTACAGCTCCCAAAAGCAGATGATCTCCCCACAGATTAGAAGCTTTACACCTACAGACAACTGCATTCGGACAAAGCTGGAGGGAAGCACGGTAGATGGGCAGAAAAGAAAGACTTCATTGAATAACATATAAAAAAGCATCTCTCATACAAAGAAGTAATTTTTCTTAATTTTTAAATAAATGCTGCTTTTCATTCCTCCCAAACTGCATTTATAGTATAATTATATGATTGCTGGGGGCTTCATATAGCTGAATTATAGGATGTCTCTTCCACATTAAGGTTTGTGAAAGAGTCTCACCGCTTCCCTTTGTATTTCTCTAACCACCGACAAGGATATTCTCAAGGCATTTTATAATTCAATTACAACTATCCTCTGAGAAACATATAATTTTATAGAAGGAAGATTTAAGCCATCACGTATCCATTTTTTCCCTGTTATGAAAGCATTTGTCTAAAGTCTGGTATTAAATTTAAATAGGTCTGAAACAATCCTAACCCAACAGTTTTCAACTGTGGCATTTGACAGTTGTGAGACTGGCACAACCCCCCAAGCTCACTTTTAACTTACGTACTTGTATGGGCTAAGCACGTGTTGGAGACTGCTGTATGGAAAACGCCACACAGGGAGCATATGATGGGTTGCGTGCATATGCGTAAATATATATGATATATAAGCTCACCTTGGTTTCTGTGAAAGTTTTACATAAATACACACATTGAACAGATTCAATGCAAGTCAGCTGTAATATCACATTCTTAGCTGCTGTGCTAAATGTGATATGCTAATTAGAATGCAAAAACCAAGTGTCTGAGAGAATCAGTAAATGGCACTATAGTATCAAAAATGTTTCCCCATCATATAGATTTCTCCAGGCATGGAAATACTGTTTTGGAACCAATCAGAAAGGTTTTTTATACGTTGTGTTCTATGGAATGATACGAACGTTGATTGCAGCCAAAAACTGAAAAAGAACTCAATGGGCAACACCCACTCAGCTAGTTTTCTCATATGCTTTTTAGAGTAACCAGTGCAAGTAACTACCCCAAATAGGCTACAGATGGCCTGAATTTGTATTCTAAAACAACAACCAAACCTTGCAAACAGCAGGAAGTCTACAATCACTTTATAGCTTATAGGTAGAACAAGTCCTACAGTTCACAATGTAGATGGAAAAATGTTAATTCCAGTTAATTTCCATTATTTTTATGTAGTTAATTTTAGTTGAATGATAGAACTAAGTTTCTCAAACTTTTTATTTTAAATCCATTATAGGGATTTAAAAAAATTAAATAATTTTAAAATAGTTCATTTTACTATTTAAATATTTTAATCTAGTATGGTTCTTCTAAAAATCAATATTTATTATACAGCTCATATTTCATATTATCAATATCCTGTGCATCACAAAGTATTACTACAAGAATGCAGCATTTGAAATTTGATCTTCAGCTTGATCAAATAAAATAGGAAGAAAAGTGAGTAAACTGTAAAGAAAAATAATGCAAGTATCTCAGAAATGCACATAAAGATGAGAGGAACAAAAGAGAACAAGAAATCTGCTCACAGTTCTGGAATGCTTTGACACCAATGAGTTTAAACTCCTGAGCAGAGACAAACGAGTTTGCTTACCATGGTGTAACTAGGGCTGTCCAATGTTAGAGATTATTTGTGGTAGGCATCTGAACTCTTTTTACAGGGCTTCCAGCAACAGCTTTTCCAAATCCCAAGTTCAAAGAGAAACTGGCTTTGTTCTCAATATATTCATCAGGAACTTCACTACTGCGAGACATTTGGGCATATCTATAAAAACAACAAACCTGGAAGGAACGATGGTCATTGTAGCTCAACTTGTGGAACATTCCAACGAACCTAGCGCCAAATTCCAAAAACAGGGAAATAACATTCAGTCTTCTTGACAACATACTCTTGACCAAGTCTTTCTGATCTAGTATTTTGCAGTTATTTTAACCACGAGGCCAGAAAATGAGAATTTTCCCCGTTAATACCTACTGCTTTTTTTACACACAACAAAAAATATCTTTGTGTATTTAAGTCATCACTTGTGGTTTTTCAGATGCCACCTGAAATGGATTCTGAAAGCATCCCTGGGGCACAGAACTGCAGCTGTACTGTGCAGGGAAAACAGACCCTGTGCATTTTCGAGTCATCTTTACTTGAGTTTATTTTAGTGTTTTTGAAATCTGCAGCCTCAAAGCAATCTCTGACTCATCTCTTTCTTCAACAAATTCAAAACAATTCAGAATAATTCAACTGCACCATGGCAGTTATTTTCTATTTCCTAGTATTTCAAGCATGACTGGATGGCAGCCAATGCCAAATGCTGATTTTTGTAAGGGTAACCACTAGCTACCCAAGGAAGGGAAGAAAGTTGCCGGTTGACATATCATATTTCATCGATCATAATTTGTCAGCTAAACCCAAGAAGGGTTTCTAAAAAGACAACCTAGACAGCACTTCAAGAGTTTTATTTTTCAGATAACATTCACAGCTGACAAAAAAACAGGCCTTTAAAACTCTTTCAGACTCCTGATGAAATTAAGCAGATTTACTCAGCCATTTCACAATTATTTTTACATGAGGATGTTTTTTTTGGATCAAACAGTTCTAAAATGGTGTTATAAATTACACTGTAGTAACGCTAAACTGACACTTCAAAATAGAGGTGAATTTAATTACCTTCACTTTGAAAACCAGACCACATTTCCGTAACTTTCACCACACAATCTGATTTTTCCGTGCAACAATCTAACCAGTAAACATACTTCACAAAGAAGTTACTTGGGGAAATTCAATAATTACAGCATCCAGAGTAACAAAAAAACTGTGGCCTAAATCAAAGTAATTCCAACATAAATACATCTGAAATCTACGACAGAAGCTTAGAGAATTAAAACCTATGCCCAACAAGGAAATAAATAACTGCATATTCCGGTTTATACTGAATAACAGAAACCTCACGAGGTTCACACAAGTAAACCAAAGATAAACCATTGCACAGGCTCTGTCTGCAATGCCTACTAATGCTGATGCACTAATGATTTTCAAACAGATCAAAAAGCTTTATGGAGAAATAAGTCAATACTATTGTGAGAATATTAAGTATGTACCTACAGACGAAGACAGCTGTCAATGTTTCACATTCTACTCAATTTGGATAATTGCTGTTAACTAGAAAATGTTGGCGCTATGCAAGAATATTCAATTTTGGTATAACTTTCCACCAATTGTAAAGCAATATGAAATAGCCCATCATATAATAACCTGAGTGGTAGCTTAAACTGTGCATACAAACATTTACGTCTGTAATGAATGGAATCTTACTCAGTTTAACTGGAATACACCTTCATTTGAATTCCTTCATTTAAGAAAAGCTGTCCAATGCTTACCCCTCTAGCTTGGGGTTTGAATGGCTTCTTCATCTCTCCTCAGCCATAAACTGCCCATGTGACCTTGCACAAATCACTTTGCCATGTGTAAGACCGAGATAACATTTCTCTGCTTCGTAAGAATATTTGGTGGATAAATATGTTAAGGAGTACAAATTGCAGGGAAGCTACAATCATAAAAACTTCACAAAGAGAGAGATTAGTCTCCATTTATTCGACAAGCCATTGTCAAATTCAGGAACAGGCAGAACACTGGTAAGAATTACTTTTTTTGGATTTTCATGTGCCTTATAGCAACAGCAACTAGTTTAATTTTGTTAAGACAGATATTGTTTTAAACTTTTGTACAAATCGATTTGTTGATGCCTCGAAACTTGATAAGACCAAGCAGTAAAAAAGGAGGCAGACTGCCCCAAGGTGGACCTCTGCTTCCCACTCACCCTGGGCTCAAGGACTGACTAGTTTATCAAATTTAGCAAGAGCCTTTATTGGCCTCAGTTTTTCTGGGACTTATCTATTTAGTCCAGATCCAACCTCCCTGTACTTATAACTTTGATTGTATACAGCAAAACCAAGCACCCACACAAACCAAAAGAAACCCCAGATACATTTTGTCTAGAATCAAAAGGCAGTATCATTAACACAGGAATGATGACCACAGAGCTATCTGCAACTGGTCAGAGCTCGGCAGCCAGAGAACCTGGCCTAAGGACTAGGTCCAATGTGACCCAAAAGAATTTTTACAAAAAAAAAAAATAATCTGGAAAGCCTAGCTAGAGCTCATGGCCTACCAACCAGCAATAGAAAATGAGTAGTATTATCCCAGATCTTTCTGGGAAAAGGGGAGTATCTCTAGATTCACGGAGACTGCATCCATTTCCAGTTTGTAATGATAACGGATACAAATGGATTCTGTCATCATCCTGCCTCCAGCTGTGGTGCTCAGAGCACTTGGCACAAACGAGAGAACTTAGTATTGCATTTTCTTTCACCTATGTGCAAGGGTCAGAGAAATGCTGGGCGTTTTTCCTTTGTTTCAGCACTAGAGCATGCGTGCCTCTGCAGGTAATCAGTAATTCTAATGGGTGACTGCTTACCCTCTAAGATACCTGACAGTGCCATCAGACTCATCTGTTTGAATACCAAAGCAGAAAGTTTCAGAGACGGAAATGTTCCTTAAAGATAAAAATGTATTTGAGAACGATGTAGAAGATGTCAAAATTATGCTTCAGATTTGCTACCAAATGCCCACCTGTGGTTCCACATTTCCTCTGTACCAGGCCCCATGACACAGAGAAACATTAGTTTGGATATTGTTGGCAAGCTGCCTGGATCTCCACTGTTAAGCGTAAGGACTCAATCGCTTGATGCTGCCAGAAAGAACCCTGGGCTAAGACAGGGGGCCAGCTTGGATGGAGAGAAGAGATTAGTACAATGAAAAAAAGAAAAAAAGAAAAGTAATGGGATAAACAACACTGCAGGCCCTTAAAGACCAAAAAAAAAAAAAATCACATTAGATTTGTTTCTAATAAGAAACTGAGATTACGCTGGGGAGCCCTGAAGAGGAAAACTGCTAAATCTTTGTGACACTGATCCTTGGAACACAGAGGAATAATACATTTTAATACAGTGATGAATTTTAATAAACTGCAAAGGCCTTATTAAATGTTAAATGAAGAAACAAAAATTTTTCCAGTCTGTGAATTCCTTGTAACTGTGATGATAAAAGGGAAATAAAGTACACTAACAAAAATGTAGTGGGCAAATGTATCAGAAAGTATCCTGACAGTTAATGAAGAACCAACACAGGCATATATCTACTGGTACCAAAGCAGAAATCTTTCTATGTATAAAATGCCTTTAAAAGATCAAAACGATTGCTTAGTTTTCATACAAATTAAAACCTTTTTCAAGGGAAAAATCCCCCATATGTTATAGCACTTCTCTGAATATCATAATTTGGCTATCTTTGCAGCAGGACAGAAAACCCTAATCAGTAGTATACAATATTCCTTTTAAAATTCCTCATTTACAAGTTTTCCCACAGCTTCCAAGAGCAGTCAAAACCTAAGTAAAAATTACTACTTTTCTATAGCTGGCACATTGTGAACACAGTATTTTGAACTCCAAGGATGTCACTGGCTGCTGTGCCGAGTCCTGTTTACAAACCTTTTGCTTCCCAGTGACCCAAATGAACTGAATGGCTCATTCTGACTAAGTATGTAATATCCCCAAGAATGAGTAAATATTTAACGGAGTTAAAGCAGATTATTGACACAACAGATTTTACAGGGGCTTGACACAGTAGGCCTTAAAGGGCAATTATCTTACCAGGAACCAGAGAGTGAGAGAGATTGATGTTAGAAGGAAATGCAGCAGAAGCCAGCTCACAAACGGTAAGTGAAAAAGCCGAGCAGGCTGCTGCAGATGTCCCAGGCACCTTGGTGGAGAAGACACTCTTCCCCGCTCCTTCAGCCATCACCTGCTTGGCCATCAGGGAGAGGTACAGCGTGAAGGAGCAGGACAGCCAAAGGAAGCACTCTCGGTGCTGGGACCATATGATATATTCTTACTGGAGGCCTAAGGACTAGTTTGTATTCTCCAGATGTAAACTCATCTGTAACAGAAACCATTTCCTGAAAAAGTTATTTTGGGATTCAATCCACTAATTCATCCACCATCCAAACCAAGGCCACATCCCATCACTGTTCCAGGTGCTGAGCAGATGTTTATTCCGCAGATAGAAGAGAATATTTTGCCACAAAATAAATTACCAGCTCACCTAATTAGGTTGAAAGACCTGGCATATACTATTTATTAATCAATTGAGTCACAACCACTTACTAAAGAAAAATTATCCAGTTATGACATCTGAAGTGAGCTTTTACTCAATGGTAACTAGAAATCTCAGTACTGTTGTATATGGTTCATAACAGCTACGTGCTTTTTTATCATGGTGTCAGTATAAAAATGAGAAAAACTTGGCTATTTACCTAATGATAAGAAGTAGATGTCTTTGAACAAGACTACAAAGTAATCTTCAAACAAAACAACAACAAGGAAGCATGTCTGAAAGTGATAGATCAATTGCTTTCATTAAACACATACCAGTCTTCTTTCAAAGATTGCTTTCGACAATTAGCTGATGATAAAAGAACCTTCCACATCTTTCAAGGAGTAAATATAAGAATTAAAAACTCAAAATAAATTCAGTAAACTTCCCTGTTGTCCCTCCCAACAACCCACATATGGTTGAAAATTGCGGCAAGCCTCACTGTGCCTGGTTTTTGGCAATGCTGGCACGCTTTACTCTAATAAAATTCTCTGAACCAGACAAGATCACTTGTCCCATTTTCACAATTCCAAAGCTTGATTATATCAGCCTGCGATAGATAAGTGAATCTAAGTGGGAGGAAATCATGATCTGTTTTCATACAGTTAGACCAAATAAACACAACACTGTCCAGCTAAGAATCTAAAGGCAAAAACTAAGATGAAACCGTGGAAACCCGTCAAGCAAGGACTTAGATCAAGATACAAGGACTTTGCTGCTAGCATTCAAGAAAACAGTTGTGAAAGTCTAAGGCAAAGCTGAATTTACAATCAATTAAAAATTATGTTTATGTAAGCAAGGAACAAAGTACTTTCTTCTGCCTCTGCTCCCATTTTTTCCAGCTGTCTCCAGCAATTAGGCATGTATTACTAAGGAAATACACGCTATTTAATGTGTGCCTATCATTAGGTATAAGAGCCCACAAAGTTAATATCCCACAACTTCGGTTTGTACTCAAAGACAATTTCCTGAGTGAATTTTAGTAACTTTATAATCATAAGCATCAAAATTATCATGTCCACTAATCCTCTTGGAAAAGATTCTGGAAGGTATTGCTGTAACTGCAAACACACTTACAAAAACGTATTGCATTCTGGGATGGAGAGGTTGTTGGTTTTTCTCATTAAGCAACAACTTTGTAGTCTGCCAAGAACAACTCCTCTGTAAAGATGAGGGCAGATAGCTTCTGAGTGCTTCCCTGCTTGCCACCTTGTGCCATCTTTTTTGATTATTTAAACTCCTTAAAACTCACAGCTAGACTAAAGAAAATGATTTATCTGTATTTTTCTGATGATTTAAAATAAAACCAAGAAGGCTGGAGAAAATGAGGGGTGGGGGGAAGTCAAAACAACTACTGACTACTATTGCTAACACCAGTCATTTTAATGATTTCTTCCCAGCAGCAGCGAGAGTTTGACAAAAAGAAAAACTCAAGAGGTAACAAGGAACAGGAATGTTTTGGGTTTAGACGCACCCATCATACTCAGAGCATTTACACACCTACAATATAAAACCTGCCTGGTAATGTAAGCAGGAAGGCAGATTTATCACGAACTGACGACATTTTTCAGCCACTAACGTCCATCGCTTTCCTCCCAGAAGCTTGGTCAGGAGTCCCAGTCGTAAGCCAAAAATGCTGCGGGAGGGAAGACAGATAGGCAGAGGAAGGGGCAAGATTTCAAACAGCTCATAATGAAGCCAACTGGTGTTGTGAGTGCTGATGACAGGGTAAGTGATTTCATACATATTCAGGTATATAAGCATTATATATTAACACTACAAGGAACTTCTGGGTGCAGTACATTCCACAGAGTCTACCCCTACTAAGCACTGAATTTATCTATAAGTACATAAGGGAAAATTCCAGGACCCATGCTCTTCTAAGGTAGACATAAAGCACCCAAAAGGTGGGAGAAAAACTGAAGGCCTATTGCACAAACAGCAAGGCACAGGCATGTTAGACTGTCCGAAGCATCAGATAAAATGGCATCATAATTTAGGAAGGTCATCTTCCCAGAAACAGCATAATGATGGGAAATTTGAGTATCCTACCTCATATTAATTTCCACTGTAATCTACTGTAGAAAAAAAATTATAACTCAAGCTTAAATGTAAAGGAGGCAAAGGAAGAACTTGGTAGAATTTTGGCAGCAAAATTATTCATCTTGACTTTTCAGTTACTCTGGAAATACTTGGCTGTTTAATAAGCAAGCTACTGATATATTATCCTTTAATAGCAGAAATAAAATTGGAAGCCAAGTTGAAAGCTGGCTGGGTGGATCGATTTTTTATTAATACATTGCACTTAGCAACATATGAACACTGTTGGCCTTATAAACTTTCCTTCGACCCTGTTCTGACACTTCAGACATCTAATTAAGATTCATGCACCTATCAAAGGATTCCTTGAAATGAAAATCATAGCCTTCACCAACAGGGTTGTCTTTGAGCCTGTTTCTTTCCTTTGTCCACATTTACTTCCCCTTCTTTTTAAGCTTTTGAAAAAACTCTGACATTCCCTGATTGTATAGCATTATTATATTTCAGAAGCTGAATAATTCCTAATTCTTGTCTTCTTCTTAGCCCACTGCCTCAGTAAGGGGGAAGAGACCAAGGCTGAGGCACATCTTAATAAATGCTGCTTCCCATTCCCATTCTCACACCAATCTTACTACACGCACATTCCTAAGGCATGAAAAATACCTATGGTCCTCTTGCCCAAATAACAAAGAACAGCTACATTGCATTTTCCAATTCAGTGTTTTGATTAAGGGATACACAGTGCTAGCTACTTCACAAAAGCAGAACTAATTCAGTGCACTCAGTAAGCACAAATTTTTCTAACTGTTAAAGCCCACTGGAAAAAAAGACAAAAGGACCTTTCAACTCTAGCCCAACAGCTCAAATTTAACTCAAGTATCTGGTATGAGCTAAAGGATAAAAAAGCAATGATACTGGGATTTAAACAACCCTTCTTTCATTCACAGCATTGCTGTTTAATCACTATATGACAAGGATCAAGACACTGACTGAAAGGTTTTACCCAAAAGTCTTCAGTATCAGTGAACAAATGGCCAGATACCTGCACTAAAAGGAATCTCTAATTTGAGTGTAGGCGTTGGTGGGTCACTGAAGGGTGTTAGCACTGCTAATCTGATTCTTCTTCGAGATCAAGTAAGGTTAACTCGCAGTGCAAAGGCCTCTTCGCAGCACTGTGACATGCTAATGGAGCAAACAGGACCCAGCTCCCGTGCAAGTGCTGGTGTAGCTCGGGGCCAGCTGTGTGCCAGGGTGTGCCGGTCAGCCAAAGCCACGGTCTGTCTATGGCAGCAATCTCCTTACAGCAATTCGAGCAGAGCACGGGTATGAAGCAGCAGCTGGCAAGCTCCTTACATCTGCACTGTGATTAGGACAGAGGATTTAAATATTTGGATTTAGATATTTTAGATATTTAATGGATTTAGGTATTTGCAAGAAATGCTCCAACTCGAAAGGCTACTGGAGACATATTCAGTATTTAGTGTTTTTTAAAGAAAATTACTAACCGCATTTAGGTTTTATGGAATAAGAAAGAATCCTACAGATAAACAATCATGTAAGCACAGAATGTTTGTCTATAATCTAATGAAAAGACCTATCTTGGCCATTAAGCTAGCTGGTCAGTAATTAAAAAAAAAACCCAACAACTTCCTACAGAGATTATGTCAAAAATTTTTTGGTCAAAAACTGACCAAACTATTCCCAGAACAATTGTTTATATATAAATCAAGTGTTAAGGAACAAAACAAAGTAAAAAATTAAAAATCAATGAAAACTAAATAATACAAAAGTAAAAATGTTTGTTTGGAAGGGAGCTCTGGGGGTCCAACATCCCGCTCAAAGCAGGCCTAACTTCAATATTAGGCTACGTTCCCCATAGCCTTACGCAGCCAAATTTTGACACTCTCCCAGGATCCCACAACCTCTCCAGGCAACGTGTTCCCAGGTCCCTACCGACTGTCACCAAGAATTCATCGTCCTACCTTCCCAACCAGCATTTCCCCCATTCCCTGTCACTGTGTGTCCCCGAGAGCAGCCTGCTCCTGCAAGCTACCACACACGGATATACGGGCGGCCTGAGACCAGCCACTGCTGACACAAGCTGAACTCAGCCCTCCCATCTGTCCTTCCTCGCAAGGTCGCCTCTTCCCCGCACCTCCATTCAGCGGCACGCCTGCTGAAGCACTCAAGAGTGAGAAAGACCTTGTGTGGGAGAGTTTCAAAACCATTTGCTATTGACTTCACACTGCTCCCACTACTAAGCTAACACCAAATGCTTATGAAAATTCCAGCCTACCAGCCTGCTAGCTGAAAATATTATTAATAATTAAACAGATCAAAAAATATCCTTTTTTTTTTTTTCCTGCTTCCTATCTTGCAGGCCCCATCTGTTGTCTATTAACCCTTAGCTTGTAAGGAAAAAGACTGAAGTCCTTCCTGTTCTGTGATTCCTGGCAGGCTGACTAGTCCATCTGAACGATTTTCTTTCATTTTTTAATGGGAGTGAAAGAGGGTCTGTAAAGTATTTTTATTTGTTCATAACACACTATGTTGTCAAACTGCCTTTTCTGAGAAAAAGGTCAAAATCATTTGTGTATCACAGGATTCTTGCACCTAAAAGATTTTGCCTAATAATAACTACACACAAGTGTGTATTTGTAGGTGTATGTTTAAGTACAAACACAACTCATTTCACATGCATTTCACGGGTGAGATATCTATTCTCTCCTCCCAGACGATACTTCTAGACTGTTATTTTTCTACAAAAAGAACCCAAAAGAATACAAAAGTAAAATGAATAATATAAACCAAACTATGTAAAACGAAAACTTTTAAATAATAAGGGCTGACTAATCTTTGTAGTCAAATGCGGTTAAAATCTCAGCTTGTCTCCTCCAGAAGCAGAAGAAACAGCACTGCAACTAGATCGTTATTTGCAGTACTCAGTAACACTGCACTGATATCAGACGCTTCTGTTGACAGAGAAGACTGGTCAGGGACCAGCTCTTTGAAGGGTCCCGGTGGACCCAAAGGGAATCCTACAGGCCCATCCAATCTGAATTATTTTCTGACTTCACCAATGAAGCTTAGAGCACATACTAAAAGCAGCTTTTCCTGAGTGACTAAGACTTACCGTAACATTTTAGTTACACTTCAACGCACACTTAAAGTGTACTAGTCAAAATGTGATTCTTTTTCATAAAATCATTAACTAGCATTTTTAAGGTTAAGAAAATTCTGAAATAATACTTGGAAACAGCAAAACAATATATAAGCTAAATGATGAAAAACAGTATTTAGTAATATAATAGTAACTTGAACAATCAGTAGGAAGTCCTGAAAAACTTATTTCCATGTGTCTACAACCGACCAGTATATTGTAAAAGTGTACACTGCATACTAAGAGCTGTTGTATATACACTGTATAATAAAGAATAGAATTTTTTTTGTATTTGCAGTAAGATAAATATGCAATCAGTAGTAAGACCCAGCTACCATTCAGAGTTACAAAACCAGAGCTTATTACTTGCTGCCACAATGAAAGGCAGGAAGTATTGCCAGTCGTAAGAAAAATACCTGTACCCAAATCAACATCCTCTTGCATAACAGATAAAAACTGAGCCTTGGTTATAAGGTTATGGGGCTACTAATTCATCAGCTGGGCAACGTCGGGAGAAAGAATCCTCTTTCTTGGAGCAGGCATAGTTCTCTGTATTTCTGTTCACCCTTCCACAATGTCTGCAACTCTTACTTGCATTTGGACTTGGAAAACACTACCTTTACTTTGTATTTTTGTTAATATTTTTTGTGGTTTTAGCAGATTTTAATATAATTGATCCCCCCCCCCCCAAAAAAAAAGGTAATCCACCACTACAAATGCAGCAGTCCTTAAAAGCAGTATAGTTAATAACTAGCATTGATTAGAAGCTCTAAATGATCCTGCCAGGATTTAGACAAGCAACAGAATGCTTCTCTGCAAAGTCACATTGGCCAAGGAAGGAGTCAGAAGAAGACGATGTGTACAAATGGGATGTTTCTTTGACTTCCAGCAGGAGTTCCCTTTCACATCTTATACCCCTTCTCTCCCAAACTGAAATCTATTCAAACAATTTCTTTGTTCCATTACTCACGATCAATCTGGCAAGCTGTGTAGTAAACCCCACAGTACCATACGGTAGAAGACAGCTGAGATATAAACGTGTTGTGTAATGTCAATCCTAATGAGTGACAAAAATAAAGCTCAGAGAGCTAAATATCTGGCTTAAGCATCAAAAAGCATCAAAAATTCACAGATAAGGATAAAAGACTATTGTGTCGCCAACGCCAAATATTTCCAAACTGCAATAGTGAACCTTACAGACTTGTGGTACCACTTCTGCTCCCTGCAGCAGCCTGACTAAAAATCTGCATTCTCCAAAGCTCGCAATGAAGAGCTCGGCAATGCTATCAGCTGTGCCTAATTGCCCACTGCTGCTGGAAGAGAAAGGGAATGTAAACACATTCATTTATCTTTCTCCATTTGAGTACAGAGACAAATAGAAGAGAGAAGAATTTTCTCCATTTGAGTACAGAGAGGAATGAAAGCAAGAAGAACTAGAAGTTATTTTCAGACTCTCTTCAGTATAGTTTATCACATATGTAAAAGTTCAGCTTGAAAAAGCAGATAACAAGAAACAGGGAAACACAGTATTTGAGGAAGTGTAGGTTTTAAGACCTGTCTCAAGTGTTTTAGTTGTGGTTTTGTTCAACATCAAGCATATTACTGACAATACTGACAGTCTCGGACAGAGTTTCAGTACTAGAAGCACAGCCCATAAATTCCTGCTCCCTCCTACCCCCTCCACCTCCCTGCCCCCTTTTAAAAATACTCCTGCGGCTCAATCTTTCCCACTAACATCATAAGACAATCAGATATGGTAATGTCTGCAAAGCTCTGCTTTTTTTTTTTTCTTTCCTCCTGCTTCTTTTAGAATACACTTCAAAATTGGAGAAAATTAAGTCTCCACCAAGAGTGGCAGTTATGAAACTCTGCATGGGCCCAGAGTTATATAAGTATCCCAAACTGACACATTTTGGGGCAGAAAAAAAGGCACAGAATATTCTACAGAGAAGAATTTATTTTACAATGTACAAGACAAAGAACAAGTATTGAGGGAGGAACCCAAGCCTCTTAAACAATCCTCATGCTAGGCTGGTACATTACACACATTCCTCAAATAAATCAATCTTGGTCATTGTGTGCATCTCCATTTAGTTGGAAACAGCAACGAAGGCTTTCAAATTCAGTTTCCTGGCATCCCCTCCTCCTATATTCTGCCCTTCAAATAGGTCTTACAGTGCACAAACTGGAACACTTTTACATAAAGCTAAGCCAGAAGATCCACTCCAACGACTAACAGACACTCAGTCTACAGCACTAAACCAGACCCAGCTACAGCCCTGCATGGCCCAAAGGCACACACTTCACCTTCTACATCTCACACTACTGACCCACTGCTCCCGTGGACCCACTCTCCATGTTAAAGCAGGCACGGACATCAAGATGCCCATACCAACACCATCCACTTCTCTGCAAACTGAGTGCTTGGTTCTGACTTCTTAAGAAACATTACTATTTAAGACTGGAATAAATTAGAATTCACTCTCTGGATTATAGACTGATGTTTTACACAAGTTCTCACAACTAATAATACTATTAGTCTGAAATGTGTGGGCTTATTGTTTCTTTTTAGAACAGTTATAAAGTTTATGTTCAGTGAATCCGTCTGCCCTATCTGTCCTCTTGAGACACATGTTACTTATTAGTACATCTCAAAATTTTGTTTCATTATTGTATACACAAAATGAGGACAAAGAATCCTTAACTGCTTTGCTCCAGGTTCCATACCTGCAAGCATCTGAATTTCAGGCAGACTCTACAGTGTGACTTTTCCCTTTTTAAGGTTTCCAACTTTACTGCAAGTCTGCTGGTCTATTTAGACTTGGATCACCCAGCAAAGAAAGCAGCCAGCAGCAGGAAGCTCACCGAGTCAGAAGAGATTACTGATCTAAACTCTTCGGTAGGGCAAGTACTTCATTTTCACTCCGTCAAGTACCAAAAAGTTTCCTATGTGGTTTACACTACAAAATTATTAAACATAACTCTTCTATTACTTCTTAATAGAAACTGAAACATGGCAAATTTTGATTACCATTTAATCTGGTAAGAGACACTAATTGAAAGGACTTACTATAAGACATAACTCAGAATGTAAAAGGCATGATTGCAAAGTCACTGAACGCAGGCCTAGAGAGAGCAATATGTTAGAAGCGGTACCTTGGACAGCAGCCCCAACACCATGTTCCGATACCTGGACGTTTGCCACCGATTATTGAATTATAAATGTCACCCCAACACAATTATACGTGTTTTTAAATCAAGTAAATTTGTGTGTAATATCGGAACATTTACAGCTTAATTCAAAATCTCTAAATAGGTGTAGCTGAGGGGTCCAGTGTTTCATTTCAGTTTTGCTGCCAGATGAAAGGTAGAAACAACTTTTGGAGCTCCTGTGCCACTCAGAGAAGAGTTTTATGTTCTGACTTGTCCCTAAGCAACAAAGAATGAATCAAGCATAAATGCTGAGTGAAGGGGCAAAAAAAGAGAAGGCAAAGGAGCAGAAGGAACAGCTTCTCCACAAGTTCACTTGAAACTCCCCTTATACACAGATTAACAGTGCTCCAAACAGCATTAGCTTTTCCGTAGAGCCATCACTTACTTCAGAAGATTTTGCAGACGCCTATTCTAGCAGATACTGCACAAATACACTGGAGTCACACAGTTTACAAATCAAGAATGAGACAGAAGAGAACCGATGAATACAGCAAACAGATGGGAAAAGAAAAAGGGAAAAAACAATGAGACAACACTGGTTAAAAGGCAGTCTCAGAGCATAATCTGAAGTGACTGGTGTTAAACATTCCATAGATATCATAAATGCAGAGGCATTTAAGGATGATGAACTAATTTGGCAAACGTTTATGAGTAACCTTTTTGTTGAATAAAAGGGACAGAGGTGATTTTCTAAACACTTTATTAGATAGAGATGAAGACTGGCACAGGCTGATTTGGGCATGAGTTGTCTCCTCTTCTAGGCTACAAAAAGAGAAACTAGGCCACTGAGATCCAAGAAGAGAAAAGTTAACCAGCTCATATTTGATGAGGCAGAGAAAGTAAGTTGGAAGAGACGTTCAAATGACAAGCTAGAGCAGTTTTCAGTGGTTATAAAGGGAATATGTTCAGGGAAGACTAGAGGCAATGGCCACAGCAGTCAAGAATGACACAAGATTAAGAGATTTAACTCTTCTGTCAAAAGAGTGATTTCATTATAGAATACAGCTACAAAAAGCACACTCACTTTGCCAGTTTGGGTCAACCAGAAGTCACAGAAATGTGCACGCTGCAGTGCTGTACCTGAGCTATCAAACCCTGCCAGATTCTTTCCGGCAGAATGCAACAGCAGATAGAAAAAAAAAAAAAAACCCAACACAGAAAAACCAACAAAACACAAACTGCTGAACTCTTACTGTCAAGACTGCTCAGAGAAAAGTTGTACAAAGAGAAGTGGGCAAGACAGCAACCATAGAATTTTAGGGATGACAGTGAAAATTCAGCTGTAAAGGTAAGAAGAAGGAGGATAAGAAAGAAAGGATTAGAGACAAGTAGATGATGCAGGAGAGGGCTGAGTCATGAAAGCCAAAGGAGGAAAGGATTTCAGGAATGGAACATACTATGAAATGTTAAAGGTATGCAATGGCTTTCAGAGGATAAATGGCTTTTGTTCTGACCTTTCCTTCGGCATTATCTCCTAAGGAAAATAAAAGTCATTCAGCAACATCCCCCAACTTACTGCCACAGGACTCCTAACAAACTACCAAAATGCTCCGTCACAAAGAATTATCTTTAACAGCCCTGTAAGTTGCAAAAAATCACCGAAGTCTTCACAATGAGACTTCCACCAATAATTCCCTACTTCTAAGAAAATGTTATTAATTGTCAGACTTCAGAAAAACAAGCTCAGGAATATTTATTATTGAGTTTTGACTATAAGCCACAAACATCCTTCTGCTTATATGAGCACTAACATGAAAAAACAACAACTGAGAGGATATAAAGGCTCCCATCCCATTCAGCTTCCAATGACCCCAAACACTACAGAACATGGACACCACTGACCCTCTGCAATGGAAGAATTCAGTGGGAATTTCATACAGCAATGAAAACTACATATTTTTACTTTTATAGGTTATTTATACTCAAGGAGATATAAAATAAGTGAAGACCAATAATATTACTACACAAAATCCGAGGAGCAGTATCTGCCTGCATTCAATCCGTTGCATTTTCCTTTTTTTTCTTTTTTTTTTGTGTGTCCTGAACACCACAAGACAGACTTTTAATTAAGGCAGTAGAAAGCAAGTCACAAACTATGAGATGACTTTGTTGTCTGAGATTAATTTTCTTAGATAGCTACATGCAAGTAGATGAAGTTAAGTTTTTTCATTGTTTTTCTGAAAACAAAAAATGGAATTATTATTTTAAAAATAGGTATATTTTTCATCCAGTTACTCTCTTCTAGGGTAGGAGTGCAGTGAAAATAAAAAACACCTAATGCAATACTGCCTTAAAAATCTAATTGTCCAACCAATTTGTCAGAAGTGACTTGACTTTTAAAGGCAAGAAGATGCTGAACCTTATCCAAGTTTGTTAATTAATAGCCTCCCTAGATAAATTCCTTCTTACTGCTGTACTTGATTACTAAATCTCTTTGCTTCAAGGCAACAGATGGTTTAAGTTCTTCCAAAATTAAAAAGTCCAGAACTCTCCATACTACAACAACCTAAATTTAGTCAGATGCTTAAGTATTAATTTTTTTTATTTTTTTTTACTGAGTAAGGAAACAGCCATGGATAGATGGAAAATTCACTCTTGCAATTTTCTGGACAGTTGCAAGTTCAGAAAATTATTTATACATTCTTCTTTAGTAAATTGTTGATCAGCACCAGGAACATAAACAAAAGCACCAAATCCTTGACACCAAATCTGAATCCATTATGATGAGAACAGGCCAATCACACCCTTCTGTCAAAACTGTTAGTTGAACATTCTCCATAGTAAGAAAATAAAAACACACTACACACTCTCAACTTGTCAGTCCGGTATCTCCAGTTGTTCCTTCCACTTTTTCCCAACAGAAGGGGCTAACCTTTCTGAACTGACCTAGACTACTTGCATAGTTTAAATGAAGGCCACAGTAACCATGTTGTTTTAGTGACT
>WKFP01014254.1:221788-234425 GCA_011057875.1 Pterocles orientalis
TCCCGTTCTGCAGCTGGGAGCTCATGCATTCCAAAAGCATTTGGTGGCTTCTCCAAAGCTCTTCAACCTAATATACTAAATTTAGGGAGATTTAGCACTGAATAAACAATGAGAAAAGGGGAGAAAGCTTCTGTATAGCTGCAAAGCTTCAGACAGTGATACGACCTCCCTTCCTATTAAAATGTTTATCATCTTTAATCTAGAATAATGCCATTCTCTGAGGAATGGAACTAAGTGTCTTGTTAGGAAATGAGGTGTAACAACACAAAATGTCAGATTTTATAGTTTTCCATTAAAATGTGAACCTTTACCAGTTAGCTGCTTGTTAGTTCCCAGCGCTGCAGCTCTCTGGTCATGTCAGCCTGCAAATCTCATCCTGCTGACTGATCCTCCATGCAGCCCAGCCTTGAGAAGAACATGCTACGGAGTCCATAGTGCGCTTCTCTCCAGCCTAAGCCTCCCTTCCTCACAGTGTAGGCAAGACAAGAGCACGGTCCCAAGGGCCTCCAGCGTCCAAGGAAACCATCAACTTTGTGACACTAGTGGAGCACATTTCTCTATGAGCTCTTCCCTCCCCAACACCACCACGGCACGGAACTGCAACATGCTCATGTTTAATACCAGTATTTTCACGACTATCTAGGAGTAAATAACAATTTCACAAGGGGGGGGTGTATTTATTTTAGTACTTTACACTTCATTTGAAACACAATAAAATAGATTGACTGGGACTATGTAAGTTTATTATAGACCTGGACAATTATTAACTCTTTCTAAGTGAGAGTGCTAAAGACCTCTCACTTTTTCAACTACTTCATTAACCTGGAGCTGCAGCATGATTTTGAGCCACTAAGAGGATGCATGTGTCTAAACTACATTCAAACACACAGAATCTTCTCAAAACCAGACTATTACATAAAAGTGAAATGGATCGTTATTCAAGATAAAGATCCCATTACCACAATGAGGATGAAATAATTCAATCAGATGCCCAGAACTGGATAAAAGACAAATCTAACCAGTGTTCTCACTGGGAGAAAGCAGTGGAGTATTTCACACCTACCTCTTCTCTTTGGCCAGCTTGTCAAGCACATACTTTCAGACTAGCCACAAAAACTCCTGTCACATCTGGCAAGTCAGGGCCAAGAAAGGTAAAGGACAAAAGAACAAGGATTCCCTGGAGACTACAGGAAGATACTCAAACTGCTCCAGGCTATTTTCAGGATGAAAAAAACATCATAGAGAGAAGACCGTGGAGGTCTACTACAGCTGTAGTGATAGTAGACTAAATAGTAAGTAAAAATCTCAACAGTCATAATCTAACATGCACAAAGAAAACAGGAGTCACTGTACGAATCCTAACACTTCCATCCACAAAACACAGTGTAAAATTCCTCCTAATTTTTACAGTGTAGGTGAAAAAAAAAAAGATGTTGAGAGAAAAAGAGAGGGTCACTACAAAGTTAATCTTGGCTTTAACTGAATTTATGAAACAAAAAAAGGAAACAAACACCAATTGTGAAAAAAGTACTAGTAATCTCGTAGAAAAAAAGTATTATTGCTCATACAAAATGGAAAGGAATATGAGTTGAGAGATGCTTACAAGCAAACAAGCAGAAGGCTAATGAGAGCGTGGGCCATTGTCACTCATATCATGTACAATTCAATGTTGATAAAGACTGAGAATACCTTTTACAGTTCTGTGGGAGGGCTTTTGCTGATTACAAGTCAGCCAGTGTGCTCCCCCCAAAGTCTGCCAGAAAACAGAACCAAATATTTACTTCTCCAGTAACATTTTAACAAATTTAGGAATTTCAGCATAGAAGATGACAACCACTTTGCATTTATATTCATACATTTCAGTTCTAACGTGACAAGTGGTAACAAAAGTTTAATAAATCAATTCCCCCTCCTCTTTTAAACCACATCTAGCTTCATGTAAATGAATCCTTCCTCCACTTTAGGAAAAAGTAATACTTACAGTTAAGATGTACATAAAACTTTATTTTCTTTTCAGTTTAAAAGAAGTCTGTTACGTTACATTCTTTTTCCACCAAAATGAGGATATAGGAACGAAAGCCCCTATGAAGAACGCTCTTTTGCTAAAATTTAAGCCTTTAGAGCTGTGAAGAGAGGCTCAGAATAGACTACAGACTAGATTACGTATACCAAAAGAATCATAAAAATGAGGCTTGGGTGAGGAAGCAGGAAAAGTGAAAACTCTTTCCTTCCATGTCACCCAACTATCTGCTACCTGATCACTATAATTTATACAGCAAAAACACCAGGGGAAAAGAAAGTCAGAGGAAACAGATACACCTTGTAGGAAAATTATAATTTCTAAATCATCAATTATTTGGTGTGGAGAGGTGTGTGCACTCTCTTATGAAATTCCTTGTCTATGGTAGTTGTCTTCCGTCCTGCCAGGCTAGCCAGGACAACTACAGCGCTGTTGTCCTCTGCCTCCTCGCCTTGACAACCTTGAGTTGTCTTCCTAAATACGAAGTTGCTCTCTGCTCACAAACTCAAGTCCAAGAGCTGACTTTCAGAGCAACAATTATACTAGCCTCTCCGCAGAGAGAGTTAACAAGGGTGTCACTAAAAAACTGTCACTGAAGACTGAATGAAGAAATTGATGTCAGACTCCTGATCTGTGTTAGTCTTAAGTACCTTTTTGTGCTAGTTTCCCTATGCCGCAGTGTAGGAGGATACCAGGCAAACACCTTGAGTAACATTTCAGGGAGCCCAAAACTAAAGCCTTAAGACTTCTTTTAATGTTTACTGATTTACAGATAATGGTTCTTAGTGATACTACAACTCAATAAAACACAAAATATGCTATTAGAAATCAGGCACCCAATATAATTTGGCATTATTCTTGCACACTACACATAGGAACCAACAAAGTGTACTGTTCAACAAGTAACACAAAAGTTTGCCCAAATTAAAAGGCAAAGTATAAAGCAAGTAACAGTTCATTCTTATGATGGAGCTTAGAGCACAAGCAATACACAAAAATAATACCAAGATGATTCAAAAAGAGAGTACAAATTACATTTATCATTGTTGGGTGGTACATTTATTTTAAAGCAGAATATTATGACAACTGAAATAAAGTCTCTATTTCCAAATGATGTTGAAAAATCACTTCAGCTGTTATGTTGTTATAAAAGCAACATATCAATCATTTCACAGTAATACTGCACTCGATTCAGCACCAATGTCAGCTGTATTACTCCTAAGTATATCCAAGTACACACAGTTTGACTTTATGATCACTAATTTTTACTACTTAATAGCAGTACATTCAGTGCCTATAGATATGCTGTTTGAATACTGAAATACAAACATCTTTACATATGAGAAATAACAAGAAAGAAGCTTTGCAGACCTCTCTGGTCTTCCACTGGGAAACCTTTCTTTTAACAGGAAATTTAGCCTGTGACTAAAAAGATACAAGTTGTATTTGAACCCTTTCCTAGACTTCCCTGAAATTCTTAAACAAGGCATTTAAAAACAGTTTATTTTTAAGGCCCACAGGTGCCTAATTCCCATTAACCTCTTGTGCCTTAGGCTTTCCGTAAGTAACTTACACATAAAAATATGTCTGGCATCCAATTTAAATTCCGAGCACTCCAACAACTCATTAGCATTTATAAAGAACATTAAGCTTATCAAAGAACAGTTGCCACAGATGGAAACACAAAATATTGCTCTTAATAAAGCAACACAGCTCTCTGATAAGTAGCAATGAAAAAGAAATCCCATGGACAAGATTTCCAAATGCTAACAGTAGTGCCAGAAGAGACAAATCACAAACAATGGAGTATTTCTTGCAAATGGTAGGCAGAGGCAGCTGGGCAAATCTCAGAACTGCAAATCCCAACAATGTATAAAACAAAGGAATTGACAATTCATCTTTTTAAAATTAACTGGATGAATAATTTCATAAACAGTCAAAACAATATGTCAGGAAACAGCAGCAAATTCTGTTTATGATGGCACAGGTATGCAACCAGCACTTCCTGCTGGACATTTCCTCTGCTGAGGAAGTAGATATTTAGTAACATAAGCGTAAGTTTTGGCACAGAAAGTATTCTAGTATTTTCTGCATAGCATCCAAAATATTAGGTGCTGAAGAAAAATAATAAGTTTTGTCAGTAGCCTTCAAAAGACAAAGCAGAAGTTCTCTTGTGTATTTCTAAAGACAGTTAAATCAATGCCTTTTTTTTCCATTTACACAGCTATGAGTACTGTGAGTTGCAATATGTTGCTCATCGTGTAATAAACAAACGTGGTACTAGGGCCTGCAGAAATTAATGGCTATTTGCTTAGTATACGTCTCAGACAATTTACTACTCTGTGGCTGAAGGCTGCAAATACTTATTTTTTCCTCTTATCCAGACCTGAAAAATATATCAACATTCTTACACGCAAGAATAAAAGGCTGGAAGTCCATTGCCTCAAGAGCTATGCAGATAAGACTTACCTTCAAAATTCCTTCAGAAATGGGGCTTCAAATACCAGTCAGTCACCTCATCATTACAAATTATGGTTTCAGTTCCATTAGGCAGCATGAAGAAAAGGCGAAATTGTTGTGCAGCAACCAAACTCCAATTTATTTTTAATATTCAGGCCACTCATTTCTAAGTTCATTTTATTTACTCCACAAAAGCTTAGAACCTTTTATTATGGAAACAATTTTTATTTGACATCCTTCAAAATCCTTTTGTCTATACAACTGCAAAGGAGGAATGAACTGATTTTATTATTTTTTTTCCAGTGAGACAAAATTCCAGGCAAATCAACAGTATCCCGAATTCAAGTGGACAATTGTCATCTTGCATTCTCCCTCCATTCACAAACTCCTTGGAAAAGCTGACAAGTTCCCCAAAGAGCTTGAAACTTCTACAGATCATTAGATTCTTTTGCTCTCTTTATAAACAGAGATTCCACGTAATAGAAAAATCATGGACTGAGGACAGCTTTAAGTAAGCTTACTTCTTTGAAAACCTAGGATAAAAACCTAAGCAGCGCTCCGTTGCCTACAAACAAATAACAGGCACTTGATGATGCTTACAACTTGATGATGATTACAACCCAACAACCTCAGAATCTGCTTCTGTTCTGCTAGAAAAGTCTGCCCAATGACTCTTTAATTTAGCCATATTTTACTCTGCCAATGCTAGCTATCCTCTTAAGAGGACTTAAGAGATCTTCCCAAACAGCACTGGTGGGCATGTGAGGGCAGGGAAGAACTGCAGAGGAGAAACAGGCACCCAAGAGGGGAGAACAGTTCTGCATGCTGGAGAGAGGACAATGTGCCTTCAGAGGCGAGCGGAACACCTCTCACAGATTTCCAACACCAAGAAGCAGAGGCAGATAAACCAGCGCTGTTTTATTTCCCCCCAATAACTACGTTTACCAGAAGGGTGAAAGTGCATTTGGATATCATCTGGAAACGCTCAGAAATTGGACACAATAAATTGCACTTCAAGGAGTATCATCTACATATTCCCCAAAAGAGATGAGTTATTTCAGCAAGCAGGAAACAACAAATCTTTCTTTCTACTAATTCTGTTATCATCGTCCCTTAGGCCCATACAGCTCATCTACTGTCCAATTTTAGCTGTATGCTTCCCCAGAAGCATAATCTTTCTGAAACAGTGTCCTTTTCTGCCCTTCTTTTTAATATACAAATCCCATTCAGTGTAAGGAAAAGCATCAAAACATTTAAAAGGACTAAAATAGTAATTCCTTTAAATGGTCATCGTTTTTAACAAGTACTATTTAACAGTGTGCTCTATCTGCATTGCCGTGGTAGAGACGGTTCTGTTTTCCCATCAGTAATGAACCATGCATTTTTACTCAAATGTAACAGGATGTTCAGCTCCCAGGATAATGATTAGGAGAAGAGCTCCTGTTTTATTCTGCAGACAAAGCAGATACCACACTTAAGATTTTGTCCCTAGGAGCTGAAACCATATCAGAAGACAAGTTTTGTTAGCAGTTTTAGGAAATAACCTCTTAAATTTCTCCATACTATACAATTATGTCCTGAAGCAATTTTGATACAAGTTTCCTGCGGTCATAATCATCTTCATGGTACATATAGTCGTCTTCTCATCTGTTAACAATTTTGTAATCCCACAGCCCTTTTGTGCTGGAACACTCAATCAGCTTTGGAGGGGAATTTTGCACAAATGCAAACAAACAACTTCTGTTAATAGGCACAGTGCTATTTAAGTCTTCTAGCGCCTGTAGACAGGAGGCATCAAGAACACATTTCTGACCCCCAGGCAAGGCATCAGAGAAAAATCCAGAGAACAACTTTGTGGTTTATTTCTTAATTACAACAAGCTGTCTGCAAATTTAGGGCATGATAGCCTTGAATTGATCTCCCTCATCCTCAGTGTAGGAAATGAGTATTTAAGTTGTTTCTGGGTATCAGTTTATAGTAGATAAACAGATTTACTGGAGCGTGGCTCTATTTGAAAAAGCCCTCATTTCCACTTCTAACTTACTTCAGATTTTGTCACTCGTAAAATTCCAATTAATACATTTTTTTTCTGAGGACTACCATCGTTTAGTCACAAACTTATGTTCCAAATAATAACACAGAAAGTTGGTAATGGATTTGCTGTCCTTCAGCTCTCACTCTTTTCACACGAAATCTGTGGAGCGGGTCACGGTTCATTTAAAACAAACAAAAGCCCTGCACACACCAAAAAACAGTTTCCCCTTTAGAAATCACAGCAATCTCAAAGGTCCAGGTCAGGATGGGTAAGGTATCCAACATACCTTTATAGTTTTCACTCTAACAGGACATAACAAAGAGACTGAGGAAATCTCAAGCTTTGTTCTACAGAAGACAACTCAAACCACAGAGCACACAGGTGAGCCATCAGTGCCCTTCTTTTCAGCCCAAGGAAGATTGCTTTCCTTTCTGGTTGAAAACTGGAAATACTTTCCTAACTATGCCCCAGATCTGAAGTTATTAGGTGTTGCTTTTTTTTTTTTTACACAATACTTAACGCACACACGCGTACTAACGATATTCCAGTGAACAAAATAAGAAACAACCCCAAACTCTCCATTTTCCCTTTTGTCCTCAAGTTTCCTAGCATTTCTCAGAACAAAAGTTGTTTAAAAACTACAAGAATTAGTGACACCTAAATGCAAGTGGAAAAAAACCAAAGTGAAACCATCTAAAGAAGAGAACAAAGACAAGCACAGCTTCAAGCTGGAACAACTCACAGTTGATTCATCAATGGATATCACGATTCCATGTCAGTTCCAGGAAAGCTGTCAAGTTTAGGCTTTTGCTGACCCCGTTGCCATGAATCTTCCCATGAGATTTCACGTAAACAGAAAATATACAAGAAGTTAATTATAGAGGACCAAGCTGTAACCTAACGCAAGCTCGGAGCTAGTGGAAGAGCATGTACATGTCACTACAAATATTGAAACAAGAAGTTCAGTGTTTGATTACATCAGTCAAGGCAAATTTGGAATTGTTCAGATCTGCCAAAAGCACTTTTCTATCAAGTGACATCAGGAAACAATCAGCACGTGCCTGCCTGCTGCAGCCTATCTGGAACACTGCAGCAAACCCCCACGCCTCTTCTACCGCTCCCGTCACACAGCTACTGCCACCCGTCTCCTGCTCCAGCTCACGTCTGCCCTTCCTCCCATACCATTTCCAAACCACCTTGAGTAGATTCAGTTTTGCACAGGCCTACGAATGCAGCTGGCTTTCCTCCCTTCCAATTTATTTCTCACCTTAACTTTCTCCCCAGGTCTTCCCTAAATGAGCACAACCTGAAGTCTTGAACTCAGCCTTTCTCTGGCATCACACCATCACACGGAAAGAAACAGGTAGCAGTCTCTGTGGACAGACACCAAACAGTGACACTCTTCTAAGAGCATTTTCCCTTTGATTGCATTCCATGATTTTCACTCCTTCAGTCTCATCTGTTACTTCCCTTGTTTTTTTCAACTAGCTTACAAACTCTTAGGAGAAATGGCCACATTGGATTTCTCATACTGTATGGTAACATGCAATAGAGGAGTGCTACTTCGTTGAGGTTTTTCCTTTTGAGGATGGAGGCAGTTTTGGTTAATTTTTAGAGCAGATAATGCGTCCTAAGCATTCAGTCTTGATTTTAAACTCCTCCAGAAAAGTATTGTCTGCATTTTCATAGAAAAGTGCAGATATAGGATATAATTAAAAAAAATCCATATAATTTCATATTCAGTTTTATTTAGAAAGAAAGACAACTACTAAGAGTACCCTGGTACCATAGCCATGCCCTTTCACACAGCTTTATTTAGGAATACAAGCCAGATCCTTAATATGCTTTTAATGCAATATTTTTAACTGATATGGTGCTTATGCTTGCAGAATGTTTTGATGCATTTACATTGCATTTGTGATTTAATCTACAGCTCTACACTTATCCCTTAGGTGTGCGGTAATCCCCACTGTTAAAAAGGCAAAGCAAAACAAAAAAGCTGAACCCACACTATTTAAGCAATCTATTTCAAAGGGATGTCAGAGACATATTTTATTATTTCTAAATCAGACCATTGAACAGCAAGATGATGAGCAAAGAAAAAGATCTGCTAACCTAGAATGTGTGACTCGTATTTACATTGCATTTCCAATCAATAAGGTGAAAACACTACTAGAATATGAAGAGTTCTGCTTCTCATGCTATGGTGTGAAGTCCACCATCACATCATATAAACAATTGTTTATACTTCATACACTGGCACTTTGTCACTGTAGCATATTAATGTCACAGCAGTTCTGTAAAAATGATTCAACATTTTTAAGCTCTAATAAAGGTGCTAGACATCGCTGGCTGACTGACACAGCTGTATTCTTGGTCATTCTGGGGTATTAGCTCATCCTGTAAATAACTTGCACATCAACAGCAATTGTTATGATGAAATAAAAGCTTGCAAACACTTGCTTACAGCTTTTCTTTGGTGTGTTTTAAGACTAGGTCCACACCAGAAAGATTTAACGTCCTTTACTTATCTCCAAACAAAAGCACATGTGGAGGAGGAGAGGGCAATAAGCAGTTCTCCGTATTTGACCTTGAGTAATTTCTTTTAAACACAAGAACTTGTCTCCGTCTGATAACAACAGAGACAGCACATTTAGCATCCAACATGATGATGTTTACTGAAATGTCAACAGTTACTCATTAAGAACGGGACTGACGACTAACACTTCAAGGGCCCTGTTTGTATTTACTTGACAATTTATGACACGGCAGTAACCGGTAATGATAAAATACAATACACTCATACCTCTGCGAAAAGTTCGGGACACTGAGAACTTAAGACATTTTTTTCAATCAGCAACAGAGAACATCTATGTTGTTGTATCACCTTCTACGAATTATGATCTAAAAATCACATTTTATGTGATTATGTGGACCTTGATTATTTTTATTAATTTGAGCATATGGTCTAAGTTCAGTGCAACAGCATGTGCATATATACACAAGACAACTACCAGTATGACTCAATTTCCACACATTTGGTATTTCTACATATAGTTTATAAGCCTGAAAGTGCAGAGGGTTACATGGCTAATACGTGACAGGACTCCAGAAGCTTCTCCATTCAACACCCAATCAACTGAACTCAAGAAATCCAATGCGTAAATAAGTTCCATATTCAGAACAGAGAATATGTAAGTCCTCTACATCTCAGTTCTCCAAAATAAATCCCATCATCATTCCCAGCTGATGAATCTAACCATCACAATAATTTCTGACTTTTCTTCAGTTCAAGAGAAAACAGAAAGAAGTTCAGTTCAATATAGAAGCTTCAAGGTCAAGCCAAAGAACACACAAAGCTTTAGTGCTATTGATAAGTGAACTCTTTCTGGCAGCACAGAAGGAAAATAGTTTCCTCTTTTTCAGTCTAACTGGAGCTTTAACAGAGAAACTTTGGAAATGCCAGTTACGTACTGACACACAATCAGAATCCAGCTAGGCTGGAAACAACAGCACTCAACTAATGTGCCCATTCCGTGGAGGAGGGCAGGCATATCCAAACATCCTTGGCTCAAGAAAATAAGGATTATCAAAACTTACCCCATGTAAGTAAATAAAGACTACTCAGCAACAGGAAGATGAGAAATGTCTCATCTCCTTGCACACCAGAATGCTCCTCACAAAGTCATCTGTCTTTTTTCCCTTAGGGAATTTTTATGGAGACTAATTTCTATGCCTCGTTTCATTATTATTCAATAAAGTGCTTTAGATTTTCTGTTCAAATGTAACACCAACAGCTAAGTTACAAACTGCATTTTTAGGATGCATTTTCCCCAACACTTTAGGACTCATTTCAGTTTTTAAAACACCTTGAAATTACTCTCAACATAGAAGTTACAAATAAAGGAGTTAGCATTTTAATCCTCTGGATGATATTTTTTCCTGACATTCAATTAACCCTGTATCACTGATATTAATATTTCAATTTCCACTGAAGTTACATTTCTGGTGCCTTTTTTGTTGCTCAAACAGGTTTTTAAATTTATTAAAGGTACATTAAGGTAAAACCAGTGGCATTTAATGTATTGAATTAACTGAACAGGTAACACCTACAAGCTATGCAAAAAAGCAGAGAAGCATCTAAATTACATCTCCTGTCAAGTATAAATATGAGTGACATTACTGCGTTACATAATGCTAACTGCAGCTATAATTTATACACAAAGATTTCCACATTATATTGTACCAAATGTTAAGATGGATGAGGGCTTTCAAGCAAATACTTTTAAACAATCAGAAACCACTTAAACATCAGCAAATGAAAAAGCTACCGCTTTTCTAAAGTTAGACAGCAATGGCAGACATTAGCTTCATCTACACGACTCATTTTTAAACCTACCAATAAAGATTTTTTTAAGGAATTAATATTTATGTAGTTTCAACCACAGGCAAAGCTGAATGAGGATGGAAATCTGTTCATTGAAGCATACTCTCACCACAATGAAATGCAATAGGTGATTCTCAAGAACAGACTTATCAAAAGTGCCAAGATAAGAATATAACCAGTATCTTCTTTTTACCTAAGCAGCATCAAAATCTTATTTTCCTTCCAATGGAAGTACCATGTAACATTATTTCCCTCTTATTTCGTTCATAAAGACCAACTTACACCTTGCATGTTTATGTCGCTTCCCCAGCTAAGAAAACTCATGGAAAGCAATAGTAAGATGCAACATGTTGGATATTCATTTTGAAGAAGGCAGACACCACTGACAACTGCATCATAGTTACTAAAACCTGCTACAACTGCACTAGGGAATAATTCCATGCATACGCAAAAGCTCAGCCAAATATTACTAGGCTGTACCCTTGACCAAGACACGATAAAAATTAAGTTTGTAAGTTGGCGAGACAGGGGGACAAGTCTACCTCTAATTGATTTTAATAAACTTTGGATATACCACTTAACCAGTGCTTCAGCAAGATGCTTAACCTTTCAAAATAAGCATCCCCCTAGTAAAATGAAGATGGAGCTCTTGGTGAGCATCACTGAAAAACTGTGAAGATGTAAGAGCACTCAACAACACAGTGCTGGTCCTGCAGTATTATCAGAAAGGTTGATATGCTGGTAGATGGTTGATCAGCCTGTCACCACAGCTCCCTAGATTTGCATACCACCTCAACTGAAGTGAGAATCAGAGCTTTTTGTTCTCTAGCGGGATCTCCTTTTAGTCATGACAATTATAGACTCACATCATACTCATATAAAGGTAGTGCTGGCAATGAGTGGCACACTGAACAACCTCCTGTAACTTTTCCATATCAATCAATATACCCTAAGACTAAATCAACCTTTATAAGGGAACAATAGCATCACTTCAATGTGTGTCCACCCAGGATTCCACATAACCGTACATAATAAAAATTAAAAAATTTTCTAAACATGGTATTTTACTTCTGAACCAAAGCCCTCACAAGTCTTAGCTTCAACATGATTTCCCCAAGCACAGTAAGCATTCTAATTTGTAAGACAACTATATTTTTTTATTTATTCATTAGAGAGGATGGTAGTGAAACACTGAAATCAACAACAATGGATTAAATTCCTCTTACTATTTTTACATTGTGGTATTTATTGGTAACTTCTGCATGGGTTTTACATACACAGTTGTAATGAAGAAGAACCTTCTTATGAGGGGAGCACAAAAATCTTGGAAAATTTAAAGTTTGGACACTGTGATTACAACTGAACTTCAAAAGTGATCAAAGCAAAGGTGGCAAAGCCAAACACTGCATCTCCTTTCATTAGCCTGCAGAAAAGCTGCAGAAGCATTGCAGTACTTCATGCACTTACCACTTCAAAACAGTAAAGAAGCTAAAGAGAACAGTAACTCCTACATGTAGAATTGCTTACGCGAACCTTTCCTAACTACAGTCCGACTTTATTTCAAAGGCAGAAAATCCTGTAACTCAAATTAGTGGGATCAGGACTGGGCCTTTAGAGAGAAGGCAAAACCATATTAAAGTCTATTCAGTCTCACTAAACCAAACTGTTTTCCCTTGGTCATTATTTCAAGTGCAATATTTCAAAATAAAAAAGTAGACTCAAAAAAAAAAAAAAA
>WKFP01014254.1:234475-290905 GCA_011057875.1 Pterocles orientalis
AATTAAGTTTGTAAGTTGGCGAGACAGGGGGACAAGTCTACCTCTAATTGATTTTAATAAACTTTGGATATACCACTTAACCAGTGCTTCAGCAAGATGCTTAACCTTTCAAAATAAGCATCCCCCCAGTAAAATGAAGATGGAGCTCTTGGTGAGCATCACTGAAAAACTGTGAAGATGTAAGAGCACTCAACAACACAGTGCTGGTCCTGCAGTATTATCAGAAAGGTTGATATGCTGGTAGCTGGTTGATCAGCCTGTCACCACAGCTCCCTAGATTTGCATACCACCTCAACTGAAGTGAGAATCAGAGCTTTTTGTTCTCTAGCGGGATCTCCTTTTAGTCATGACAATTATAGACTCACATCATACTCATATAAAGGTAGTGCTGGCAATGAGTGGCACACTGAACAACCTCCTGTAACTTTTCCATATCAATCAATATACCCTAAGACTAAATCAACCTCTATAAGGGAACAATAGCATCACTTCAATGTGTGTCCACCCAGGATTCCACATAACCGTACATAATAAAAATTAAAAAATTTTCTAAACATGGTATTTTACTTCTGAACTAAAGCCCTCACAAGTCTTAGCTTCAACATGATTTCCCCAAGCACAGTAAACATTCTAATTTGTCAGACAACAATTATATTTTTTTTATTTATTCATTAGAGAGCATGGTAGTGAAATGGATTAAATTCATCTTACTATTTTTACATTGTGGTATTTATTGGTAACTTCTGCATGGGTTTTACATACACAGTTGTAATGAAGAAGAACCTTCTTATGAGGGGAGCACAAAAATCTTGGAAAATTTAAAGTTTGTACACTGTGATTACAACTGAACTTCAAAAGTGATCAAAGCAAAGGTGGCAAAGTCAAACACTGCATCTCCTTTCATTAGTCTGCAGAAAAGCTGCAGAAGCATTGCAGTACTTCATGCACTTGCCACTTCAAAACAGTAAAGAAGCTAAAGAGAACAGTAACTCCTACATGTAGAATTGCTTACGCGAACCTTTCCTAACTACAGTCCGATTTTATTTCAAAGGCAGAAAATCCTGTAACTCAAATTAGTGGGATCAGGACTGGGCCTTTAGAGAGAAGGCAAAACCATATTAAAGTCCATTTGGTCTCACAAAACCAAACTGTTTTCCCTTGGTCATTATTTCAAGGGCAATATTTCAAAATAAAAAAGTAGACTCAAAAAAAAAAAAGAAACAAAACTCACTCTCAACGACTCAGTTGCACAGCAAAAATAAATGGTACCACGTACACAAGCACTAGCTTTTTTTTTTTTTTTTATTTTTTTTTTTTTTTACTATAGCAATCAACAATTTCACAGCAATAACTAAGGCAGTTTAAAATATTTTTAGGATTATAACATATACACTTCCTAAGCCTTCTATGATTGGCTTCAGTTAGGTCCTATAAAGGTTAGAAACATTCACTGGATGGTAATTGTTGTAACGCAGATTTACAAGCTTTAGCTTGCTACACTTCCATTAGATTACCACACACGGGTTACCACACATTAGATGTGGTAACAGCTCATGTACATACATATAAAGACAGTAAATACATTTTGTACTAAGAATAAAACCCATATTAATAGCTAGGATACTACTTTTAAAGCCGTCCTGTGTGCTATCACAAAATAGGGGTGGGAGTCTGAGCTGGGCAATCTTTTAGCCAAACAGTTTCGTCACTAAATGACGTTGTTTGGCACTAAAAAAAAAAAAAAAAAAATCTATAAATTTTGACACAATTTGGCAATTAGTTTAATTCTTTCTTCATGTCAAAACAATGTTTCTTCTTTAGAAATGGGCTAAGAATTTTTTTTAAATGCTTTAGAATTTTTCATTTTACACTACTCAACACAGTGTTTCTCAGTCCCAATTTTCTTCTTCATTTGCTCAGGAAATAAACTTCAAATCATTCCTGGTTTTGGTGCTATTCCCAATTCTAAGATAAAGAGGTGGCATGGGACACAGGATGTCAAATTCATCTGTCTGTCTCCATGATGTCTTTAAAGATGGCCCATATTTGCATTCTGTAGAGAAGACATCAATAACAACACACAAAACAAACCCAACCAAACAAAAAAGAAAACATGAGGCACCTTTCCCTAGTTTCACCATATGGACTGAATAGTTTCTCTTATCTAGAGTTAAGTGCACAAGTCTTACTTCATTTCTACCACTTATTTTTATTAAAAAAAAAAACAGAAAAACCATAAAACCAAAAAACCCTGAAGCTTCCATGCTCACCATTAAAAAAAACAGCAAATTGCCAAGTAAAACCCCAACATATCTCAATTGCTAATAGCACTGACCTTGTTGATATATTATCTAAATGACGCCTCAAAACAGCAGTACAGTAATTTGTGGCAATCTCTCATGTACATTCCAGGTTAGTGTTTGGGAATGGTAACATCAACGTATAAAACCATTTCTCCTGGTCTGCAGCTTAGTGTGACTTGGTCAGAGCAGTTCAATACAGTTCATATAGGCTTTGTGATTCCAAAATTCAATTTTGTAACTCATAATCAACTACAAAAATATTATCAACTGAATACGAGCAACATTAAAATACAATTTCTTCTTGCTATTGACTACTTATCAACTGACAGCTTAGTCTGTTGAAATTAAAACGACTGGTACACTTTATGGGGATTGCTAAAGCTGCTGACCATAAGTAAAATTATTGTGCTTTATAGACTTAAAAGTCTCTTAATCTAAGCAGCCAACTTAACCTAACGTTTCTAAAGACAACGTAACTTTATTTAAAGTGTGTTAATGACACTTTAAAAGGCTGCACAATTAAATTATAGTTGAATATGTTCATATTGACTCTTCCCTCCAGTATGTCTGCAGAGATAAGAATCTGCTTCAGTTACACAATAAAATCGCACAGCATGTCATAGGAATAAAGATTACCCATCTACATTTACAAAAGTTCAGATGAAAGACATTTTATCCCCTCTCTCTCATTCCCTGCTCAAACTGTTAGTTCAGCAAGCAAACCGGGATCAAATCCTCTGCTGAGCCACTGGGTGTGACTTCACCGATGAAATCACTGGCTTATTTCCACAAAGCTCGAAATATGGAATACAGTGGCATGCGCCACATCAGTGGAAATACACCTATTTACACCTATTAGAAACTGGCCCATTTCCCCTCCATTAACACTATTTAATAAGCATCACCAAACATTCATTCTCAAAACAGTACTGCAAGGTTCAACCAAAACAGCGGTCAAAGCAAAGTTCCCTCTCTTACCTTCGCACGCTGCATCTTCTGAGTTTTTAATAACCAAAATAATTGCTTACTACTAAGATTTACTCTTGTACTCTTTAAAGACATCTAGTCCATGGTGACTCTGATTTATTGAAATGTATGGAATTTATGGAAATCCACAGTACAGCTAACAGGTCGATAAAATTCCAAATGTTCATGCTATAATTACACTGTAATATAGGCGAACTCTCACATTCTAGCAAACGTGCGTGAAAATCCATTGCACGTGTAAGGAACACCACCATTTGCGAATACCAATCATTTGGGAAAATGCAAGAGGTATTTTTTACAATACAAAGAATAAATTTGCAGATATGCTGCATCCAAGACAGTTCCCATGGATTAACCTAACAACTTCAATGACTAAAATTCTGTTTTGTACAAAAACACAGGACATCTTTGCTGATAAAAGGAGCTAGCCTATATGGCATAAAACCCGTCTTGTCCTAGCCTAGGAAAGACCCAGGTGCCAACTCTTGACTAGAGGGCTTTTCTTCTGTAACTAAACAAGAAGAAGAAGAAAGAAAAAGAAGAAACAATACCAGTTACTATGCCTACAACCAGATCTCTATCACTTAAACCAAATTTAAACAAATATCTATATATATTAAGATAGGCATTTAAATGCTGTGTTAATAGTTGAGGGCACAGCTCTACATCAAAGAGACTTGTCTGTATTTTATAGGGGTGGGATAGAATTTGCTTGTAGCTGACAAATTACTAAAAATAAAGAAGAGGGAAAGGGAAATAAAGACTAAAGCTCACAAAACCATAGAGTTCTCAACCCAACACTGACCGAATGTGAGAGAAACTGGTACATGGCACCTCCTCAGTAAAAAATGCAGTAAGAGTAGTATTTCCTTCCCATATTCAGATTTGGATAAAATCATGGAGCAAAGAGATGGCGGAGAAAGGCTTACCTCTGGGAGAGACTATAAGGGAAGGCTGGTGATCAGTAAGATCAAAGTGGTGAAAAAGCAGCTGAAAGCAGCACTCCATGGATTTTAATTCACTGGACTTCACAAAATAGAAGGGTTCGACATTATGATAGAGCTCTGCAGAAAAGCAGACAAACATTGGGATGAATTGGGAGCTCTGAAGAAAGAGCTGAGGAAGAAACGGAGGAAAATTAAAATAAATTAAAGTCAGCTCATAGGTGCACTTATAACCTGGATATGCAAAGGAAGGATATTTAGGAGTTATGGTTTATGAAGTACATCAGGTGGTCATGAAAGAATGAGACCTGGAAGCATGGTTCTCAGATGGAAGGACCAAGAGCTGTGCAAAAGTGGGAAAAAGAGGAATCTGAAGAGGAACAGGAAAAACTGGCGACTGGGACAGAGAACAAAGTCAGAAAAACAGCAGTAGGTCAGAGCAAGAAATAATTTGGTGATAAAGGGGCACCAGAAGTACCTGTCTATTGGAGAGCACTAGAGTCTTCAGAGATAGAAAAGGTTAGTGGTACACATGTGGAAGACAGAATTTGAAAGAGGAAACTTGTATATGAGGGGTAACAGATATTCCTGCTGACAATGGCTTACAGGAACAAGCAGAAAGGCTTGTATGCAGACCATCAGGAAGCCTGCAACAAGCAATGCTGCTTCTGCATTACTTTGTTTCCCAGTGACACCTCCCTGGTTCAGTAGTTGGCTAACGCCTTGCGTAAGAAATGAACGCAGAAACAAAATGGGCCGTGCAGCTAAATCAGAAAAATTGTTATCACACATCAGAGTAACTGAAAAAGAGTCTTCTGGAACAAAAACACATCTTATGAGAAAAGTAGTTTACTTGCTTGCTTTTAAAAACAGGTATCTGAGTTGTTTCAGATAAGCAACACAACCCCCATGAATCTTTCTTATTCCACAAAAATGGAGCAAGAAAGTCTCATTCCTCCAACCAGTACATGAAAGCCCCATCACACTCCCCACTCTGCTGTTGGCCACTACCACCTTTTGGAACCAGTTTCCATAAGATCAGAGCACTGGTAAGAGGAAACACAGTGGGAGACAGTCAACCATCTCCCAGGTTTGGATCCTCTATCAAGCACAACAGTCCACCACCCATTACCATGGTAACGAGTGGAACTTGCTAAGTTCCAATTCTTGGAGTTCTTCTATTAAATAAAACTTCAGTTTACAATAATTAACGCCCTGATTTATCAGAACAAAAACTAAAGTAATGGTATTATTTAATTGCAGTACCCTTAAAAGGAGGGGTTGTTATTGATAGACTACTCAAAACAAAGTCAATGCAGTCATGTTCATATATGCCTCCTAAGACTCCTACCCCTAAATTATTCTGTCCTAAGCTTCTGTAATTAATATAACCCAACAAAAAACTCCTTGGTAGATGAGGCAAATACACACACACTGCAGCCACTATTGTATTAATGACCACTTTAGTCCCAAGAGACCTCTCTCTTAGTAGCTGTTTCCTTAAAAGTTGCATCGCTACAAAACACACTCCTCTGCAACCCCAGCATCATGGAGCATCCATGAACATTCATATGAACAAGATTATGCATAAACCAATTACCCCTTAGAGTCAAAAATGATGCAAGAGCAACTTCATGAAAATGTCATCCAAAATAACATTCCAAATCTACAGTTCTGAAACAGAATTATATAGAAGGGACTATCTGCTTACAACCCTTTTCAGATCTTAACCCAACATTTTAATAATGGAAATACAAATTATTTAAAATATGGCAACATGTTGTCAGTTATTTAAGACTGAAGCCCATATAGACAGAAAGAAATGTACAAGTAAGACACACACACACACGCTGTATTAAAGCAGAACTTTATGCCTAAACCCCTGAATGCTTTGTCTGAAAAAAAAAAGAGTTTATGGACTCCTCATAACCCTTAACAAACATCTGTCTGCATTCAGGAAAACAAACAAACAAACCAAAACACCAAAAATGCCAACAGCCTAGAGGCAAACCAGAAAAAAAAAAAATCCGTAATTTGGAACAAGCAGTACTGTCTACTTAAAAGAGGCTCTGAACTGGAAGAGTGCAGTAATTGCTCATTAAGGCTCCAGCAAATAAGCATTGCTGAGTGAGGGCTTCCAAAGCAACAGGCCAGTGCTAAGCCCAATTCAATAGTCATTTTAATTTCAACATACTTCTAGATAATATATTTAACTAGAAGTGATCTTTTCTCTCTAGTCTTATACTACTTGCTTCCTAAAACTCATAAATGAGAATTCTGTACTAGAAATAGAAAACAGTACAATAGCCTCACACAGTAACTTCAGCGAAGAAGATTAATATAAAATATTATATGGTTTTTGGTCTTTTAAATAGAGAAATTAAAATAAAATTCATTCAGTGCGACAGAGTGAAAACAAAGAAGGAATAATTGTTTTTTATAATATACTCAATATACTAAGTTCAAGTTTGCAGTAGAGAAACAGTATTAAAAAACCAAAGAAGTAGCTGAAGTATCTTTTCATCAGCTTTCAGAAACATTCTGTGAAAACAATAAATAAAATAGGAAAGAAACTGACTTGTTTTCTCAGTCTACGTTAGTCCACTAGATATTTAGTAAGCTTTTGTAGAGTCGAGTTTTTGGCTATCCTCGATATTTTACTGAAAGAAGTTTTAGAAAAGACAGGTTCTCACTAGAAAAACCTATTTGTGTCTTCCATGTATATGTATGTATTTCTGTATGTCACAAAGGACAGTCATAATACGTCCTGCTCACAAGACTCCTAAGGCTCTGCTTAAAGAGAGGTAGCAACACCAAGACCACTTTGTATTTTCAACTTTGTTTTCAGCCTGAGAACACCCAGGTAGAATGTTTCCTATTAGCAAGGTGTAGCCAGTGCAATTGAACTCTCTTTGACTTGACGCTTTTTACAGTTACATGCTGTTGAACATTAACTCTGTTGTGCTGAAACTATGAAACGTAATCAACAGAGAAATCTAGATGAGCAAGTGGCAGACAAGAAATGGGAAATTCCCGAATTTCAGACATGGTGCCATCACCAATTTAACACCTGGTCTCTAAAACATTTTAAACACTGGTCCCACTACAATCATGGTGAAATATTGCCAGTCGTGACTGAAGCAAAGAAAGGGCACACTGTTCTCCCAATGTCTAAAATGGGAACAAAAGATATTCCTACCTAAATGGAGAGGACCAGCTTTCCATAATCAAAGCCCTGAGATACTGATCAATTAAGTGCATTATTCATCTTACATTTTTCACATTAAGATCATTTAAAAATTATAGACCTCATACATCACACTGAAATAATGCCCTGACTGCTCCAATTAACCTCAGTGCCAATCCTCAGAATTTCCTACCTCTGTGAAAAGGGGGAAGTACACCCTTACCTATTCCTAAGCCATTACTGCAGAGCAAAATTGTGTATCTCCCTACACACGTGACTATGGGCACACGTGTGAGCAACCACATCGTTTCATCACTTTCAAAAACTATCATTTTAAATTACGATGCCACATCAAATGAGTAATAATAGATTTCCTCTGATACATCTTTTCTCACATGACACTGCTTTTACAGAACTCTGAATACATTTCAATGGCTTTTTTTATACATAAGCCATCAATACAATATGTTAATTTACTTCCACATCTGACTACTTGAGATGTTAAGAGTAGTAATTTGCATTCCCACATTCTTAAGAGTTGCTTTTAATAAGAATTTTCTAGGTTTTGATTTATACATGCCAGTTAAATATTCAAAAACTGGCAAATGGAAGACACTTTTCTCTTTAAAAGGAAAGATTTTTACTCAAGTATTGGAAATGTAGTTTTCTTGGTTTTTTTGTGTTTTTTTTTAAAGATCAGACATTCATAGAACAAAACCTATTGGGAATGTGTTATTCAGAAAATTTCTAATCATTCCTTGAAAGAAAACTGATATAACAAAAAAAGGCAACACCCACAAAGGTTCCTAAATCCCCAAGCTGTTAAAAGATTTGAGCCAAAACACACAGTTCCATCAAAAATACATTAATAGCTTCTGATTATTTTATATTATCAATATACACTACCTATAAGGAAAACAGCAATTAGTTTATTAACAACTCCGTATTTTGAAATTAGACTATAGCACTGGAAGTCATGCATAAAAACAGCTTTGAAAATAAACTATGGTCAAGAAAGAAAACTATTGGGCTGGGTCTCTCCTTCTGATGGATGGCTCTTTCCCTACTACACTGTACATTGCTATTTGTAATTCACAGTGTGTTCTCTACAACACCAGGAATTCCATACTTCAAATCTCCAATTTCTCTACATTAAACTTCACAATTAACAGCTAAAATACAGGCACTAGGAGTGGTGGGGTTTTGTTACTGCAAAACATTTGGAGATACAGTAGATGTTTGAGATGCTTGCCCCACCACCCGGACAGCTGGTATTCATTTCCACAGTACAGTGTATCGGACTCATCAATTATCAGAGAAGCATCAGCACAATCGAGATGGGTATCTACAACCTTTGGATACTGTGAACACAATCAATGAGACTATCCCTAAGACAATTATTAGACAGTCTGACAAGGTAGCACATACCCAAGCCAAAGACTGGAGGGAGGAGTGGGAGAAGTTCTTGCCTCTGAGTTGAGAATTACAACATGCAGACCCCACACCTGCTAAGGTGACATTTAAGATCATACAGGTAACACTCAAGAAGCAGGGACCTCTCTACGTACACACTCATACTCATGCCAGCCTGACATCCATCAGCCAAGCCTAAAGCGTCAGCTATCCGGTATTCAGGGAAAAGCAGCTGAAAGCAGCAGAAGCAGAGCACTACAACGACGGTACAAACGCCTCGCTAAAACTAGAGGTTACCAGATCCCACAGACAGTACAAGGAGAATACACTAAACCCACGTTTATCAGACTGCGCCTGAGAACCAGCCAGAAACAAGGCAGCCCCCAGCGGGGACACAGCGCGGTGCCGCTGCCCCGACAGCCCCACCGCAGCCCGGGCGCTCCCGCACGGCCACGCGCGGAGCCGGAGCCCAGCGCCGGGGCGCCGCACGGATGGCGCGGGCAGCAGCACCCCCCACCCCCGCGCCCTGCCGCCGCCCCGCTTCACCCCAGCGGCGGCAGAGAACCCCCGGGCAGCGCCCCACGCCGCGCCAACCCACCCCGTCCGCTCGCTCGCTGCAACCGCGGGCGAAGGAGACCCCCTATAGGCGTGAGGGGAGCGGCTGCCTCAGCCCCGCGCACGGCTACGGACGCGGCATCGCTTCTCGCACGGGCAGCGGGGCTGCTGCCGCGGCACAGCGAGGTGCCCGCACACCGCCCCGGACCCACGCGTCCGCCCGCAAGGCTCCAGCGCCTCGCAGCACACCCGCACACGCGTGTACGCACCCAGCGGCATCCGCAAAAAAGCCCTCTGACAGCGCCCGGGGAGCGGGGCACCGGCCACCGCCCCCCGCCAGAGGTGAAGTTGGGGCGCCGGCGGCGGCTCCGCTCCCGCCTCTCCCGGCAAACTTACCGAGCGCGGCCACCGGCTGAACTTTGAGCAGCGTCCCCGCTCAGCCCCGCCGACCGACGGCTTCTCCCATCGCCTCTAGGTGCGGTGCCCGCGCCCCGCTCCCCGGCGGCTGCGGCGCGGGCGAATATAAATCCACATTGCCGCTACCGGCGCTTCGCGGCTCCCCCGCAGCCCGCCCCGCCGGTCCCTCCGCCCCGCTGAGGGGGACGGGCGCCGGCTCCTGCTGCCGCGGCTCGACCCGCAGCTAACGGCGGCGGCGCGCCAGGCTGCGAGGAGCCGAGGCGCGGGAGGAAGCGGGGCCGGGCTCGGCGCAGCCCGCCGCCGCCACTGCTGCTGCCGGTGCCGCTCCTCTCCGGCGGGTGTCGTGTCAGCGGCGCCGCTCGCTGTCAGGGTGGTGTTGGGCTTTTTTTCTTTTTTTTTTTTTATTCCCCCCTTTTCGGCTCCTTGCCCGTTAATGAGCATGCCCGGGAGATGTGCGCAGGCGCGTTACCGGCCGCCGCGCCTCTAAATCTCCTGGTCCCCAGCGCCAGCGGGGGCTGTGAGGGGAGAGCTGAGGGGGCGCGAGCCGGGGGAGGGCGCACGGGGCTGCACCCTCGGCCCCCGCGGGCGGAGGTGGCACCGAGGCGGGAGGAAGGGCGGAGGAGGGCGAGGCGCCGTCAGGCGGGAAGGATTCCGCAGAGTTGGAGAAGTAGCCGGGGGAGGCGAGGCGGCTGCGCCCGTCTGAGGGAGAGGAGCGGCCCCGCGGGGACAGGCCGCCGGCGCTGGGTGAGGGGGGACAGAGAGAATCCCGCCGGCGTTTGGAAATAACGCAGGATACCTCCCCTCTAAATAATGTACCTTGCCGAGGAAGGAGGGCTGACAGTGGAATCAAGGCTTGAGAGAGAGCTGTTGATTTATAGATGGTGCTTCAAACAGCTTTCCCGAGCTGAACTGGGGAGCTCCCGGGGCCACCTCCCTGCACAGCCCCATCTTCATCTCCTGGGGCTGGTCTCTCTCATTCCATCGTTTGTACACTGTGTATCCTCAAGAGGACGTCAAGGTGATTACAACCTGCTTTTCTCATAGCAGCTACATCTGCATCTGCAGTTATTTGTGAAGATGGTGTTGCGCTGAAGAACCCAAGGAGCTGGCAAAGGTGTGCCCCTAAGGCTGAACCCGGCTCCTCGGTCTGGCTCCATCCCAGTTCACATGCACACGGTGTACACATATCCATCAATTCCTAAAAATCACTGCGGTCATTTACATTATTTACCCTGTGCGTTCAGCAACAGGAACATACTGGGGGGGAAAAAAAGTGAAATTGACATTTCCTGTTATTTCTTCGTAAGTTTCTGCATAGACCACGGAAAGTCGAGTTTCCCTTTGTATCATGCACCAGGACATTTAATTTAGACTATTAGCTTATGCTATTTACATAAGTATTTTGGAAAAAAAGCTCATCTTGAAGAAACAAATACATCTTCATAACTGTCTTTTAAGTAAAGAGAAATTATATTTTTTTTTCCTGTATAATGTTTTGCAGTGCATAAATTAAGTAAGGGCATCTGTGTTTCTCATACACTGCTGCTTATACATAACTTTTCTGTCATTTGTAACATTTGCTCTTCAAGACAACCCTGCCTGGAGCTTGCTCTATCAGAAATAAAATTCAGTTGCCCACAAGAAATCTTATTGGGGCATTTTTTTCCTGGTTCTTCAGGTAAAAACACAGATAGGGTTTTGGTATTCAAAATCATTTCCTGCCAATGCGATCAATTTGTAGGGAGCAAAGGAAAAAAGAAAATTCCTCACTGAAAAGGTGACGAAGGAACTGGCCCAAAATAGAACTACTTTTGCAAAACGTGCATATTCGTATCTGTAGAAATATGAAGCAAAGGAGATGTGTCTCCCCAGTTTACGTAGGCTGCAACCTGATTCTCAAAAAAATTTGTGACATTTTATTAATTCCAAAGCCTCTTTGACAAACACTGGGAAGATGAAAAGAAGGAGGAGGAACCAGAAAGATGATAAAGTTTTCAAATCTAGCATCAAAGTTGCTGCTTACACGAATAACAGGGTACTGATTTTAAATCTTCCTTTCTAGACCTTAAGTATTTATTTCCTTCTATTCTACAGATTTCTAAAGATGCAAATCTAAGATGAAGTTGGTCTTACTCTTCAGAATGGAATCTCCTTTCAGCTGTATTCCAGAAATCTAAATCTACCTCTCCCTAAAGAAAGCACAGCTGTAAAGATGCTGAGGTAAATACAGAGTCCTTTAGGAAGTCCATTCTGTCTTCCTTGGATTAAATGCATCCTATGTAGCAGAAAGTCAGTCTTGAACTGCTGGTTATAAATTACTTAGGAAGGCCAGAAGTAACAAACCAAACCCATTTCTCAGGAATCTTGAAGCCATTAAACAAACTTAACCATGAACTGAATCTAAAAATCAATTCTTTTAAGTCAGAATAGTCCTCTCTCAACAGTTTGTCTCAAATGTCTGTGACTTAGTCCTGGTAGGTGGAATAATTCTTCAGCAGTATAGATCAGTCATGAACTATTCTGAGCCTAAAGAGTAAATTTTGCTTCCCAAGAGGCATGTTGGTTTTGGTTTCTTCTCTCTCTGGAGAGACTGTAACATTTACTTTTCATTAACACAAAAATTAGATATAATTGAACATGGAAATAATTCAAAATAAAACAAAAAAAAAGAAAAAGGTCTAGAATGAAGTTATTCTGTGACATGTTAGTCACAGAAACATAAATCAAGGCAGACAGACAGTCTAGATTCCAGGTTTTGAGATGCTACCATAGTCAAGTGAATCTTGCCTTGCTATTAGCAGATAAAGATCACACATTATTATTAATGCTTCTGCTTGGAATGCTATGGAATTGCCTATTGGAGTCATTAACATATAGTAGTCATAAAGGATGGTAGCCTCATCAAGGGAAAACATAAAAAGGTAACCAGTGGAGGTGAACGTTCAGTCTTACCTTTGTCTCTTCAGCCACTGCTGAGATAAATGAGCCAAAGCTGATAAATTCAGTAGGGGAAAATTGTTGCCAGATATCAAGTGGAGTGTCTGATATATATGGTAATTTCAGATACCCACGGGATGCTCCCTGGTGAGGTGAGGTTGGGGAAACCAAAAAGGTCTGCTTGGAGTACCGTGCAGATATTACCTCTTAGTCCATGAGAAAGACAGAGGAAGGTCTGAAACTTCAGGTAAGGTGTACGCATGCTCCAACAGAACTAGGAGCACATTCCAATGTGAGATGAGCCCCATTGGATAATGAGAGCACTTCTTTTAGAGGAACTACTCGAGTAGAAGGAAGAGATTCAGAGTTTTCCAAGAATCAGAACAAAGGTTTTTATAACTGGCAACAAGAGCCCTTAAGCACATCAGCCCTAAACATAGGAAACACCAGAAATGCATTGAGCAAAAAAAATTCTGACCCTCAGATTTCTCAACCAAGTATGCTGAAATGGCCTTGAAGAAAGCGATAGGTAAAGTATTGCTAGATACGCTGGTACCAAATGGAATTTTCTTGAGTGAAAACACACGCAGGTTTACATACTATTGCAGATCCCTGCACTAAGTATTTTCTCTGTAAGTAGCAAAGGGCAGTATCTCCAGTGCACAGTTGCAACACTAGTCAGTGCAGCACTGATGCTAAGGACTTGCTTGACACCTTTTGGCTAGCTCCAATTCAGAAGAGCCTCCTGAGTGATTCATTGTCTTTTCTTTAACTGGTGGCTGAGTTATGCTGAAGCACTGGTTTTAAATTATTCTTGTGCCTCCTGCGGGAATAGAGATTGTTGCCTGCATTGCAACAACCTCTGTTGAGACCTGAGACACAGCTGCTGCTCTCGCTGCTGAATAGGATCTTTTCAACCCACCTGGGCTAGAATACCGCCGCACTTACCTGAGTTCTGCCAGCCTGCGCTTCCAAATATGCTGAAACTTTCTCTTTTTGTCTCTTATTCTTTGAATCAGATGAAGTCTTCAAAAACTTCTCTGAAATTTTGGGGAATTTTCCTAATTTATGAGGCTCCTTCCTGGACAACTGTAAGATAGGATAAGATACTTCCCTGAATCATTGACGTGATTGTGCCATTTATGGAAATTACTCCTTCATACAGTTAACAGGCTTCAAAACATAGAGAGGGGAAATTGCCCAGATCCCAGTGTTGACTATGTTTTCTAATATAGTTTGTTTGAAATACAAGGGTTGACTTGTTTGTTTTGATCTTTTCAAGAGACTAAGAAAAAAACTACTTCAAAAAGGAGATGAAATATTTACAGTAAGTTCCTTAATACTGGCAGGAAACTACCCAAATATGAAGGGCATTGAGATCCCAGCTGTCTGCCAGAAAGTGACAGAAGGGAGTGAGTGGCACTAATAACATTGCCCTGCCCTTCATGTAACAGGAAAAAAAAATATAAGGACATTTAGGACATTGTCAGACTCCAAAAGGACACTGCTGAGGAAGTTCTTGGTGTGTACATGAACCTGTGATCCCAACCGTACTCCAAAAGGATAAATTATTTTTTTAAATCCAGTTATTTCTACTTGATAAAACTCATGAGACTGATCCGTCACTCAGAGATGTGCACAGTGGTGTGGGAATATTGCCATTTTTTTTAAATGATACCTTACATCAGTCTGATGTAGGTGCATAGGAAGTGTGGATGTAATAACAACAGAAGCCTAGCTGTACCCAGTGCGTACTTTGACAAGGCAGAGATGATTACACAAGCTGAAATGTAAAGGAGAATTAGAATCTTTTTTTATAGTTATGAGTATATTATGTCATTACATATTTTTCTAGTTATGTTCCTACTGAACAGAAAATTGGTACATTCCACTAACACGGAGTATTCAAATTTGTAAAAGATTAGGAAGGAGAAAGTAAGGTATGAAACACCAGTAAGATGTTTTTACTTTCTGGACCAAAAGAAGGGTCCAGAAAGTAGGGAAAGTTGCTCGTCTATTTCCCTGTCACTGAGAAGAGCTAAATTTTGTGAAGCTAGGCTAAATACATGTAGATATGGAAAACCATATATGAAATTGCAGTTCCGCATTATTACAAGCTTCTGGCAAGAACAGGTTTTTCTACCAGAAACTGTACATTGTATAGTAGAGCTAAAAGAGAAGTAATTGCAATTTTTGATGGGGTATCACTCTTCAGAAACTATCCCCAGAACTAAGAAAATTACTAAAGAGAAGTTGGTATTTTTGAAAAAGAAATTAAAACAATGTATGTTGGTAGTCATCTTGGTGAGAAATAGATTTGTTTACAGAATAGTTTCCACCATGCGAAAGACAGAAGAAAGCAACACTGCCTTGTGCCATGTCTACAGGCTATGAAAAAATAATGCAAACATGATGTTGACTCTCTCTCCAAGGCTTGCCATCATTGCATGATGCCTGTCTCCTCTGCTCACTTTTTAGATTTTCAAAGAAAATACTTTCATAGTTTTTACAGTGTAATCTCTCACATTTAGAGAGGACTCCTGTAAATAACTGCAAATCTTTTTCTTTCAAAATTCACCTCTAAAGCGTCTTTTTCCAAGATACTTATCAAAAGCCTGACAATACCTGTTCGCATGCTATGACCACTGCCTACTGTGTTGACCAAAACTGCAAACTTCTTTCCTGGTAATTTCCCATCTATCGGGATGAACCGACTATTCTAAACTTCTGGTTCCCCAAAAATATGCACCTTCTCCACAAATATGGCTCCCTCGTTAATATGCAGCAGAGAGAACAGAAAAGCGTTGCAGTATCAGTGGCTGGAGAAGGGTGTTACTTACTTATTTTCCTGTCACATGAACACAAGGTGGTGCTAATGCTCCTGTCACCAGTACTGATTCTCCACTTCCCAGTAAGCCTTACTTGAGTGATGGTAGCTGATGGGTAGCTGGTGTACCAGATATGTCACTGTCCTTAAATTAATTATAAGAAATAACATCCATTAAGAAAAAACATTTCATTTAAAATTAAATTATTGGGGTTTTTTTGAGAAACTGAAAAAAAATAATTTATAATTGACATAAAGAAATATTTTCTTCATTGTTCTGGTTTGAGCCCCAGAACCCTCCAAACAGTCCAGTTGTGTTTCCAGCTTCCTTTCAAGACCTGAATAAAGATGAATTCTAGGTCAAGAAAGAAAAGGAAAAAAAGCCTTGGGAGCATCTCTCTGGTTTTTTTTCCCACTTCTTAAGAAATAATTTAAAAAATTAAAAATCACATTTGAAATATCTAAATAAGTATACTCCCAGATAACTGAACAGTTTAAATGCTTTCCTGCTTTTAGGGGCAAGTCCTTTTGGTACTGCAGAACAGTGTATCTGAACTCAGAGTCAAAAAACTTTTTACTGAGAAAGGTGACTATTAAAAATCAGTGTTGAAAAATATTCAGTGAAAACGTTTATTCCTGAATATGAATACATGCTAAGAGGTTCGAGTCTATCAGCTTGCCCATTAGAGTGGAACTAAGGTAAAGCAATTCTGAAGAGAGAGTAAACTTCCAAACAGCAGGGATCGTTTCTTTCCTAAATAAAATAATAGTAAAAATTCTTATTGCATTGAGAGCTGACACAGAAGAACATAAGGAACATAAACAACAAAGGCATGTTTCATAGGGTATTTTGGATCCACTGTTTCATCAACCTCACGGTTAGCCTACACTGTAACTTATTGCATAGGAAGGAAATCATAACAAGGATCTTTTTTCAAATATAATGTATAAAGACAGAAAGTCCCTTCTTCCATATTTATCTTCAGGTTCATCTAATAATTACGTAATTATTATGTTGGAGAGAAATACTGACTCACAGCACAGCGCAATATTTTTTGAGGCATTTGAAAGTGAACATACTTTCTGAAGGATCATCCACCCAACGTGCTTCTCCCTTTTCCTGTTCCCTTTTCTTACGTAATACTCCCCTGTGTTCCTGCTGCTTTTCTTCTTTCTTGTATTTTTGCTGATCTCTCTTGCTCATGTATTTACTTTTCCCTTAGGAAGATATACAAAAACAAGACCTAAATATCTTAATCTCTTCAGCTTAATTAGACATGAAAGTAACCCTGGCCTCATTAAGAAATGTCCTAAAGCAACAGGTAAAATGGAATCAGGCGAGTTTGAAATCTCATCCAGAGATCAGCTCATCAGACAGTCCTAGTTGTTACAGAAGCCTGGGATATAGCTACTGCAGAGAAGGGAAAAACTAAATGCTTAGTATAAATCTCAGTGGAAGAGATGACTAATTAGAGATAATTATACACAGTTTTCTTGCATTAAAAGTGCTTTAAAACATAAACATTCAGATTTTACTTAGGCTCCTGAGTGCTTCCTAGGAGGCAAGCTTGCAAATATATCATTTAAATGATGTCAAACGCTTTTAAACTAAATTATTTTTAAGAGGCATCTCACTGAAAATGGTGATGCCTTGAATTTTCTCGTTCTCCTTCAGTTTAGTAAGAAACTGCAGCAAAATTTATGGCCTTAGGGTCCTAATTGTCCTATAACAAAGGTAATCAGCAGTCATGCAGTACTGACTTGCTGATGTTCACTAGTAACTTCAAAACCTGTACCCAAAATTCGCTTGATAGGAAGAAACTGAACTGTCTTCGGAATTGAGGTAAAAAGTGTCAGAATATTAATAAGGGACATAAAAAAGGATGGTGTGCTAAAATATATATAATCTATGATAGAAAAACACAACCCAGAATTTAGGATACAAACTATAAAAGGGCAAATTTCTGGAATATTTATGGAAAATTCTCAAAGTTACTGTAGAAAATTGTCTTAGATATATTCATCCCTTAGTACCACTTACACTGGAGCAAACAGAGAATTTCAAATTTTACAATGCATTGTTTTCCAGTTTTATATTTGTTATAAAAATCTAGCATGACTCCCGCAAAATCATCAGGTCAATAATATACTGTGAAAATGGTAAATGTACTTTTTTAGAGATGGTAACTTAAGGCACCGCAATTCAAAACACTAACATTTCTGTCTTTATCAATAAGCCGAACAATGGGCAAGAGTGAACACTCAGCAAGTGTGTGGATAATGCCAAGTTGCAGTACTGAGTACTCTGTGCCTTGCTACAGTACTTCTAAGACCGTATCTGACAGATGGTTTTGAGCCCCCTAATACAACAAGGACATTGACTTTCTGGAGTGAGTTTCAGCAAGATGGGACAAAAGGCAACAGACACACATTGGATGAGAAATTCCAACTAGATATTAGGATAAATGTTTTCACCAAATGTTTTAATCAAATACGACGACACATTGCCTGGAGAGGTTATGAGTTCTCCAACCCAAGTGGGGTTTAGACCAAAAGTTTCTTGAGATCCCTTCCAGCTTCAGTTATTTTATGATTGTGTGATCGATTCCTTTTTTCATTACACTAAAAGAAAACATGGTAAAAATACTTACATATAAAACCTTCACAATCACTATATTTATAACAACCTATTCTGGGCAACTTTAAAACAAAACAAAACCTTTCAATTGATTCAGCCCATTTTTCCAATGAGATAAGAGTCCTGAATAACCATAGAAAATACACTTTTTTTTTTTCAGGGCTTCATTTGAACTTCTGAAAGTAGATTTTATATCACCATTACCCTTCCAGTGAACTACTGTCTTCTACTGAGGGTCGTTGCTATCAGCGTGTACTGAAAGAGACCAGACATTCTGAAGATGTAAAGGAAATATGGAACCTGTCATAACAAGAATGAATGTTTGATCACTGTGAAAAGTTTTAAAAGGAGCAGTTCTTTCAGTACACAAATCTCAGTTTTTATAACTAGAATTGGTACTTTGGTACTAGCCATGTCAGTAGTTGAAGCTAATAATAGTACATGTACAAGGTTAATATTCTCACTGTTTATCTTGTTGTCACTTACCATCAGAACACACTGGCAGTGATGATGGGGTTAGGGAGTCGACTAAAGCAAAGAGCGTGAACACCCACCATCATAGAAAACACAGTGCAATGAAACGTACTGCAGAGGGCTGTATGGATGTCAGGAAAAAGCAACGCATTTGCAAAATTTGTCATGCCAGTAAAAAGTTAAATAAGAATAATATTGTGGCAACATTTGTTCTATGACTTTTTTAAGCAGAAAAGAATTTTTTAGAGGCAGTCTTTAAGACCAACTGGAATCAGACAGCTATTATTTATCAGATAGACAATATTAATCTGTAACTGGAATGTGTATGAGTCTTACAGGGTTATAGCATATAGACAATTACAGAAGTATACAGCAGTTTGGGGGTGCCAGCTGCAGAAGACTGGCTCCCCCCTTCCTCAGTACATTTTTAACTAAAAATGGTGTGATGAGAGCGTTAGTATTCAAGGCTGCTAGTTCTTCTCTGCTAATTTACATTTACATTCTTAATGTCTAGATTGAGCCTAGGGAAATTTAAAACTCTATTTCATTAATGCTGACTTCTACTGAAATCCCACTATGGACAGAAGTTCCTACATTGCAAGGCTAGTTAGATGGGAATGCAGAAACTAAACGTAATTGCTGGGTGGTTATGATAGTTAAATATGTACTGTCAGTTTTGACTTTTGAAATCCCTCTAGATGTAAAGCCATTGTTCTAAAAGTTAAAAATATGAAGTAACAGAGTAATGGCTTAAAATATCTTTAAAACAAGTGTGTTGTGTTTAAAATCTTGTTTGCAGATATGTTTTAAACTGTTAACAGCATAACAACCTTCCGTTTGGCTTCTTCAGGAGAAGTTTCTGTGAAGTGTTTGATAATTTAATCTCTCTTTTTCTGGCTTTTGAATGGATGGCAAATTGCAAACACATGTAGAGCCATTTGAACAGTCCAGATTGGGTCATGTTCTGGCAGGCTTTAGTGAAGCACTGCAGTTTTACAATGCTAATGCAGCATTAATGTGCACCCATTAATGTGCGCTGGCTGTCATCAGCTCTGCGCAGAAGGTTCTGATTCGAGTTCTTTAAAAATAACCTGTGTAGAGATCTGGATGCAGAAATCTTGGTCACCTGCAGAAATCCCTGCAGCTATATATGTATATATATACATATAAATGTCCCTTTCAGTGCCTGAGGTTTGTCTAAACTGGCTATGTAACTTTTTTTTTCCTGTAAATCTGCCCACCACCTGTTTTTATACCAGTCATAATGAGGAACAGAAAACAGAGTAAAGGCATACAGATCTACACATCTGATGGGGCAGTAATTGGCTTAGGATGAATGAGATCTGCTAATTTTTTTACATAATGATTTAGTGCCTTAGGTCCACCTGCAATTTCTGCCAGGCACGTTACTCCAAAACCTGAGTTCTGACCTGCCTCAACCATATAGAGCCTACACAGTGCATATCCACTCAAAAATAAATAAAGCGTGTTTGCTTTAAATGATCAGAAAGTTCTGCTCTGATTTAGTTTGTATCCATCTTGCACAGGTAAGACTGCACCAGTACAAGACCCAGAATAAATAAATTAAAAGTGATTATAAAATATGCATGGAGCATTTATGTAAAACCATATTTTCTGCAAGGTAATCTCTTCTAGAATTTATAGTACAGTATATCACCAAAGAGAGAAACTGGAGAAAAGGTTAATAACTGGACTAATTATAAATCCAGATACAGATAATTCAGCCTCCTAAACATCACCATGCCCTTGCAGTTTAAGTAAGAAGTTATGAGGGAAATAGTCTTTTGGAACCTATTCGTCTTTTCTGTAATATGTATTAGTATACTAGCATTTAATTAATTATTTATAGGTTTCTGACACGCATCTCATTTCTTTGATATATCGTTTTTATCAGTAGTACTTTGTAGACAAGCAAATACTTCAAGAATGCAGAATATAATGTAAATCTGCAATAGCCTTTGGGAAAATGTATTAAGTATGTAAACCTGACTAAATAATATGTAGACATATGAGACAGTATGTTAAACTTACAATTTTGCTACAGCCCAGGTAAATTTTAATGTTTGTGTTATTCATCCTAATTGCAAAATCTTTAATTTTAATTTTCACTATATAGCAATGGTTAAGAAACACAATCTTTCTCATGTGAGTGAGAAATAAAACACCGTAGAGTTCCCTCACACTCCTTTAACGTAAGGCTTGTGTTGTTTGTGTATTGTATGGGAAGGGGAGAATCAGTTTGAAACATTCCAGTGCACTATTTGGTATAAAAACCAAGGACTGGCTGAAAGGTCTGTTTATAAATAAGTGAATTATGTGCAGTTTAGCTGTTTGCAAACTGATAAGCGCACACACATACATATACATATATATAACAGGGAGCTGTAATGTAGTGTTGAATTATTACTACACATCTTGTGGTCTACAAATGTAATGGACAAATAGTAAAGCAGCTCCAGTAGCTTTGAACTGCAGAATTTGGGATGATGGGACCTCAAGCCTACATTCTATTTAAAAGAGACTAATATCTGTCTATGGAAATGCGTAGGAAAGGTTGAGAATAAATCAGATATGTCAATCTAAGTAGAAACATGCAGAAATACTATGAGTCATGAGTAGAAACAATAAATCTCATTATCCTTTTCCTAGATAAACTTTCAAATGCACAAAGAGCTTCTGTTCCATAAAACTCATCATGGAGAACAAAGAATTACAGGCATTTATTCATTCTCAACACTAGTAAAAGTGACAACCTAGTCCAGCCTCTCAGTAGCTGCAACTAAATGCAATGGCTTTCAACCGTTTTGGAGCAAAATTCACTGCTGATACTCTTCCTGAATCCACCTCTCACTTGTTGCTGGAGATAAAAGGCAGGAGGACCAGATGTTTGGGGTGCAGGCTTCAAGGGTGAAAGGAGTTACTGCAGTGAGTCGTGCTGGAATCAATCTTGGCAAAGGGGAAATAGAAAAAAGTCTGACCTGCCCTGCAGCGACTGCTTCCCTCCTGACTGACGATGTGGGAATCTTGCAAAAATAAGTAAAGCCAGGTATGTCACTGGGAATCACTAACCAGGGAAACAAGCACCAGGTTAGGTCTCTGCAAATTAGGTTCTACTCACAGTTTGGCACCTAGACCATAGTCCAGCCCTCATTTTTTCATCTGTTAGAACAACACTGACCTTTACAGAGAACATTCATCTCTATTAACGAAAAGTACGTTGTGAGAGTGAGAAAAGGCTCTATTGTTATTGTGTGGAAGAACACAAGAGAAAAAGGCAATAATTAATCATTTGACAGATTTAGAAAATAACATTTTTTGATATTTAGCTGTATGAAGATATGTACATAGTGTTTACTGGGCAGATTCTTTTGAACCAATAAACTGTTCTTTTTAAAAGCAACTGACAGCAATCTGTTCTCAATAAATTTAAATTTTTACTTTCAAATGTGACTGCAAAAATCTTCGAAAGACAGTCAAACAAAACCAAACTTTACTCCAGTTGATAGTTCCACACAGGCCTTCTATAAACACAAGCACTAAATCTTTAACTCATTACCTCTTTCCTTGTTAGAGGCTAAATGATACTTCTTTCCATTGTAGGAGGAATGAAGAGTATGCATTTTCTGAGCTGCTGAAGCTTGTTATTGAAATTAAGCTTTATGACACTGCTGTTTTCCATACTTGGACCCAGTCTATTGGATTTGTGTGGCTGCTTCCAGAAATAAGAAGGGCAAATGTCAATGCGTTTTCAAAAGCAAAGGCAAGGAACAGGTTGTTAAATGGGCTGAGTTAAGCAGTCTCCTAGAAAGGACACTGACTAAAAGTAGTCTGTGGAAGAGCTTGTCCTAATGTGCTCCTCCGTTTCTGTGACAGTACATCCCAACTCAACAATGTCCTTTCCTTTTACATTTAATACCTTTACATCTCTGTGGCTTTCAGGAAGATTGATTCCTGTAAAAAGGCTGGATGGCAAGGAACATACCAACCCCTTCACTCATCTTTAAATAAAAGAACGTGTATTTCAGGGTTTATGAAGTAGTGAGGAAGTACTGCCTCTATTTTCCAAAGAATTCTTGTCAATTTTCTTTCCCACATGTTATAAACCATATTGATGTGAATGCCTTCTGAAGTTACTCAGTCAAAAAAGTAATTCATTTCAGTAGAACGATTTCTGAGGCACATCACTGCCCTGTAGACTTTCATCAGATTCCTTTCCTCACATGAAAAATGAGTCCATTTCTAAACAGCAATTTTAAATATTGAACAAGGCTACTGATATCAATAAGTTTGATTATTCAAGACATGAGCTTACAAAGTGTTGAATGCTATTATTATCAGGATACAAAGCAAGAGTGTGCAGCCTTTTCTAGGTAGCACGCAGCGCTCTGGAGGATTGGACCCTAAAGAAAGAGGATTAGCAGTTTACAGGAATTAATGCAGAGAGATGGAAGTCAAGACATCACATAAGCCCAGTGTCTGGCCTTTTTGATTATTTAGACATCTTAATTTAGAAAGATATATTTAATTTATATTAAAAATGCATTCAAGCATAGATCAATAAACCTTTTTCAGTTTAGTCGTGTATCACATCTATTTCATAGTGTTCGTATTCTGTTGGATCAAGGAGTTAGCAGCTCTGGATATTTAACACTTCATTAGCACACAGTATTAGCATATAATAACAACAGGTTATCCTGACAACAGTATGCTCTCTGTAATTTGACAACATTCATTTAGAATTAGCAACCGAGGGTGAGCCAGCAAGGAATTATATTAAAAATGGCATGGCAGTGAAAACCAGATTTTTTTTTTGTACTTTACTAATAGCTTAATGTATATACTTTAAGGTCCTGAAGAGTTTATATGTTCGCTTCATTCTTTCACATGATTGCAATGGAAGTAGAAGACAACTGAAATTAGACGTGATTACAACCCGAGGTGTCTCTGCGGTTTGTCAGTATTGTACTGTGTGCTAATTCCAGAGAAAAACACCCCACAATATTAGTTCTGCATCCAGTTAGTTTTCTGGACAAATTTTTCTCTTTGGAAATCAAGTGAAGTTCTGATGGGGAATGGGCACATATTTGTCTTTCTGCTGTAAACGTATCATCTTGGTACACTAATGTGTCATCTAAAAAATATACCATATTTGTTGAGCACTTTGATAATTGACAAGCACACTTGCTTGTGAATTAGGATCTCTATCTGTAAATTTATTTTAACATATTTAGTACGTGCTTTGATTCTTTCAGCCCTTTATCTTGCTTCTTGATTTCAGTAGAGTTTTCTTCTTCAAGGAGTACATGCTTTCAGATGGACGATATGCTGTTTTGCCTAGGGTGTTCTGATTCATCTTATTCTATCTGTTTTCCTATTCAGCTAGTTGTCATGAATCGAAAATTTCTTTCTATCAAGAGCTTTCTCTTTCCATGAGGTGTAACGTTATTTACTTTTTCCCTTCTCTTTTGCCCTTTCTTTCCAGTTCTTTTTGATAATTCATTTAAAGAAAGCAAGATTTTATTTAATGCTGTTGTAAACCGTTACTGAATATATTACTATGGTGGAAATTATTTCTCTTTCATGAAGCAGTAGAAGAACTGTAATCATACAAATTCTGTAAAGTGAATGGAATAACGTGATTGAACGAGAGAGAGCAATGTCCTCTCATTTCGGACATCTTGGTCCTACAACTTAGGTAACAACTCATCAGAAGCACTGACAAGCCCAGTTTGCAGGTGAGTAATTAAGTGCCAATAGAGAGCAGGTAAATATCTGAAAACCTCATCTTAAATTGTTTGTCCAGGCTGTTTATGCTGGACAATATTTGGAACCAGATGTTCCACGGATTACAGTAACACTGGTTTTGGTAAACCTTGTTCTCTGCTGTCCTTCAGAATGTTTTGCATTACAATATCTAGATACTTAACAGAAATCAGTAACTGGTTTGCTCAGAAGCCTGACATTTCAAGTATAAGATTAAAATACATTTTAGGACACAGTGGAAAACTCAGAACTATTTTTCCTCTGAGGTGGTATTAGTATTGCAGCCTTTAATCAGAGCATCTCAACTCATTATTCTGTCTTCTGTAGTTTGTAATATAAAATGTATTCTACATACATATGCTTCATCTAGAAAGAATTATTTTCCACACTGAAAGGATAACAAAGAAAGAAATGTTACACAAGTATGATAAAATTCCCAGTTTACATTGAAAAATACACCAGTTCAAAATCTAGTATGTTGGCTAGAGGTAAAAGATGAGTGTTATCTTTCTCCAGTCCCGGGCAGAAAGCATATTCTTTTCCCAAGCTGCACTGATAAGCTTAAGGGAGCCATTCATAACTGCTTTATAGAGAAAAAAACTAATTGATGAAGTTGGGAAAAGGAGAAAAACTCTATGGCTAAATAAAGGATTCATGTATTTGCACGATAACTATACTTTAAGATTTTAAAATGCAAACCCTGATTTGCATTTCAGATCGGTAACATGTCAGGAGCAGTTTTAAAATCAGCTGATGATATATGTGTATTTTTAGTGAAAGAATGTTACAAAAATATGCAGAAAAGTTTAACAAGCAAAATAATGGAAAAGATGAAGTTCAAGCAAAATTTTCTTTGGCCTCTTTTACCTGTATGCTACCACATGCACATGAACTGAGAGGTGAGAATTCCAAGAAATAAAATCTAAAAATAGGAGGATCATATCTTACAAAATGAGGATATTGTAAAAAGATAACAGGAAATAAGGCCATTCACAGTGAATACTGGAACACACAAAGAATCAAATATAACTAAGAGAAAATACAGTCCTAATAAGTGTTTTAAAAATAGCATCTGTAAAGGGATGGCAAGATGACTATTCATGTAAGAATAGCTATCTTTCTTAAAGGTCTGTGATGGAAGAGTAGTTACAGACACTTTTCAGCGAGCATCCAGCTTTCACCAGCCTTATAAGACAGGACCCTTACCAATGTGACAGCTACTATACTTTATATCACATTAAGAATAAAGAATTAAAAGGAAAAATTAAGACCATTGCTTCCTTACACATTGTTAGAAGAACAGCATTCTCAAGTTAAAAGGGTGTTAATATCCGTGACAAGGACCCTAAATAAGAATTTTATTTCTTATATAATATTATTCTGTTGCAAAGTACTGTCCATTTAGTTTTTACTGTAGAAATACTGCTCTTTAAACTTTCATGACACTCCAAACCTTCACATAAGGGAATGGTAGGAATTCGTTGGTACTATTGTGTATTATGTGGAGTTGCTTTAATTTCTGTATCTGAGAAAGCAAGCCACTCTGAAAATGGTCCTTAAATAACTGTGCCATTTGTATCTTGCCACAATGAGTCCAGATTACACTGCTTTAGTGTTAAAAAGGTGCCTCTTTATCAGGGCTAAAATTCATTTTGATGTCCAAAGATCAAGCTCTCAACACATCATAATCTACTCAAAGTTTGTCAAATAAGAAAATGACATCATTTATTGTTTTATAATCCCACTGTTCTAAAATTATGTCACCAATTTAATCTACCTTTAAGGAAGAAAATTAAGAAATAAATATTTTATAAGGAAACGGTTTAAGATGGGGTCTGTATTTCTCTGTTACTAATGTGAGAGGTTTAAGGCTTCTCCTTCAGCAGGAGAGTGCAGAGCTGCCAATGAAGGCTTGAGTTTTGAGAAGGGATTACAGAAACATCATCACATTTTGGATTTTCATCCTCTGAGTTCCTGTATGTTGCCTAGAATTCTGGACTTTGTATAACTATTCAGCTATAGATTAACTGCAATTGGAAAGAATTCATCAAGAATTGGCAGTTGTGTTTCTGATCCAATATCCAGAATAAAATTCAGTTACATCTCTTCAGTTTTTGTTGGCCTAACTGGGAGAAACATGGCAAGAAAATTATTTTTGTCACTGAAATATGCACAGAAAGCAGTATTGCTGAGTAAGCAAACATCACATTTGTCATGACCTGGGTATGCTCTGAGATTGATAAATGGTGCATAATAAACTGTATAGCTCACCAAAACCATGGGCACTTTTTTAGGTGACATTCTTGCATGTATCCCAGTTTCCCTTCAGATTCTGAACACAGGCTTGTCTTGCAGTTTGCATTTCCTTTAGACAATACCACTGCTGTGCAGTGGCTCCAGAACTGCTACGTTTAGCCTATGTGTTGCTGATGCTGTCTGCAATTCTACTACCACCAAAGGTCTGCAATAGCTCTGTCAAGTATTTGCTCCGTATTTTCAAAGGGTTTCTCTTATCTGATATGATAATCGAAAGAAAAGGCACAACAAACAAGGGAAGTTTTATACTGGCAGCTATCAATCTGAAAATATATGCTGGTTTATTCTTTAACTTTCTACAAAAGCTGATCTGCTTACTCGAAGTTTTCCTACTATCATTCTCTGATGGCTGTCTAAAGAAGATATCCACAAGGTATTGCAATTCATTTCCATGTAGAATGGTACTCTCAATAGCGTGGTTTTAGGTGTTTAGACTACATCAGAATAGGAAATCAGTATAAAAAAAAGGAACCCCCTTCTTCCTAAGAACTGGTGAACATTGATTCTTATCTCTGATCGTGAGGACATCTTTCAGTTTATGGTTGGGAGACAGGCTCATTTTCTTCTAGTACTGATAGAAGCTATCCATCTCTGCTCTGGGAGCCACACATCTGCACCCTCAGACAGAATGTTCTGTCAATTGGTTAAGGCAGCTGTGATGGAAATTTTTATCCAGAGGACATTTCAAATATAGAGAAGCAGCACCATGCTGACATCAGGCATAAGTGCAGCTAGAGCCATGCAGCTGGCATAACCAATGTGCCTTCCTACTGCCTCTTGCTATGGCATGCTACCAGCTCAGATAACAACAGTCCTGCCCATAAAAGCTGCTTCTTAGGGTTGAAGTGGACTGAATTTACATTCCTTGTATACTGCGTGGTGGAAGAATATCTAAGCAATAAATAAAATAGTTTATATTGTACCATGCACAGAAAATGAGGAATTCTCATCAACGGTCTTCAGCAATAGTCAAAAACCATAATTCTCACTGCAACTACCCCAGCTGACCACAGCCAACTGTATCACAGCCTGCTGGGGTAGATATCCACATCATTAGCAGCATAGTAACTACTATTTAATGAAGGCTTCATTAGCAGCTTTGAGAAAGAGGCAAGGATGTAAAAGGGGACAGTGTGAAACTTCATCCTGTTTTTTAAATAATGACACTTGAAGGTCATGGTGCAGTAGCATTGAGAAAAACTCACTCCTGCAAGCTATGCTCTGTCTGCTCTTCAGAAAACTTGCCTTCCAGTGCTTTGGATATAGACCTCTCACAGTACTAAAATTTACTTTTGGAAGATTACTATATCATCTGAAATATATCTATAAATATAAATAAGTCTTTTAGCTTGATACGGCACCAATGAATATTGAGAAGTGAATATCTTTCCATTACTATCCTCAGTTTATTCTTTTTTGTCACCTAAGAATTCTGATCTGTATTCCTTTGCCCTTACTGAATGGATGTTCCAGCATTCACAGCATTTTGATAACTCCTGCTTTAAAATCTATTTGCTATATTTATTGCTCCCCCCACCTAAATTTGTCATCCGCACGGAAGATATAGCAGTGCAACCCAGAGTTAAAAAGGATGAACACACTGAATAGTTGTTTTGCAGCAATATATTTACATAGCTTTGTCTCTGGTTGGCCTGTGAGTCACCCCAAATTAGGGACCCATTTTGCTGCGCAGCAGAACAGTATCTTGGGGCTTAAGACAGTCTTGAGCAAACCCTGCATACAGGTATGAGATGTACAGCTAACGAACCATTTGCTGTCTTGTTTTTTATTTCTAGTTTTAGAGAAATGGATCTCTGTGGATAGACATGAAAATCGCATGAGTAACAAAATTCAGCGTAGGACTCATACAGTGGAATCTCCTCCTCCTCCTCTTCAAGTACTCCACCTACACCTCCAGGCTCTCTCTCATGGTGCTTTCTCACCTCTCGCCTATCCCAGCATCCCACATGGAGCACGAAGCTGATTGACAAATCACTCATATGGCAGCAAGATGAAGATGTCCTCACACAACAAGAAACCCCATCTGCAACACGTTTAACCGTGTCTACAGCACATGCTTTAGCCTCTCTCCCAGTCCCTCTCAGCCACATCTCTCCATCCATCAGAACATAAGATTTCAGAGACTTCAGTTCAATGTGCAATTCCACGGCTAATGTGCTTCTGTTTGATTCAACAGCTTTGGAATGTGCAGGTCACCTCTGTTCATAAGATTCTAACGTTACAATACGAAAAACGTCAGCTGTATAGAAAAGGTTATAGAAAAACAATGGAGGAACTCACCAATTTTCAAAGTATTTGAAAAATTATGATTCAACTAACACTTCTTAATCTGCACATTTTTTCTAGAAGCCTTCAGATTTTTTTGATATCAGGAGATAATATCAGGATCATAAGATTTCCTGATATTTCCAATATCAGGAAAACTGCTACAAAACAGACTGGTCTAAAATAATTTCTTTTTTACACACTGTTTCAATACAGAATGATTTTTAAAGAAACTTATTTCAAGCCCAATGCACAAGCAATATCTCAGATACAGGCTACATTGACTTAATTTTTAATTTTTTTTCATTCAGCTACGTTTCCACCTTATTTTATTGTTAGCTGACTGCAAGTTTTGTGTATTCCTTTTAACTCCATCTGTATACTAGTGATGTCACATCTGTTTTCAGGTTTTTAAAGTTTGCTGTTAGTGGAGAATTTTTTTGACAGTTTTGTATAGCATTTTCCATTTTAATGGAAATGGTACTAACCACTAAAAAGTATTACTGCTATAGCTCTCTCTTTCTTTATAGAGATCCATAATACTTCATGCCAGAAAATTCTCACAGCCATGGAAAAATTACAAGACCTCGTTCCTGTCAGAAAAGAGAAAGCCATTCTGGAAGTGCTAGAAGTAACAGGAGTTATTTGAACTCATTAAAATATTACTGAAGTATTAGTACAAGTATTTAAATAGCTCCGAGTAGCCATTTTAGGGAATAACAATGGGATATTTTTAGGTACCCATCCTTCTGAGCTGGAATTTTAAGGACTCGTATCACATAAAGTTAATATTCTTGTACTATAAAATCTGTTAACAATAGGGAGAAACAGGAAATGGGGAACAAACTTTTATGCCACTGCAGAATGAGCACAAGATGTATATACGCTCCATTTGAGTCCGGTAACACCTGGTAAGGTTTGGATTACATGAACAGCAACTGTGTTTCGTTGGGGATGAAACTAAAATGTGAGTTCTCCTGAGAGTTAACTGTAGGGTTAAGACCACCAGTTGGAATAAGGTCAATGGCGTCATCCCTGTTTTTAACCCCTAAGGATCCCGCTAAGGTTGGGCCACTATTTGGGAGACACAACAGTGCACCACATAGGAATCAGCAGATGCCAGAGGCTCTTTAGTTCACAGGGATAAACCTACCACCCTTTCCACAAATCCTATTTCAAAAAGAATATGAAAGAAAATCAATGAGTGAAAACACAGATTTTCCTACTTTTTACCCTGGAAAACCACACAGAGAACTCTAATTCATCTGAGTGTCAGGCTTAACTTTGAATGACCTGATTTTGGCCAAATGTGTCACAGTTTTAATGTTATTTAAATGTAGGGGGCTTTGTCTGTGAATATTAGCAAAGTTCTTGCTGCTTCAGATAAGCAGATGACATTCCATTCCTCTTCGTTTCCCTCATTAAAGCAAAGAAGTTGAATATTAATAAGTGTGGAGAATTATGTTGTCATGCATGTTAGTCTAGAAAATATAAATTCATCTCATAAAAAAGCCAAAGGATCAAAGAAGGTTTTTACTGTTAATTGGAAACAAAGTGTCAACAGTGTCCTGATTTAAAGGGCACTCAAGGATGATAAGGGAGGGGTATTTTTTTCCAAAAAGAAAATATAATTAAGGTAGAAGTGGAGCTATTATTAGTACTACTTTAATAAAATCCTTTTCATTGCCTGTGGCATTCAATGTGGCATTCCCAACGTTCAAAGCAATTTTAAAAACTAAAAAAAATATTAATGCAAACAGACTTCAAAATTACTAAAAGTAGTATTTTTATAGCCAAACATTATGGTTAAAAGTATTTTAAATATGGTTATTTTACATGCTGCTTTATAATCTACACATTTAATGCAACTTGTACATTTTCATTGCAAGTAAACTTAAAAATCCTATATTTAGCTCATAGGCTAATTAATAAAAAATAAGAGAGGATCGCCTCCCTATTTTGGACTCCTGTGCTCAGCCCTAATTTCAGCAACAAAAATTAAACCTGTGCTGGCTGAACAAGCCTAAAACACTAGATTTCTTGCACACAGACCCCAGAACAACAGATTGAGCTCATGCTAGCATGGAGTGTAACATATTTCCTTCAGTTGTATTATACTCAATATGTACTCAAAACAGCAGAATTGCAAGCACATCTGAAGTGTTTAGACTTCACTAAGTAACTTGGAAGAAGGAGCAAATGTCTTTCACAGGTCAGAGTAAAGAGTATCACAGGAACATAAACAGGGAAAATTTTATGTCAATGTTCTTTCTAATTAAATACACAAACTGTGAACTCTAAGGGATAGATCTCTCACTTTTCTGATGAGATAACCTCTGTGCCTGTGTAAAATGTAAGGTCATTTCTCTGGTTTTCTTTAACATTGTTTATTTGCATATGTCTTCAGATACATCTTGCAAAAGGCTCTTATTGTTTACTGCAGCAACTGTACCTGTTAATTATTTCCATATGAATAGAAATTTGCTGAAAAAATGAAAACCTATTATTTAAATTAACCCTAAGAGATAATGCTAAAGTCAAGTGAATGTTGACAATACTATCTGAAACCTCACTGGTCTTTTTGTATGACCTCTAAGGTAAAGCTTAAAAGGTTACAAAGTCATACAGTTTGGGTAATCAATTAAAATGCTCTAAAATGTATTGATTAATAAGGCAAAATCCAAACAAAAACATTGCGTATGCTCCTCCACATGCATCAGCTGAAATACTATGAGAATAAATTAATACCATTTTGTCGCTATTACATTTTGCTTGTTAATAACCACAACAAATAATGAAGGTATAAGTGAGAGCTGATATTACAAATCATTACTACTTAGAACAGTTGTGTGATTTTTTTTCAGTAGCAATAGAATTTACATGATTAGAGGTGCAGTGGGTGCCATTAAAGTTTTAACATTTGCCATCTTTTGTCATTGTAATTCAGCATATATGCAGGGACAGTGAATTTGAAGGTCTTAAAGCACCTGCTGCATCTATATAAGTTGCAAATTATATTTTATTATAAAATAATTTGTATGATCTGCTGATAGGATTATTTGGCTGCCTGAACTTGCTGCCATCATTTTTCTTTGAACACAGACCCTCTGGGGCAATGTCAGCCCAGTGGAATTGCATTACTAGTGTTCAAAACACAGAAACTTGTTTTTAATTTTAATGTCTCAAGTCCACTGCTTTAATCGTGCAAAAAGTCAGTGAAGAAAGTCCCCTCTTAAAAGCACATGTTCACGGGGGATATGTTACATGAGAAATTGCCCCTTCCTCTTGCAGGTATGCTCTAGACTCAATTGCTCAGCTCTCAGAAACAGGACTTTTGTGTGCATGCCTGGGTAGGGAATACCCCTGTGCCTATAAAGCCATTCAGCAATGGTCATTAATTCCAGCATGACATGAAGTAAAATCTAATGTGGTTTCAAACTGGTAAGGAATTAATAATTTTTTTTTTCTCCCTACCGTCGGAGACAGAGAATCATAGAATTATTTAGGCTGGAAAAGCTCATCGAGTCCAACTGTAAGACGTGAATCGTAGAATCATTAAGGTTGGAAGAGACCTCAAGGATCATCAAGTCCAACCCAACACCATCTAACTCACTAAACCATGTCCCCAAGCACCACTTCTACACATCTCTTGGACACCTCCAGGGATGGTGACTCCACCACTTCCCTGGGCAGCCTGTTCCAATGCCTGATCACTCAGTGAAAAAATTTTTCCTAATATCCAGCCTAAACCTCCCCTGGTGCAACCTGAGGCCATTTCCTCTTGTCCTATCCCTTGTTACTTTAGAGAAGAGCCCAGCACCCACCTCACTACAACCTCTTTCACGCACTTGTAGACAGTGATAAGGTCTCCTCTCAGCCTCCTCTTCTCTAGACTGAAGGACAAATTCAAATTGGAGAGCTTAGGGAATCCATGCTGAGGAGCAGAAGCTTTTGGGCTGCACTTTCAGAGCAAGAAAAAATGCTGGGCTCACAGTCCGGGCCATGAAGGAAGCAGGGTGGCTCACTGGGCTCAGGCTGAGTGAGGGCAAAGCCAGCAAGACATAGCTGCTCAAACACAATCCTTCTGCCTGAGTAACCTGCATTGTCATGTAAGAAACAACAGAAACACCAGTTTTCTGCATGAGTTGCCATGTATTCCACAGCTACATCTAGGAACGTTCGAATCCCCGTAGGTCTGCCTGTCTAGGTGGTAACAAAAGCATCAGTGCTAATGTCTAATCCTGCTAGGACATCCGAATGCTCTGACCTGTCCAGGAGGGCACTGTTACCTCCTGCCAAAATGACCAGCCTAGCTCCAATCCTCAGCTGAAAAGTCTTTAAAAGTTTAGACTTCAAAATGGCATAAATATGCTTTTCTGTTAAGCTCCAGTGAAAATATTAACAAAATAGGATTGTTGTTAACTGAACAAGAATATTACATTAACTTCTTCAATTGCTGCCTTCGTGTGTTTGCTTAGATTTAAATATATAATTCATAGGATCAGTGTAGTTCAAAATGCAAAAGACCTATTTAGGTCACCTAGTCCTTCTTTGCCAGCACAGCACTATATTCATCATTGTATTGTCCATTTTCTCTTTAAACCTTGATAATCTCTAAGTCAGGTAGGGTTTATAAACTGAGCGCATAGCAGAAACATTATTTGCGGATGAACATCACAAGCCAAGGAAAAACAACACTGCAATACACACTAAATTTATGGATTTGGTTTTGTCTATTGCAAAATAGCTATAACTGTTGGTACCAAGCTATCAGTGAAGTCAAGTACCACACCAGTACACCATTCATGCTTTCCATGCATTTTGACTACAATATGCTACATAGAATTGTGTTTATTTGAACCTGGCCTAGGAAAACTAATTCATGTTGGTGCACTGACAGCAGAATCATGCTGTCAGGAAATTTATTTAAAAAAAAAAATAATATATATATATATCCTAGAACTCCCCAGCACAGACACTTTGCTATAGAAACATGACTCAAGATAAATGTGCACAAAGGTTATTTTTTGAGGTACTTATTAATAATATAGGGAGCTTCTGCGACCAAGTATGGCTGCATTCTCTTTGTTACTTGTTAAAATCAGTTAAAGTGAATTCAGCATTCACTTTCTGTGGGTTTTTTTTTTAATGGCCATAAGTATAGGAATCCCCAAATCTGCTACTGAACCACATAGAGGCAACATTTGAGGTACAGGTGAGGAAGATCAACAGCCCTGGAAACAGTCTGACAGCTGCTAGGCTGAAGTGAAGCAGAACAAATACCTATGACTTGCAAAAAATCAAACCTGCCTCCAAACAACTCTTAACAGATATGACAGGCTTCTTAAAGGGGTGAAACGGGACTCAGAAAACTCTAAAATATTCTCTTTTTTAAAATATTATTTGTGTGTGTGTGTATGGATATAAAAGTATATATATATACACATCTAGATGGCTGCTTACTATGAAGGAAACATTCAGTTTGGAACCCAATGTAACAGACTGGTTTTTGCCAAGTATGAAAAGTCTGAAACAAATGCCTCAGAGCTTGCCACACTTTCTTAATGCAGCAAAGACTTTGGAACTTAATGAGAACAATTAAAACATCAATATTGTCAATAATTGTATTCAGAGCATTTTTGCAGAGACCTCCGGCTACTGAGCTTGTCTGCAGCCTGAGTGACAAGTTCTAGAGTGAGAAAGAGCAGAAAATGTGCTATCTGAAAAAGACGGCTGAGGCAACATAGGCTGTGTAGAATATAGATGTAAAACTCGGATAATTTGTTCACTAAACCCTACTTCAAAGAAAGCAAAGGGAGGGAGACCTTTCCCAACATCTTCTGAATGCTCCAGAAACCTCCCTCGCCAGAGCCAGTTGTCTCCAGGCTCTAGCTGGCTGTCTAGCCAGCTACAAATTCCCACCTTTTATCTATCTTTCTGGAAACAAAGAACTCCTCTGTTCTCTGTGGAGTACTGTAATTAATGAAAGCTCATGCATAAATTCTGCATAGTGTATAAACCTACTTATAAAACAAAGCAGAACAAGGTTCATCACATCACTCTCAGCCTGAATTTTCCATCACCTGGCAGGCAGAAGCGGTAAGATCAGTTGACAGATTCAGGGCATGGGATTGGCAGTTAAGGAATAGAAAAAGGGTCCAAAGAGTTGGTGCAGTTTCTGTCCTTGGAGGTTTTCAACAAAGCCCTGAGCTACCTGGCTGGACCTTAAAACTGACCCTGCTTCAAGAAGTTGGACAGGATGACCTCCTGAGCTCTCTTCAAACCTGATCTATCCTACAATCCTTTGACTTTTTGTCTCCATGTTCAAACTAGTTTCAAAACAAGAACCACCCATAAAACAAAGGACAATTAAGATGAGTGATACATAGTCTCAGTTATAAAGGTTTAACAGAAGTCGGAAATTACCCGAATACCCTTTTGAATAGCTTTGATCAACCTTCTATTTCTAGGAGTCTTTTCACTTTATGATTATAAAGTCCTTCAAGATGAAAAGCACTCCCTGAATGGCATGTATATTCATTTTTCCTGTATTTTTAACCTACTTGAGGGATCAACAAAGACTCAGTTTACATTCATGACAGTTACCTGTTAATTTTGTTCTGCCTTGTGGAAACATGCAGCTAATCTGAATGAACTGGGGTGATTTATTTTCTTGTTTTATCATGTCAGCCAACTCTCTCCTATTAATTCAGGACATTAAAATCTATGCCATCGTGGAAGGGATTCATAAATACTCCACTATTTACTTGATATGTAAATCTACAATCTGAGATTGAACTAGACAACCAGAGCATAAAAGGCTCCATGATAAAGAATTAGTGTGCAGCAGTAATCAGGTTTGTAACCAGGATTATGACCAGAGAAGATGAGGATTTAAAAAAAGATGCAAAAATGGAGAATTCCCTCCAATGAATCTTACACAAGTACAATATCATTTATTTTAAGTTTACGCTAACATTTTCCTTTTCATTTATGGAGAAGAAAACATTTGGAAAGATGCATTTTTTTCTCTGCCAGTCTTTATTTGATTTATTAGTGTATCACATTTGTCCACATCAGTTGTCCTAGTACTTAGGGAATAGCCTGAGGCGTTACACAATGAATGCAACAGTGAGATTGCTTCGTAAACAGGGCAAAGTTTCCCTTCTGAAAATATGCCTTACTCCCATTGACAAACTGTAGCTGCACTTGGGTATCCAGTCAAAAAGGCTGAATTCGTCAATGCAGTGGAATTATTTTCCCCTCACTTCCTTCAGCACTGTTACATACAAGATGAAATGCATCCAACAGCACTGGGGTCCATGACAGCACAATATTCTATTTGGTGGAAACAGCAAGGAGAACTAAGTTGTGCCTATTGGAATTTGATGAACATATCTAGCTTAACGCAGCTTTAGTAGTGAAAAGTTTCAGTGGATCTGAAACTTACTTACTGCATTTATTGAGAATTTTGGCTCTTACACTGCCCAAGCCCTCTGCCCTGGAGGCAAGACACAGGTCCTACAGAAAATTTTTCTCCTTAGTCTGTTTGTGTAAAATTACATTTTGCAGCCTGTCTGTCTGAAGTGGGAAAAGGGGAACCGTAATAGAGTGAAGGAAAGGAGAAGATTGCCTACATGTAAACCAATTTTTCTCCCAAGGTCCTTGAAGTAACAGAAATAATTGCTTAGTTTTATGAAATCCAGGAAATCCTCCAAGTAACAGTTTATCCCTGGCCTCACAGCAATACTTGAGAAGCATAGGTGGAGGCTGAGCCAACTCCCCTGCAAGTTCATCTCCTGATGTTACAGCCCTGAGTCTTGTACACAACTCCAAATGAGTTTCTCTTCAATCAAATACTAAACCGACTCATGCTTACACTGTGAAATCACATGAGACTTTCAGGTCAGGATGGCAAGTCTGCAAGACTTACTCAGATACGCTCTTCTACATTTCTTGTTTCAGAAGGAGACCTTCCGACACCCAATCCAAAACTGAAACCCGTGAGAGTGCAGTACTAGCAAAAACATGCAAATAGTTCATTTCCATTTACAATGGCCTCACCCGTTATGTTTTAGATGAGATGCAAGAAGCAGTTACGTTTTTTTTACTAATTAAATCAGTTAACAATTCTTCAGTTTGTGCAGTCCAGTCAGACTGTGACTCGTTACCTCTGGGTAGCTGACTAAGCTTGAACTAGAGAATGTGTTTGAAAACATGATGTAGCAAAGATATTTGTTTGATAATTTTATACTTCATGAAAATACACCGGTATGTTAATAGGTGCAGATTGTTTTAAGTAAAACAATGGAGCTTTCACTGTATCATTAGAGAGACTTAGTTCCTCAAAATCATGTTGCCCTTTTACAGAGAGTGACCCTACTGAGATTTGGATACTGATGTGACCTGTTCCTGTGGCAGACCACACCAAAATACCTTTCATGGAAAGACTTTCTCCAGACCTTCCATTTCGATCGCTCGTATGACATTGACTCAAGGGCAGAAGAGATACGCGAAGACAGCAAAGCCAGGTGCAAGACTATCAGCCTGTAAGTATGGACTTGAATATTTTCCGAAACAGAGGTTGCACTCAAATCTTCTCCAATAGTGTACTAAGAGAGTTGCCCTGCAGACTAGAAGACATCAATGGCAGGTAAAGAACGTGAACAGTGGAATGAACGTGGCCTCGAGCACAGGCTCAGACTAGGTCCTGTATCACTCTGAAAAATGTAGCTCCTGAGAAATGTAGTTCCTGGAGAAATATTTTGCATGCCATCCATGTGCAGACTTATTACTGATGTGCTTGGGACTCATAAGCAGAAAGAACATAGCTGCGTCCCTTAGATTTGACAATCTGTATAAGAAAAATAAGGTTTAACTAGGAATGTATCTGTTTCTGACAAGAGAATGATGGATAGAGCCACTTTACTTGCCCTGACAGACATATCTTTGTTGATGAGCTTTATATTTTGCAAAGGAAAAGGAACAGTGAGTATCTTGATTTATATATGTGAGGTGAAATATTGCATTTTTAGACTGGAATATATAATTTCATAAATTATGAGTTTTGTTTAATGACTGACTGCAAAACTGATATTGCAGCGTTTAGCATCTCAATGATTTATGGTCTTGTCAGCGAATTTTTAGTATGCTTTATGTGCACAGATGTTTCTGCAATTGTGACATGCTATAAAAATTCACAGTGGCCAATTGCCCTCCAGTGCCTTTCATGTCAGCTCTGAGGCAGAAAAGTCAGAGGATTCTGTAGGGGAGCTGCAATAAATAGCGGGTAGGGATAGTTCAGTCATTAACTTGTGAGGTTTGTTCTTGTTAACCACTGCTTGCAGTCACCTGTGCTTCCACAGGTGTCAAGAATGGAAAGATGATTCAAACTGGAAAGAAGAAAATTCAACCGAAAACACTGCAACAGTAACACCTTTTCAAATAAACTGATAAATAAATTCTATGTATAGAATTGACTTCCTCATACCTAATTTTGGGCTAAATTGCTCCAGCTAAATAGAAACAACCTTAGAAACTAATTCCCCCAATGTCTCTCCAAAATTATTTTCTCAGTAGAAGAATCTGACTCCCTAAAAAAAACAAGCAGGGTTGGTTGGAATAAATGGATTTTATGAGACTGATGAAGATTTCACAGTATGGCACTGACAGTAAGGTGTTATTCGCCAACTGGTTTGGGGTCCATCAGGATGTGGAAGAACCAGCACCCCCAGCAGTGCTGCTTAATACAGAAATATCTTTACAAGCTCTTGACACACATTTCGATAAGATCTGAATAAATTCAAACTTCAAAGCACCCTCTGTTCTTAAAAGGAGCATTCACTAGTTCCCAAGACTATTCTGAAAGCAAAAGATCTGGGCTTTAGGTTTTTTGTTTGTTTTAAGGTTTATTTTTTCCTTCTGTTCCATTCATAGAATTTTCAAAGTTGTATTCACTACCTATAATTCTGGTTTTGTTGGAGTATTTTGTCTTATCCTAGGCCTATGAAAGCAGCAGAGAATCACGATATTACATTGTTACGTGGCAGGCCAGGGATAATATAGTCAGCCTGGTAGCTTATTGGGAATTTTTTTTTTCCTTCCTTCAAACTGTTTCTCAGCCAGTCATCAGTTTCATGTTTTGTTTGACAGACCTATTTTCAATGTAACTGAGCTCATTGAATTGCAAAGGAAAATAATGAGTATGAGCATTACCACACTCCCACATAGACAGGCTCTTCCAACTGGGTGCGTAACTGCCACACAAAACCCTCGCACAACTCTACCAGATTTGTAGAGCAACAATATCGAACAACAATAAATTGCTTAAAAAAAGCTCTTCTTTCACATATATAGGTGAGAATAGAAATAAACAAAGCTATGTTTTAAAGCTTGAGAATTATTCTTACAGAATGCTTTGGAAACAAAGCCAACATACATCTAAAATTGGTGTGTCTGCTAGAATCTGTTGTCAGCGTAGCTGCTAGCAAGCAAACAAAATAAAACAAGAATTGCTCCATTTTTTTCACCCTACTGAACTGGCTGATTTATCCAACACAGAAATATTAAAAGGACATTCACACACACGCACACAAAAGAGAAAAAGAAAGAGATTAGTTTCATCATGATCCTGGTATAAACCTGTTCTGCCACAGCAAAGAACCATCAGCAGGTCTGACTGTTGCACTGCTGTAGTTTCCCTGCCCCTTAAAGGCTTTCACGTTTCTCCACGAGTCCCTGCGCATACATTATATGTGTGTATATATATATATAAAAACATACAAAACAACACACATAAAGTTCAGCCAGGTTGAAGGACATGTGAGAAATCAGCTGTTTATCTCAAGAGTATGAAAGTCAATGGCCCTGGGATATTTCAAGTACAGCCACATCTGGCCATGACTTCTTTATAATTAGCTGCGTGCATTAACAATGGTCATTCCTGCTTCAAAAATAGTTTTTGGAACTTGTTGTTTAAGAATATTGTAAGAGAAAAGCAGTACTAGAAAGTAACTAACTTTGCAGTTCTTCTGTGTCCTATCATTGCATCTGACTTGATAATTTATCTTTTAGAAAAATAAAACCAATAAATTTAGCTTAAATTTAGCTGTGAAAAACAGACAAGCCTTAAAAAAATTACTATGAGTAGTCAAACACATGGCAACAGATTTTAGCTCAACTAGAATATGAACAAAGTCCCATATGGTAGCATGAGCAATCATGACCAAAACAAGACTATATATCTTGTACAAGGAATAACAAACAACTATCTTTTAACAAAAAACCCCTTCACTGTTGTATTTGGAAAAATAACTATGTTTTTCTGAAAGTTTAACTACAGGAATTGCTGGATTACTAAACATAAAACTTCTCTTACCGAGCTGATTCCAGAAGTAACAGGTGGTCATAAACAGCTGATATTCTTATTTTCTGTAGAAAATTGTTCATTAAAACTGCATAACAGAAAATATATTTATGTCTTGCACTCAGTGCAGATACAACAATATTCCTAAATCAGGATTCAGAGAAAATAAGCTGGACTGTAGGGGAAAAAAGGTATAAATCAACACATATTTGGACATTCTCCCTGAATGAGTGTATTAAATATTCCTGTAGAAGTCCAGACAATAAATGTTATATGCTACTTCTACTTAGAGTTTAACTCCCTGGGTCCTCTGCAACAGCTTTCCAACCACTGCAGGGCTGTGAGGTAGGCAGCTACAGTGCAATAAGCTCGGACGAGAATACCTGCTTGTTTGGCAGAGGTTTAATTTGCTAGACAGCCCTAGATGAGATGTATTAATTTCTTGTATGCAAAAGAGGGCTAGGACGGCTATCTGACCATTACAGAAAAGCTCTTCTGCCCAGGAAGTCTAGAGATTTCAGGACATACGCGTTTACACTCTAACATTAAGCTTATTACACCGAAAATGAGATTACAATGATTCTTATTATTTTAATGATTGTTAGCTATTCTGATTTAAATATATAGCAAATAAACATGACTGTAATGTAAAATAAAGGTAAACAAAGCAGGAGTGCTTACGTGTTATCCTGTCCCCATTAGAAGAATTCTCTGCAATTTTGGTGTATTTTCTCAACAAACTTCCCCATCAATTGCCAGGTGGCATGTCTGACCTCAAAATCTCTTTCCAAACAGACTGCAGTTGCTAATTCAGTAGAAATTCAAATCATTTGTTCTAGAGAAGCAGGTTGAATCAGCATTCAGACGAGACGCGACACCTATATTTGTTCAATATTAATTACACTTCTGCCGGGTTCAGTACTGCACATCTGGCTCAAAGCCATCAAGAAAGAAGTCAGTTGTGAGGAGCATCACCACGCTAACTGAAGGTGTGTGTGGACCAACAGTCTGAGCCACTGGGTCAATCTCTTGCCTGTCACAGGCATCAGGCATAATCCATCTCCCTTTAAAGCATAAGGTGAGTTCACAGAATTATCTAGCCAAAAATGTTAAGTTGCCTAAAAATTATCTCACAATATGTTCTACATTCATCAAGATGTTAAAAATAGCTAACTCCATATTTTTTCTGTTCTGCATTATTCTTATACTGCATGAGACATTGACAGATAATTTCTAAAGTGCACGCAATAAATACAAATCCATGTCCTTAGTTTGCACTAGAATTCGCTATGTACTTGTGAATTCAATATCAGGAACGGCATCCCCTCACTGAAATAAATTCCCAGCACAGTTGGTAAGTGAGCCAACTGGGGAAGGCACCCCACTATCGCTATAGGTCAGTGCTGTCAAAACTGCACTGAAGAGCTGCCCCAGGGAGGCACTGAGCTGCATTAGGATTTCACATTAGTGAATCTTGGAGGGTTTTTGAGGAGTTCCGTATCATGAGTCTTAACGAAGGTGCTCAGCATCCAGCGGAAGTATTCAACCTTTCCAGGACTGAACCTTACAGGCAGAAAAGTGCCTGGTTTTATGAGAAGTGGACACCTTTAACCATAGCTTGCTTTTTTCTGATATTGCTTTGATGTATGTTTAGAACCTTTCCTAAAACTTGAAACTAAACTACAAAATAACTAAGCAAACATGCAATGAGTCTGTGTGTCTCCCACATGATTTAGTGTTCACAGGAGAACAGGGAAAGAGGTGTCATGCTATCCTGTGAAGGTTAAAATATGCTCTAGTAAATATGAATATATCTCAGGAAGAAGTATAAACTACAAAGATAAATATAGCTAAAAGAATAACTCCATGGACATGGGCTCACTCAGAATTATTTTTCTTATGGGATATTTTGTTTGAGTAACAGCAATGAAATTATAAACCAGAAAAATACAATATCCTAATCTATACTATTGGCATCATTAAGATTACAGATTTTTTTAAATCTGCAATATAATAAAAACCAGAGAAATCTGTAAAATATACTAGGAAATAACAGAGACTTTAATCAAGCTTAAGACTTCTTATTTTTGCCTTTAAGACATAGCATTTGTAGTATTCCCTATACAGAACACTAAGCTTAAAACTATTGGGCAACTGTTCCCAGACTGTTTCCATTTCTTAAACCAACAAAGTTCCTAATTGTCAGAGGCCTGACACATCTGAAATCTGTTCTAACTCATAGATACAGTGATGCCCTTCTGGATTAGCCTTCATTTCAATAACTCTTAAAGCAGATGCTAAAGATAATTTAAACATCAACGTGGGTATGCATTTTGCTGCACTTACACAATCCTTCAGGCTAAAGAGTGAATGTGAGGTTTCATTTATTGAAATGGGCTATGTATTTATAAATTAGGGAAATTCTACAGCCTAGTAGGGTAAGAACACCTAAAGCAATGTCAAATATATTAAATGTGTCCATAGCTCTCCACTAGAGATTTAATTCTGCAGGAAACACACAAGGTTTCTATACTGTCCCAGATGTGCCGAATCTTACCCTGAAACTCCAGCAGCTCACCAGAGACAGTAGTATCTATCAGTGTTCACTAACCTCATTTCTTTTAAAACACTTTCTAATTAGTAAGAAAGTAACGCAGGCGTGTGCCTTTGATGTGTCAATACAACTAACACTGAGATGAGGAAGAGCTGAGGTTATTTCCTAGGTGATCATTTCCTACTATGATTTTCAACGTGACTGCAAATTTTCTGTGTCAAAACTGGAACAGCTGCTTTTCTGTTGCACCCGAGCAAAAACAAGTTTGTCCTTGTGGTTCTTGTTCTATGTAAGCAGCAGGGCAAATCATCAGATCTGTAACATGTTAAAAATCAAGAGCAATTGTTATATTGGAAGTCACAGGAACAATTACGGTCTGATGCTGGAGAAGTTCAGATCTGTACTTATGTTCTTTATGGTAGGTCTAAACACTCAGGTAAAACTGGAATTTTTGGCTTGTCTTTGAAAATACACGTTTTTCTCCCTCACATACTATAAGTAACTAAATAGGTGAAATAAGAGGTTAGCAAAAAAACCCAAGATTCGAAGAACTTCTCACAGCACGCAATAGGCTGCAAAAGCATAGTCTTGATATCAGTAAAGTGTATCAGTTTGAGCTCATTTTTTCCCCTGTTCATTATTTGTCATCTTCCCAAGAGAATATTTCGCAGATTAGTGTATAATTACAATCAACAGTTATTTTATGAGGCCTACAAGACCTCCCTGAACCGAATGACTTTTCCCTTGTAGTCACAAGCTTTTCTACAGCACTACTCATTTCTTTAAGTGGTCAATCATACAAATTCAAATAATGAATAGCAATTTTTATTAATACTGGGTTCAGTTGCTTTATCAATTGGTGAACATATCTACGTAATACTTTTTTTTTTCATGTGCAGTTACTTCTATTTTATTATTATTTTTTATCTGGAGTAGAAGTTTGATAGTAGGGGATTTTGACCAGTACTGTAGCTATGTCTAAAAAAACCAAACCAAACCAACCAACAAAAAAAACCCCTACAAAACCAACCAAACAAAAATTGGTGTCTTTTATTACTTCTGTGATAATTGTATCTTCCTTTTCATTATTTTCTTTGTAATTTTAAGGCTGCCTTGTACTTCTCTACTATGAAATGGCCAAGTGGAAGGAATATTTTCAAAAGAATTTTCAAAGTCATTTATACTTATCACAAACCAGAATACTGTTAAAAGAAGTACTAACAAGGGAGGAGGGCTCCACACACAGCTTGAATTTCCTTTTACAATAGCTCACATTTTTCTGGTTTAAACCTCTGACAGAACATAATAAAGAACACTAAAATGAAATTAAGAAATGATACATCAAGTGTTGCAAGGGAAGATGCCATTTCGGATGGTAATCACAAGCGCATGATTTATCCTATCGTATGTACCTGCTTTTCATTGTGAAAATGGGATTTACAGGTTGAACTGATAGTGATTACACTTCACAAACCAGACAAGAAGTTAGTCATTACCAATGGGAAACATGTAACAATTATTATTTTTTTATTTCCACTTGGGGGAAGGCTTTAAGAGACAGCGTTCTGAGTATTAGACAGAATACAGCTGATGGTCATAGGAAAAACGAGGCCAGAATGGTAGGCGATGGGTCTAGAATACGAGGAGCCGAAGCACTGACAAGTTTTTTTGGGATGGCACAAAAGAGAGCATGAAGGTAAAAGTTGATGTCTGATGAGGAAGAGCCAAAAAAAGGACACAGAGAGGAGTGACAGTCAGAACCAGGAGCTGGGGGGATCAGCTCTGAAGCAGAGTCTGGAAAAGCAACGAAAGGATGCTGCAGCTGCAAGAAGGGAAAGGAGATGCCACTCCTGAAGGCGTTATTTGGAACAGAAGGGGCTGTTAAGTAGAAAGTGAATGGAGAAACAAAAAGTTCTCCAAGCATTTCTAGAGCCGAGTGACATCAGAGCGAGTGAAGACAGGTAAAGCTGTACCCCAGTGTCTCACAGCAGCGCAGGAGCAGACCCAGCTCTTCCACATTACAGCCTCTGTCTGTGCAACAACCCTGAGGTGGTGCTAACTTCCTAGCAGCAGAGCAACTGCTGCCTGATTTTCTTTTCTTTAAATACGTACAGGTATACTGCACAATTGCAGTCCCCCCAGGAGAGGACAGTTTCTTTGATTTGGTGTATCTAAACTTAACATACTTCACTGCCACCATATCAAAACCACATATATTAATGAAGTTGTGTGAGCGTAGACATTGAAAAAAAATTAGATTGTTTGGAAAGAGGTAGTTAGAAGAAGACACAAAAAAAAAGTCAATGAGCTAAGTAGAAGCAGAGTGTTACATACGGTACCTTCCCTATGTAAGTGCAATGCAGCTGGTGGGATTTGCTCAGACAATGAGCATTCCTGCCGAGCATCTACGATTATCTCTAATTAAGAAACATTTCTTTTTAAACTAAAAGAATCCCATGGTCACATTATTCACCTTCCTTAGTTTGCTCTGTACACAGAAAAGCTGTTGGACTGGAAACATCCATCATTTAGTTAAACAAAACAACCCACAAGGTGTGTGTTAAAATGGAGATAACACATGCCCCACTGGCCTCCAGTGATCCAATAAAAGGACAATCTTACAGTACCACACTCTGAGATATGTCTTATTGTGATAACAAAATGGCACCAAAGTTCATTGTGTTATAGAAAAGCTGTGTTCATCCACATACTGTGAGTATTTTTATGTGATTTCAAGCAAAAATATCCACCCTTGCTGTTATTCTGAGGCACAGCAGAGAAACAACAACTGAATTATTTAATATGTTAACTGTGTAATGTAAAAAAATGCATTTTGTAACTATCACATATTATTATTTGTACATTGATCAACTTCATAACATTTAATGGCCTAGAAAGAGGTCCACTGCTCTGGGAGTTTCCAGTAAAATTCTGGACAGGAGGCTGCCACTCTTTATTAATAATACTGGTAATACTGTGGGAGAAAATAAGTCAGTATTTATTTATATATCTATTTTTTTTTCCTAGACCTTAGCTTTCTAGTGTTATTACTGAATTCTTTCTACTGGACAGTGATCAACATTGGTGATACTAAATCTTATTATCATGTGTATTGCTCTGTAATTAATACTTACAGACAACCAAAATATATTTGCTGTCTGGACTACCATAAGAAAGAAACTTGGAAAGCAATGAATCGCTGCAAGACAGGAATAAATGATGACATTTATGATCTTGCGTATTTCCAGCCATACATCAGAGTACATATCAAGGGCACTTGTCCGTACAGCGATGGTGGAACCAGCCTTTAAAGGCTCGACTCCTTCTTCTGTTTCTCCTAGCAGAAGTGGACTATTTAAAGGCAGCAGCAGAAAGCCTTCCACAGTATTCTCTCCTTTTCCTTTCTTCTCTGGTAGGTGGCTAAAACTGAGAGACTAATGTTCTAGCCCAATTCTGTCACCACTGCCATAGATTAAGTTCTTAAATCTGTTTCAGATCCACAATGAAATGGGAAAAAATAATTTTTCAGTTTTGTAAAATGTTTTTCTCCCAGTGAAATCCTAGAAATGACAGTGCTTAAATTGCCTACCCTTCCACCTAGGGAGTAAAATTTTTTTAAAGTACTTTGGAGACTCAGCAAAGGCCATCTTCAGCTTCTACCCATCAGAAGGAAAAAGGCTGAGAAGAAAACCAGAAAAATAGTCAGAAGAAAAAAAACAGTCTATTTCGGAACCCATTCCAGTGTCATATTTGGAACTGAAGTAAGAAACAGTGAATGATGGCCAGGAATTTTCTTTATCAAGTTTTTTCCACGCCCCCCCGACACTGTCTTCATATCTGACATAGATAGTCATTATGGATAACATTAGTTCTTTATTTTAACTGTGAATATTAAGCTAATGGAAGAAATTGGCTAGTCAGTTGTGAAATATTATAGCAATAAAAGTCTTTGGTGGAAGATTAATATTCTTCAAAATAGTACGAGGGTGTCAATAAATGAAGAGTAATGTGGAGATCACTTATATTTATTGAAGCTGCAGCATTTATCAAAGTCATCAACATTTAATTGGAGTTAATATACTTGCTAGCTTTTTATTTCTACTGTACAAGTTTGTTTATATATTTAGGGCTAAAGGACTAGATTTACTAGCTTTAATTTTAACTCTTGGCTTATATCCTCCATCTTTAAATAAATATTTGGATTGCACCTGTAGCGTTCCTTTGATGGGACAGCTGGCTACCTTGTAAATGCATTTCCCATAGTGGATCCACATTTTAACAAAGCTTCTCTTATATCTTAGAAGTAAAAACCTAGAATTTTGGAATTTTAAGTCAGTAAAAATACTTTATCTACATAATTTTATGGACTATTGCTTTATGTTTATGAAAGAATTGGATGATTACCATATTAGCTTGAAATGTGATTCCATTCATGGAATCTTCAATCCAGGCATCAACCTGAGGGTTGTTTGAATTTGGGAATAAATCTAAATATCTCAGCTATCCCAAGCTCTCCACCCACTGATGTCTCCGGACCTGAGACAGAAAAGAGAGGAGAGTGGAGATGTCACGATCTGAAAACCACCTTACAGATCAGGCCCCCTTCTCTTTTGGGGGATGAAGGAGCTACTAGAAAAGCGGGAATTCACCCACTTTGCATTTGTTGGCGTTTCTCTTTTATCATCACACTCAACTGATTCTGCAGCTCAATCCAGCGGGCAGCAGACACTCACTGACCCTCTTTTACTTGAGTCGTACATCCCCCGGCCATCTTCCCTCATTCCTGCAGCTGACGTTATGTTGTGTGACAGGGACACATCCAGCTGGGGGGTGAAGGGACAAGGGACTGAGGCAACAAGGCTCACCCAGGGAATTTGGGAAGAGCTCTGGTGACTGTTCTGTGGCAGCTCTCCTCTGGCTGCTAGGGGAGCTGGGCTGCGGGGAGGAAGGCTGTCCCCTGGGCAGAGGGGATGGAGCTGCAGGTGCAGAGCAATGCCAGGGCTGGAGGAGGGAATAAGAGTTCAGAGGGGCTGCTGTTGGCGTGCCCAGCGAGCCCAGGGCTTTCTGCAGCGGCTCTGCAGGAGGTCCGGCTGTGCCAAGCCCAGCGTGGCAAATCTGTGCAGCCCGCAGCTGGCAGGGCACAGCTGCCAGTGTACACCAAAGAGATGGACAAATTATTTGTGAACAGAAATTACAGAAAGATGACTCAGTGATTGTATTTTACTGGAACCCACAGACCTACTGGGACACTTACAGTATTGATTTTTTTTTCCATTGATAGATTCATTTTTGAAACGTAAAGAGAGCGATCAGGCATTAATGTATGCATGCAGATTTCATGAGGGTCCCTAACCAGCTGTTCATGAAATAGTAATGTCATTTTTGAATAAGGGAAAGGGGGAATCTAGTGGTCATTTTAACAGCTGTCAAATTGCTTGACAAAAGGTACCTACACGATACAGCGCAAGATGACTTTTTACTGCAGTTTGTATTTCAAGCCTGAATTTGTAGTAGTTGCAGCGTGATTCCAGAAAAATCCTCACATGGACTGTAAGCTGTAAATTCCTACTACCCTGTAAACAGGACGTGTTGTTTACAGCTGTTCAGAACCACTAAATATTTGCGGATTTGCTTCCTCAGCTATAGCAGGAACTTACTGGTCATAACTCCCTGCCTTGTTCAATAACTTCCAGTAATTATCACGAAAAAAACGCAATAAATTTATGTAATAGACTGCCCCTTTGCTATAATATACAATGAGAAGCAATCAATGCTCCTTACAATAAGGAGAAGAAATACAGCGGTGTTTTATTTTATAGCTTTGGTAATGCAGCTTTGGAAACCACCAGAGGCGGCAGCGTGAAACTCTGGTGGTCAAATTCCAGCCCCATAAAACGTAGCCCAGGGCTGACATTTTACAAAGGAGCAACACAACACTGGGTTGTGTACTTCGTAGTCGGCTATTTTATTTGTTCACCCATCCAGCAAACGCAACGTCCCCATGACCTGCTTCTCTTATTTCCTATGCTTAGAAAGAGGGAATAAATAAACAAATAACCCTCAAACTTAACCTTTGGCAAAATAATTACAAAAAAAAAAAAAGTTATGTAGGAAGTTGATAGCAAAATACCTGCTTTTGCAGTTACCAACAATCTCGGAAACCAAGCTAGCTGTATTTAATCATGGTTTGAATATATAGTTTTACTGTAACTTAAATCAAAGGGCATTTCTAAGTCCATCCTAGTTATGCTTAAAGTATAATTACACGCTACATGTCTTGGAAAGTAAATGAAAGCCTTTTCTTGGTGATTTGTTATACATTTCTTTTTTGCCTCTGGCTAAGTGAAGGCCAGGCCTCTGAAGAGTTTCAAGTATAATGCACAGTGAATATAAAACAGTCCATTAATTGGGATAATAGGTCCTGGCATGTAATTGCATTGCTAAGGTAGTATGGATAGCTGCTGAGTGAAATGGTATTTATTCAAGGTTGTTAGTCACCCGTGGATAACTTTATTTGTCCACTGATGCTTAAATAAATGCATCATCCATCAGCAAGAATACTTATGAAAAAATTTATGGCAAAAATCATTATCTTGTCTCAAATTATAAAAGGAAACAGTATATAAAAATTGCTGAACAGTGGTACCATAAAGCCATGCCATGCTGCAGTTTGCTTGTTTTTCTACCAGAGGACAGTAAAATGTGGTTGAAAAATCAAGGCTGAATGGCAAGTTTACTCTTTTACCCTAGCCACTGAATATACTAGCTATCTTTAAAAAAAAAATTTTTTTTCCTAATTATTTATTCTGAAGGTGTTGTAGGAATTAACATTGTGTAAACAGGAGCAATGTATTCCACAATGCAAGCAGCACCAGCAAAAAAAAAAACAAACCAAAAAAACCCCAAGTAAGTTTAAGCTGCATATACGAATATGCAGCATGTTTTATGTCATTGTTTGTTATTTTGCAATGGTCACTGATCCCTGAAAAAAATGTGAAAAAAACCCCATACATACATGAATAGTAAGACACGAGTATTGCTGGGTTACAGACAATCCTAAACAAAGCTTAAATAAGACAGAAAACACCTGCAAAAATTTCCCATTGATCCTGCCAACAGCTCAGCTCAAAACACCTTTGTATCTCATGTAGATAAAGAAATTATTATTAAGAATCTGATTTTCAGATAGAGTGCTGCCACATCCTCTTTCATCTTCAGCTACGTACGCAAACACTCATTATTTTGACAATCCTACCCTCAAGATCTGATCTTATCATATATTCCTTCTGAATAGAACTGAATAATATCTAATATACAAGGGATACAGGTTTCCAAACAAGGTTTAAAAGGAAATACATTAATTGAAATAATGGTGCCTATAGCTGCAGCAAACGTCTTATTATTCGTATTTATAATTTCTGGCTAATTGCCAGTACAGTTTGACTGGGAGTCCACAAATATATCCCTTTCGAAAGGGTCACTGTCAGGTTTTTAGACAGATACAAAGAGAAAACAACCTCTTTTGAGTTCCAAAGGGTGGCATAAGCCTTCTTTCCCATGCACAGCAATAAATCACGGGTCAGTTTTGGCCAGATGTGATCTCCACATGTTCGACCACCCACATGGGAGGCTGGACTGGCACCTCCATCAAAGCCACCGTGTTTGTCAAGTGGCTGAACCTGCCAGATTCATCCATCTCGTGGGCTAGAAAGGCCAGCAAGTGGAATAGCGAGATGAGAGGAGCCCATCTTATAAACAGTTTATGTTTTTAACAGTGCAAAAAAAGAGCGGTCACAAACCCATTTCTCCTGCCTTCCTAACAGACATCCCATTGCACGGGAGGCAGGGGAAATTCCACCCAGCTCGCAGAGGGGGTTATTAGTTACATCTAAATATTAACCTGATCAGTGAAGCCTGATCCTGCAAACACGTATGCATGCCATTAACTTTAGATATAAAAGGTGTAGCAGCAATCTTAGTGAGGTAACTCGTGCGTTAAATTAACCACATATATATTATAGGGATTAGAACGTAACAGCACTGTCTTTCACTGAAATTCACTTTTGAGGACTTCTGGAATGTGTCAAGTTTTGAAATATCAAAAAAAACCCATAACATGATTGAACAGTAAGTAGAAAAAAACCCCTCCATTCCTCTCTCAAAGACCCTCTGTCCTCAAAGAAGGATTTACAGATTTTCTCCAGGTTCTACAATCCAAACAGGGGCTCTCAGCCTCTCTGCATATTACTTTCTTTCCACCTCTATAGACAATATATTCTCCAATTTCTATGTTTGCACATTATATGACCAAAATGAGGAAATTTGGCCTAGTGGTTTTTCTGTATGAACTGGTTTATAAAGTAAGTTCAATTTCATATTAAAAGTCCATTTGGACGCATTAGCCTTTATAGCTGCTATACAGAGAAGTAAGCATTTAACGTTGGATTTGTCAATAAGCCTGCACTGAACATTTCTTCCTGACTATTACCTAATTCAATAATCCAGTTCAGCTACACTTGTACGATACTCCCACCCAGGAGCATCACTTAACACTTAGATCTGTTGCATTTAATTTACCACCCCCTGGCCCCCTCATTCAATTTATCAAAAATTATATCGTAAAGCGACTACAACCACCTGCTATTTAAATGATGTCTTTACTTTAGTACCACCTGAAATAGTTATTGCTCTACATGCTTTAAAATAAACCAATAATTAAAATATTAAAGAGAATGATCCCAACAAAGAAAGAAAAAGGATTCTGCTCTTCAGCTGTCCCCCAAAATGCCCTTTCCATGCCCTGCTATTCTGGTTACTTAGCAGTATTAAAAGTCTTAAGCAACAACTTGAGAGAAATTATACAAAAATACGTTGCATGAAACTTTGGCAAAAAGAAAAAGCTTTACTGAAACGAAGAAATACTAAATCTTGCATTTTCTCTTCTTCCATTCACTTATAAAGAAGTCATCTTATTTGCTTAACATGATTCACCTTTCAGAAGTCCTTGCTTACTCATGCCCTTTAAGTTGTAATTTCCTAAGTGTATCCTTTTGGCAACCGTGAATTAGTATTTTCTGCTAACGTACTGAAAATATTGCACTTAACAGGACTCTAATTTTCAACCTTTCATGTATGCCCTCATTTTCAGAACAGTAACTACATTCACAGATTTCAGTCTCCTGGAGACTTTTATATCAAATATGCATTAAAAAAGAATAATAGCATCAACAGTTAATTCTCACTGTTACAAATGAAGCATACGCATCATCTGTTTCTATACTTTACCTGCATTTTGTTTGCCCTAACATTAGCTTGCTAGCACAGCTTCAAATGTCTGACTTAATACTTTTCTACATTAGCACTGCTTCACAAAACACTAAAAAAAACCCTAAAAAAACTTTCCAGCAACTCCCCCCGTGACCTGAGTGAACACAGTAAAGAAAACACTTATTAACACAACTGTCGGTATTAAAATTTTTGATAGACTCTTCAACGTGACACATTTCTCTGGCTTCCATAAGCTATGCCAGGCTGGGTGCAGCCCTGACCTGGGCTCCTGCCTGGAAATAAGGGGAAGAACAGAAAGCATCTGTAGCAATTTTTTCCAGGCTGTCAGGGTACAATTCCAGCATCCAAAAAACACCACTGAAGGACTTTTTACACTTGTGTTTCGCATTCATTCATGCCAGGTTTTAAGCACTAATCCAAGTGTCAGCAATATTGTTATGTTTAACGCTTGGTTTTATTTATAAAGGTGGATAACATGCTTCTGTCTCCACTTTACCAGGCTAAACAAGTAGGTCCTACTATATAATACACTTTAATTTCTTCTCATACGATAGAGGCACTGTTCACTTAATCATCGTAATTGCACTTCTTTCCATCTGTTCTCATTTAAATTCATTTTACTTGAACAAGGATGGCCAGATTTTACCTACTATTCTAAATAAGATTAATGCCTTCAGTGGCTCTCATTCTTCACTATTTCTATTGGAAACACTTTGCGTTATCTCAATGGACTACACTTGCACTTTTTTTTTCCTAATGTATCGCACAGCTACAGAAGAACTGGATTACTGGAGTAATTACTGAATTACTAGAGTAATTCAGTACCATTTACAAGTGAAAAGCTCCCAACGTTCTGATATCAAGTTCAACTCATAAAAATTGTTACTTATGGACTTTGAACTCAATATGAGATGTCTTCTGATATAATCGCATATCAGTGTTACACTAGGCATCAGCTTACACCTGAATTTAAAATCTTAAGTGATCTATGCTTTACAACATTACAAGAAAAAATGAAAATGGCAGGGCTGTAAAGGAGCACAAGCGTAGTGTTGGGTAGTACCATTACATTACTCCACTTGGCTGCTTCTGGAATGGAATAACATAAAGCAATTAGTATTATTTTGTTTTCTCTCTATTTTTATTGCAATAAAGAACATACTGAATACATATCACTGCAACCTGCTCTATTGTTTCATATTATAAGGAAGTTCCATCAAAAAAAATAATTAAGAGTTTCTAATCAAAAAATATAACTCAGGAATCATGCATAGCTTCTCTCCTGGCAAACCCTGGCTCACAGCTCTAGGAGTGCACTATCTCCTGGCTGTTCGGTAATTTACATAAACACAAAACACACGAAACTGTTCCAACTGCACGTCTGAACAATTGACATCAGCAATCACAAAAGCAGAAAAGGCTAAAGCAAAAGCCAGTGATATGTTCAATCAGGAAGAGAAATTTCATTCATTTGCATATAATTTTCACATTTAATGCTCTACAACAGAATTCACCTTTTGATAGTGTAAAATCACTTCATATTTTTTTTTAAACCTGAAAAGGAAATATCTCAAAGGAAACCTTTTCCTATAGCATTTCATTAAGAAATACAGTTCTAGAATTCAAATGTACCCCGAGCCCTCAATTTTCGTATTTGCTAATTTTGGCAGCATTTCAATATCCGCATGGGAAATACAAGTACTCCAAAATTTCTAGCTTCTCTATGAGATGTTAAAATTCAGCTAAAGACTACAATAAAAACTATTCTTATGCCTTAGACTAACATCTTAAAGATATTACCTTTCCTACTCTATCCTGCTCCAAATTTCCTATCACAGTTCTCTAAGTATAAAGAGAATAATTCAACTTAGAATTCCCTAGCATCAAATTTAAGTCCAGATATTAGCAAAGGAAAGCACTTGCATAACACAGTTATCAAGACTAAAAAGTACCTACTTCTGAATGTAGAAACCACAACTTTACAAGGTTTATCTAGCTAAGGTTTGTTTTACTCACAGGGACCAGCTTCTGCTTCCTCTGCTATTAACTGGAGGCAGCGAGATAGTTCTGGGATGCAAAACATGGACCTGCTTCTCCTAGAACGTATATAGATAAATGTAAAGGAACCTCAATTGACTTTGCTCAGGCACTGCTCATCACTTAACGATGATTTACAGCCATTCAGCACAGCTGATCTCTTCGGGAAGTCAGCAGTGACTTCCTCACAGAACACTGCTCCAAACACAAAATAACGTTTGTGAGCTTGGGATTTCCTTGTGTTGTGTAATAACATTTTTTTTTTCTGTGAGAGTTTGTTGGATGCACAAGCAATAATGGACCTACATTGTTTGGGTAGGTGTGAAATACTAAGAGGCAGCATCTCTTGCTTCAAACAAAATTTCCTCTATTTGACAAGACAGCAAAATAATTTCACTGAAAAAAACCCTAGTGTATGGAAGCGTTTTAGTTCAATAAACCAATCGCACATCAATAGAATTAGCATACACACATCATCCTGTATAAAAATGACACATTACAGACTTCTAAACACATTTTTGGAGCTGAATGCCAGTACACAGTGTGATACATGTATACGTGCACGAGGTACAAACCCAGAACCCTGCAACAAAATACATCCCTGTTATAACATATATGCAGTGGGTATAACCTGCCTTTGGGGATTAATGCTATCCCTGACCTTTTCTTGGTTGATGAGAAGAATAGGAGAGGGCAGAACTAAGTGCCTCTGGCCAAGCCTGTGCCTGCTGGTAGCTGGCAGCTCCCGGAGTGCTTCAGCCAGAAAGTAAAATCTACACCCCACCTACCCCACTGCAAGGCTGTCTGAAAACCAAGGAACAAAAACTTGCCTTATATTTCCCTCTATATCATACGTACAATAACATGACAGAGGAGAGAGACTTGATCCAGTAACATGACCTAAGCAGAAATCTCTCAGAATCACAGAACCATAGAATACCAGGTTGGAAGGGACCTCAAGGATCATCTGGTCCAACTTGTCTTTGCAAAGCATGGTCTAGACAAGATGGCCCAGCAGCCCATCAAGACAAATTTTAAAAGTGTGCAATGTTGGGGAAAAGGCAGGAAAAGAACTGAAAATAAACATAACGTATCAGATAACAGATATAACTGTCCCTTAGATTTATTATTCAACTTTGTAGGGTATTTTTTATTATGACTGATTTGGTGGGGCAAGGATACTTGTTTTCTCAGGATACATAATTAAAATAGCATCAAAACATAGCAGAGTGTACTATATTCGCCTATCCCAGATTGAGCATAATGAGAAAGCCTATTTTAAGTAGCGCGGGAGACCATAAAGAAGTTAGTGGTAAACTTATTTTTAGTAGCAATATTAGCAGTCACTGGAATGCATAAGCTGTTTTCCTCTGGTTTTAACAGTTAACTAAAATTTATAGGCCTTCTAAAAATCAAACCCACAGTTTATTCAATTTAACTCTACGCATAAAAAATATCCATCAGCTGTCAACAGCATGAATTTAGACTGGAAGCAGAATAAATGCAGTGTTGCAGTATTCTGGCAGGCAGTTCTCTGTACACATGAGGGCAAGCAGTGCACTAAAAAGTATTTCAATTTTAGCTACTAGATTTGAGTGAAACCCAAGTAGCCGAGGGAATCTGTTACACATGAATAGACCCATCGCAGTTCAGGAGAAGTCAGTGACACGTGTACTCCCGAGTCACTAGGAGAGTAACTTTGATGAGGACAGATAACAGGAAGGTTGGTTTCTGTGTAGGAAACTGAAATAACATATTGCCCTGTCCTTTGATACAAGGAGACAGAAGCACACGACTTTTTTTTGGGTGTAAAAGAAGGGGGGAAAAAGAAAAAAAAGAACAAAAATCTTGTTTTGTTTCTATACATTTTCGTATCATATTAAATAAAAGACAATAGGGCATGGCAAGGAAGAGGCATAAATTCAAGTTCTGGAATACAAACTGGGAACTCTCAGAAACTCACAGTACATGGGTATGTTTCTATAAGATCTCGTGATTAGGTCCTCCCATCAAATTACCCTCTCCCTGTCCCCACACTCCAATATTTCACAGGGAAACCTGCAACAGTGCTCGACAAACTGTCTTGACAGGTGTAATGGCAGAGCTGAGCAAGGTTAA
>WKFP01014254.1:292597-329012 GCA_011057875.1 Pterocles orientalis
GCGTTATCTCAATGGACTACACTTGCACTTTTTTTTTCCTAATGTATCGCACAGCTACAGAAGAACTGGATTACTGGAGTAATTACTGAATTACTAGAGTAATTCAGTACCATTTACAAGTGAAAAGCTCCCAACGTTCTGATATCAAGTTCAACTCATAAAAATTGTTACTTATGGACTTTGAACTCAATATGAGATGTCTTCTGATATAATCGCATATCAGTTTTACACTAGGCATCAGCTTACACCTGAATTTAAAATCTTAAGTGATCTATGCTTTACAACATTACAAGAAAAAATGAAAATGGCAGGGCTGTAAAGGAGCACAAGCGTAGTGTTGGGTAGTACCATTACATTACTCCACTTGGCTGTTTCTGGAATGGAATAACATAAAGCAATTAGTATTATTTTGTTTTCTCTCTATTTTTATTGCAATAAAGAACATACTGAATACATATCACTGCAACCTGCTCTATTGTTTCATATTATAAGGAAGCTCCATCAAAAAAAATAATTAAGAGTTTCTAATCAAAAAATATAACTCAGGAATCATGCATAGCTTCTCTCCTGGCAAACCCTGGCTCACAGCTCTAGGAGTGCACTCTCTCCTGGCTGTTCGGTAATTTACATAAACACAAAACACACAAAACTGTTCCAACTGCACGTCTGAACAATTGACATCAGCAATCACAAAAGCAGAAAAGGCTAAAGCAAAAGCCAGTGATATGTTCAATCAGGAAGAGAATTTTCATTCATTTGCATATAATTTTCACATTTAATGCTCTACAACAGAATTCACCTTTTGATAGTGTAAAATCACTTCATATTTTTTTTTAAACCTGAAAAGAAAATAACTCAAAAGAAACCTTTTCCTATAGCATTTCATTAAGAAATACAGTTCTATGAGATGTTAAAATTCAGCTAAAGACTACAATAAAAACTATTCTTATGCCTTAGACTAACATCTTAAAGATATTACCTTTCCTACTCTATCCTGCTACAAATTTCCTGTCACAGTTCTTTAAGTATAAAGAGAATAATTCAACTTAGAATTCCCTAGCATCAAGTTTAGGTCCAGCTATTAGCAAAGGAAAGCACTTGCATAACACAGTTATCAAGACTAAAAAAAAAGTACCTATTTCTGAATGCAGAAACCACAACTTTACAAGGTTTATCTAGCTAAGGTTTGTTTTACTCACAGGGACCAGCTTCTGCTTCCTCTGCTATTAACTGGAGGCAGCGAGATAGTTCTGGGATGCAAAACATGGACCTGCTTCTCCTAGAACATATATAGATAAATGTAAAAGAACCTCAATTGACTTTGCTCAGGCACTGCTCATCACTTAACGATGATTTGCAGCCATTCAGCACAGCTGATCTCTTCGGGAAGTCAGCAGTGACTTCCCCACAGAACACTGCTCCAAATACAAAATAACGTTTGTGAGCTTGGGATTTCCTTGTGTTGTGTAATAACATTTTTTTTTCTGTGAGAGTTTGTTGGATGCACAAGCAATAATGGACTTACATTGTTTGGGTAGGTGTGAAATACTAAGAGGCTTCAAACAAAATTTCCTCTATTTAACAAGACAGCAAAATAATTTCACTGAAAAAAACCCTAGTGTATGGAAGCATTTTAGTTCAATAAACCAATCACACATCGATAGAATTAGCATACACACATCATCCTGTATAAAAATGACACATTACAGACTTCTAAACACATTTTTGGAGCTGAATGCCAGTTCACAGTGTGATACATGTATACGTGCACGAGGTACAAACCCAGAACCCTGCAACAAAATACATCCCTGTTATAACATATATGCAGTGGGTATTATCTGCCTTTGGGGATCAATGCTATCCCTGACCTTTTCTTGGTTGATGAGTAGAATAGGAGAGGGCAGAACTAAGTGCCTCTGGCCAAGCCTGTGCCTGCTGGTAGCTGGCAGCTCCCGGAGTGCTTCAGCCAGAAAGTAAAATCTACACCCCACCTACCCCACTGCAAGGCTGTCTGAAAACCGAGGAACAAAAACTTGCCTTATATTTCCCTCTATATCATATGTACAATAACATGACAGAGTAGAGAGACTTGATCCAGTAACATGACCTAAGCAGAAATCTCTCAGAATCACAGAACCATAGAATACCAGGTTGGAAGGGACCTCAAGGATCATCTGGTCCAACTTGTCTTTGCAAAGCATGGTCTAGACAAGATGGCCCAGCAGCCCATCAAGACAAATTTTAAAAGTGTGCAATTTTGGGGAAAAGGCAGGAAAAGAACTGAAAATAAACATAACGCATCAGATAACAGATATAACCTGTCCCTTAGATTTATTATTCAACTTCGTAGGGTATTTTTTATTATTACTGATTTGGTGGGGCAAGGATACTTGTTTTCTCAGGATACATAATTAAAATAGCATCAAAACATAGCAGAGAGTACTATATTCGCCTATCCCAGATTGAGCATAATGAGAAAGCCTATTTTAAGTAGCGCGGGAGACCATAAAGAAGTTAGTGGTAAACTTATTTTTAGTAGCAATATTAGCAGTCACTGGAATGCATAAGCTGTTTTCCTCTGGTTTTAACAGTTAACTAAAATTTATAGGCCTTCTAAAAATCAAACCCACAGTTTATTCAATTTAACTCTACGCATAAAAAATATCCATCAGCTGTCAACAGCATGAATTTAGACTGGAAGCAGAATAAATGCAGTGTTGCAGTATTCTGGCAGGCAGTTCTCTGTACACATGAGGGCAAGCAGTGCACTAAAAAGTATTTCAATTTTAGCTACTAGATTTGAGTGAAACCCAAGTAGCCGAGGGAATCTGTTACACATGAATAGACCCATCGCAGTTCAGGAGAAGTCAGTGACACGTGTACTCCCGAGTCACTAGGAGAGTAACTTTGATGAGGACAGATAACAGGAAGGTTGGTTTCTGTGTAGGAAACTGAAATAACATATTGCCCTGTCCTTTGGTACAAGGAGACAGAAGCACACGACTTTTTTTTGGGTGTAAAAGAAGGGGGGGGGAAGAAAAAAAAAGAACAAAAATCTTATTTTGTTTCTATACATTTTCGTATCATATTAAATAAAAGAGGGCATGGCAATAAAGAGGCATAAATTCAAATTCTGGAATACAAACTGGGAACTCTCAGAAACTCACAGTACATGAGTATGTTTTTATAAGATCTTGTGATTAGGTCCTCCCATCAAATTACCCTCTCCCTGTCCCCACACTCCAATATTTCACAGGGAAACCTGCAACAGTGCTCGACAAACTGTCTTGACAGGTGTAATGGCAGAGCTGAGCAAGGTTAAAATACACACTAGTAAGATCTAGAATCAGATAACTATTAGAAAATTATATGCTTTTGCTCTGTCACATATGATGAATGATCACTAAAAGGGAATGCAGGGTTTGTTATATTTTATTCTTTTAATGACAGAGACACAAACCTGAAATAAAAGCACAGCTTGCACTGAATGCCCGACAATGCATACTACAGCTTTCCTAAGTATCTGCTAATTAGCTACTGGTTAGCTAATAAAGTCACCTGCTGATTAAATTTGGGTTTAGATACATTTGTTAAATATGTTGTAGATTATTAAGGAGCTGCCTGGACGACACAAATGGATTCTGACTAGCACAGTGCTAGTAGCTGGCCACATTTTAGAAGTAGTGTAAGGAGTATAAAGTTACTTCTTCCTATACTTGAAGAAAGAACTACCCCTCTTGCTTTTTTTCTTTCAAATTGGCTGTAAAAGAAATCAGAGGGAAGGTCTGTGACACATCACATGCTTTTGATGCAAGTATTTGAGGGTTTATTTTCACAGAAAACTGGTGATAGATAAGAAATATAAATACATTTCTATTTCTAAATGTACTTTTTTAGTTTGTGAAAACTTAAACAAGATTTTTTTTTTTAATGAAAGGAAAGGTAATTAATTCTCTATGGCCAGCCCTTTCCTGTGCTGTCATAGTGGGTACAGCTGGGTCTAGTTCCCTAAAACATTTCGTATGTTTATACCAACATCAGTGATAATTCATCTAGCAACTTTGTTCTTTCCTTCCATGTCTGCAGAAACTTCTTGAAAAGTCTGAGTAGCAATCTTAGCCCAGCAGTATAATTACAATATTGTTCCTTACCACAATATATTCTATTTTCTTTTAATAGTAGAACCAGAATATGCATTTAAACAAGTTGATTGTAAAAATAATGTCAGTTTTATTACAGAACGTCTTTCACATGATTATGAAATGGTTGATTATTTCTGTTTTTTATCCCAAGACCTGTCTAGTGCCTTTTATGTGAGAATATAAATGTATTTAATGTTTTTAATCTCATAGCAGTCTTCAAGGTAACAAAGAATTAACACTGTTTCATGGATGGCAAGCAACACCAGTTTGGTTCAGCTTCCCACAGAAAACCAACGACATGGGAGGGACCTGAACCCAGCCTCGCAAAACCCCAACCTAATGCACTGTCTTTTGGACACCAGAATAACAAAAAGACATTCGAAAGAAAGCAACATTAAATGTTTTATGAAGTTCTTTCAGAAGTACATCGTATCTCAAAGGCAGATGTGTTTTACTACTTTCCTTATAAAGATGTCACTTTAAAATTTTTTTCAGTTGTGGATATTATTTAAAAAATGTATTGTTATTAGTTTGCCACAGAAAAATCACTAGAAAGGTCTAAGAAAGCTTCAAAATCGTAATCTTTAATTTTCCTGGCTAAAAGGACTTCAGCCCCTCTGTCACCCCAGCTTACCGAGGTACGTGTGCTGTGAGTCACGTGAAGACCCATCTTCCCTCCCCACCTTGCAAGCGCATACCCAGTGCATCAGTCTCTCAGCACCATGGATTCCTGGGTCTGAGGAGAATCACCAAACCAATGTTATGAAACACATGTAAGAAATGGCTTTTACTTTTTGAGCAGCTCTTAGGAGACCATGAACCAGTTGGGAGCAACAGCTCCGAGGTGACGTACAGCCAGCCTGGAACTGGGCAGCTCAAGGGAGCAGAAGCTGCCCACACCAGTGAAGAAGGAAGCTTCCCAGCCCTATATTTTCTTTTCACATCTAGCAAATCTCTTCTGAGCATGTGCGGAAACTTTGGAAAGGGTCAGGGTTTCACCAAGTATGGATGGATTTTCACAGAAATGGCAAAACACGTATTTCTGACACAAAGATTTCCCTCCCCCTGCCCAACTTCAACCCTCTGCTTTGTAAAATGTAAATCAAAGTGGAGTCAGACCTTCCATTTTCAGAATCTCTTTGAATTTGCCTTGACAGTTTCCTACTCTTTAATGAAATAAAAATGAATCGTCTGAGAACTCCTGATCTATACTGCGAGTTTGTTTTGGTTATTAGCTGTTTTTAAGATAACTGGTTTTTGTTTTCTTCGTGCAGCCAGTCTGTCAAAATTAAGACACCATTTTTCCAGTTCTATTAATGCAAATATTTCTTAGAGAAGAACATTTAGAAACAGGAAAAAAGAAACCTTCCTACAGCTTTTGTGACAGGCTGCTTTCAAAGTCAATTTCTGAGAAAATTAAAATTCAAATCTTTAAGAAAAAACCCTTCATTTACAAGAAGGCATATTTATGAAAGCACAGACACTCTGAAAAGATTAAATCAAGTGTACATTCATCATGGACAAAGAAAATCTGCCCATATGTACATTAAGAAATTAGTTCAGAAGTCAAGAGAAAGGGATAGGATGCACAGTCTCTTTGCCTTTGAAATCAAATATCTGGTGTAAGTGGGATTGCAATGGAAAGGGGATGTAGGGGAAAAAACATTCAAGAAATATTAACAAGGGGAAGTATACAAATAGGTATAAGATAACTGAATAAATATAGCTACCAAAACATTTACTGAGATGTTCACTCCAGGGACAACTTTTTTTTTAATTTGGGATGAAAAACAGCAAAATAATTTTATGTGTTTTTATTTTGCATGAACTTGCATGAATTAAAAGCACTACTAAAAGAGAACAGCTAATTGAATGAAACGATGCTGTTTATTTCCACTTCACATTGCAGCTACACGCTCTCCATGGCTGTAGGAAAAATATTGACGAGTTCAACTTTCTTCTAGGTTTGGGAATACGATCAAACAATAAACAAGTATTCTTCTGGCACTCTGTGCTTTTCAAACCACTGAACAACATTAATATTTAATGTATGAAATGGATAAATATTGTTAGGTATCCAAGACAGGGAGAGGTTATGTTATTTGCTAAAGACCCCACAGTAATTTGTAAGCAAATCTAAGCTGCAAATTTGTATATTCTTGTGTACTTTGTATAGGATTTTTTTCTGCTTTTCATTTTGTTAATTATTATGATTATTATTATTTGTGTATTTTGAATTCAGCTTTACATTTCAGTTTTTGGGGTAGGTCCACTAATTTTTCTTTGGCCTTTAGTGTAGAGGCATTTGTAGAGAAATTTTTCTACCAGGCATCAACCCGAGACTCTTGAACCTTACTCCTTCTGTCATACATCGTCCTTCAGCCTAAACCTCAACCTCCCTGCTCCACTCCTTTCCCTTCTTTCCTTCCCTTCACCTCTCTTCCATTTCAAAACCAGGAATGATATTTGAAAATACTTTATATTTTTTTCCCCATCTTTTCATACCAACATATTTACCCTGTCAGTGTACTTCTACACTGTATTTTCTTCCATAATAATAGTAATAATAATTTCATTCTTTTATTCTGCTATAGTTCAGTACTTCTGAGGCAAACCTAGCTCCTATTAAAGTTAATGGATGCCTTACCATTAACTTCGATGGAGGAAAGATTAGCCTCTAACCTCTCTACCCTGTTTAGTTCTGCCAGGAGAGAATTCAACTCTTAGCTCTTTATTCCTTATTTGTGTAACTATTACATACATATGGTATATTCCCTCCATTTCCTTTCCAAGTGCTCTCCTAATTTCTTTCTCCATATAGTAAATCTCTCATTTTTTTAATATATATGAATATATATATATTTCAAAATGTGCATGTGAAAACACGTAAACGTGTTGTTGCCACAGTTGTTCATTTCTCTGCGGTCACATATGGCCATAGAGAAACCTCTCTGCCAACACAAGACAGCTCTGTTCACGTCTGGGGAATTGCACAGGTACAACCAAGGGCAAAATTTTAGAGCTGGAAGCCACAGTAGTTTGTGGCAAACGTAGCATAGTAACAGATAATATTACAGTGCAGCTTCCCTATCTCTTATTGTATGTATCCATAGCAATTAATATCACCGCTGTCAGATAAAATTGGCCTGGATAAATCGTTTTCGCCAATCAATAATCACAGTGGCACGTTCGTGCTGCTTCACTCTGTCAGAACATCTTACACACAAAACCTTCTTTTATCAGTTACTTCAGCGACCCTCTTAGGAATGTGCCAAAGGCATCAGGGCGGATGTTGCTGGTGGGTAGCACTGACTACAGGGGGCTGAATTCACATAGGTAAATCACTTGAGTGGTTGGAAGATCTGACACTAAAAGTGCTTTCAACATACCTGCAGACTACAACTAAAAATATTAAACCAAAATAATAAATTACAGCAGAATCAGTGATGTACGTAAATATATTTTTGCACCTGTAGGATTTATTTTTTCCAGATATAGAGGAGCAATGCTGACCACTGACCGGAAACAGACACAATTAAATAATATTAAGAACATTTTTAAAATGCACCAAAGCGAGATGGCGTGTGTAAGAGTTGCTTCTGAATGCACTACTGAGATGTCAGAGAATTTACACAAGAGTTATTTACTATACTGAGCGTGTATACTATAAAAAAACAACAATCAGGAAAATTTTTCCCATACAAGTATTATATTTTGTTTATGTGAGCAGGACTAAACTTAAAGTATTTACAATTTGCTATTGCTTCTGTTCCCCTAACCCTTTTTCCAGACCAGTGTGCAGCACTGCAATACCATACAGATAGATTTTTGGGGTCTAAAAAGGCACAGACACTTAGATCAGGAGCCCTGCCACACTGATTCCAGCTCCAGAGCTGCAGGAGGTGTTGACAGGTCAGGTGTTTTTGTCTGATGATGATAAGTATAATGTGTTTGTGTTATTCATAATATCGGAAAAACTCCAGAAGTTAAATTTTAAGCTCATATTCACATGTTTTTTCATCTGGACTCCCTTATCCTTGACATAAAAGTCCGTATGGAGATTAGCATTAACTAGTTAAAACAGAGTGAGCTTACTGCATGAGCTGGCTGGTGAATGAAGTAAGGGTTGAGGATGGAGGAAGGCAGACCTGGCATTGATGAGCCAGTACTTTTGCAAATACACAGCTGAAGAAACCACGACACCAAAATTTGAGCGTCATTAGCAGCCCCAAATAAGTAATCCACTATGAAGAGTAGCCAGACCTCTGTGGTACCGTTTCAGTGATCTGCAGATGTCCCTTTGCAGTTGGAAATCTTTGCCTTCAGTCTTCAACTAGATATCATTGCCTTGGAAAATTAGTAGCTGTAGAATCATCCGTCTCTTTCTGTTGAACGGGTCTATTATTTATAATTACAAATGCACGACCTTTTCTGGATGAAATATTCATATAAACTCACCTGCCAAGCTGCACTTATGGCGTAGTAAAATGTAAAACGTTATCATATTAAAAGCAATTTTGCAACATGCTTCATGCCAACTTAATAAAAATGTCATTTTAAATATTGTTTAGCAGCACTAGCCTATTTCACAATGCAGGATCCCAAAATGTATTCAGGAGACAGTATATTTTGAGAAAATGAAATCAAAGGGAGTGACAAAGGGTTGAACCCAGGTAAATAAGTTCCAGGTACTTTTTAATGGTTTCACAAGACCTACTATAGATATTCTACACTTCTGTCTGTTAGGCAAATTTATAACTAGCCATTAGAAAGATGAAGTAAATAAAGATAACTGAAGATTATTTAGATGGCACTTGAAACACTTATAATAATATCTACAAATGTATATGTATGTATACTGACTTAAAAGATTTGTGCAGACTGTAGAAATCTTTCAGATCTGGTGATTTCTCACACTGAAAAGCAATAAGCATTTTTAATTAAAGTAGTAATATGTAAGAATAAAGGTGTATGTAAATAAAGATCATTCGCACAGTGCAAAGGTATTCAAAAATTCATATGGTCAGATATCAAGCTTCATTAATGCAACGTTCAGAAGTAGCATCTTATATTTGTTCCTATTCTGTGCAGGAGTACTCATGGTTAATGGCAGTAAACCGAAATCAGAAATTCTGAAAATGAGGATTTAACTGTCAGACCGGATAGTCGGGGGGGGGGAAAGCTCTAACTCAGAAATGACTTTTAAGTAATAAAGGGTTATCCTTTTTTCTTATGAAAAATAGGGCAAATTTGAACCAAATCAGAATGATTCTTCCTCCCGCCAAAACAGAAAATAATAATAAATATCCAGATTAAATTAAATATTTCTGACTGTTAACAAATGCCAAAGCAGTTCAAATGAATGTAAATCACAATGTGCAATGTGAAAGTAAAAATAGCAGCCCTGGGACTTACTTTACTTAGTAGCTAGTGGGTATGGTCCCAGTCTCTGCTCTATTAAATATTGAAGTGTTTTGTACAACATTGAGCAGTACAAACAGTAGAGACTGAAAGCAACTGGATGTGAATCACTCTGTGTATTTCTACATTCAGATTCTCCTATGAGATTGCTGCTGAAAACTTGAATACTCCTTGTCAGAAAAGGGAGCTGAATCTGCCTTTCACCTCCAGGCTCAGTAAACCCTGAGTTGTTCTGCAAACTACCTGGAGTTGTGCAAAATCCTGCTGGCCTTGTCAGCCTCACCCCTGTCACACCACACAACCCACCTAAATAATATTTTCAGCCACAGACACTGGACTATTTGTTTTGCCTTTCTTTGTCATCCTCACTCAATATGTGTCCCCAAGATCAAATTTTCCTTTCTTTTTGTCACTGTAGCACAAGTGACATCCTTAGAGCTTGCACAGATTGATGCAGATATTAACAAAACAAAAGATAATTTTGTCTGTCTTGATAAATTGTTCACTCTCATAAAAAGAAAGAACTACAGGATAGTTGAAGCAGGAAAAGAAGAAAAAAAAGCCTCTTTCCTCAATTATCCCATATTTTTCCAATGGGAATGTGAAGTGGTAAAGGAAAGTAAAGAAAAAAAAAAAGAAAAAAATAAAAAAAGAAAGTAAATGAAACAAAGAAACTACTAAATCCAAGAAGCTTACTGTGGGAAGGTGTTCTGCTCAGAGACTCCAGCAGTTCTATGCTTATTCTTTAAATAATAATTTTCTTTCAAAGCCAGTGAGAGCTCTACATGTATAATCCCTGGTTATTTGTTAGCAGGGTAATTATTTGTCCACAGGGAAGCCTTTCCTGCTCAGGGTGGTGCGAACAGCATGCGGTGTGTGCTGACATGTATTTGCCAATATTCTAATATTATTTTTATAATTGCTATGTTCCAACAAGTTGTATCTGTAGGAATTTTATTTTAAAGTGTTTAAGTTATTCAGCTCTAGGGGATAATTTCTGGGTGAGAAGAACTTCAGATAGATGATAGAAATTCTTAATTTTTAATAGTTAGCACACCTTCTAATTTATGACAAATAAACTAATAACTCCATCTATTCTTTCTTCCTAAGAAAAAGATACTAGTTGCTGAAGTGAGGCTTTACTACCGAAATTTTACTGTAGAACAAAATAATATTTTTACACTAATATTTTGTAAATTTAATTAAATTATTTCCTACTATTGCAGCACTCAGTACATCAGTCACTGCCATTGGTGTACTCCTGGACTGCAGAAAGGGTTTACTACAATTGTAAGGTAACTCCAATGATTTTGCAGAGTGCTGTAGGATTTCTTTGAGACAGATGCAATGTGAGATGTATACACTTCTGTGGTACTGACTGAATGCCTTTTCAGATGCTCCAACAACATTACAGTACTTAATCAATAGAGAGAGATTATATTGGCCGTAAAATCCAAAGAGCGCGGTCTCCTAGCTAGAGCCACATGATACGTTTACTACCAAAAAGGAAAAATATATTTATTCTTGGTAGTCCACATTATGGAGAGGAAGAATGATTCACAATTACTATTAGACATGTGAACCGTTTCATTTTAACTCTGGAATATACTGCCTAGGGAACAGTATCAGTGTCTACAGACAGAGGGGAGGCGTACGCAGGCTGGGTTAATGCATACTGTAAGGTATTTGTATACATACGTGCGTGTGCAAGTGTGTGCTTGTCAGTATTAATCTAATCTATTAATTCAGATTTTTCAGAATAATTTTCACACTAAAATCACAGCAGCATTCTGTTAAATGCCTATAAAAATCTCAATCCAGATAATAGTGATTAAACTATGAATTAGATTACAAGCAGAGCAACAAAAGACTGAGATATCTAATAGAAATTTACTAATCATATATTTTTTTAAGGGTTGTCCAACATATTCACTGCATGCATTTGAACAGGGAAATGCTGTAGTAGTAGCATTTATTTAGGCCAACATCATAGTGTCCAACAGAAGCAGATTACTGCCCGACCTCATTGTAATATATGTAATGTATACCACTCATGCTACACCATAATCCTCTTTGCATCCTTTACTCTGGTTGCTCGGGAGAGGAGCTGGTTCTGCAGTGGACAACTGCCTACGATACTGGTAGTCAGCATCAGCAGGTGTTGCATCAAGCAGCTCTGATTCAACCCAGACTTTTATAAAAAATCATCTGATTTTCACAGTCATCCAAAATATCAGCTTTAATCCTCATTGAGTTGTGGAAGAGACAAATATGAGTTGGCTTTACTTGGGCCATAATGATTGAAGCTGTTCACGCTTTGAGCTCGGGAAAGATAACTTTGGAGATGAAGAACTTTCACTCAGGAGGGTCCAAAAGGATTTAAGAGGATGCTTTTTTGAGTTCCGTATCATTTTCAAATACACTCAAGGACCAAAGACTAATGAGGTCAACATAAAAATTGGTGTTCGCTTCACTTGGTTTTGAACCACAGCTCAATAACTTATTTTTATAAAAAGTCATAGCACACTGACTGCATAAGTCAGTAACAAGACAACAGGGAAAACGCCATTATTAAAAGCACAGTCTTTCAAATAAAGTGATGAAATTATCTCCTTTTTGATAACCCTTACTGTTAATTTCAGAAGGATTGGCAATAGCTTCTTTGAGTTTATCAACATTACTATGACTCCAAGGAGATGAGTGTGCTTTTGAACACAAATGTTCCTGCGGACACTCATTACAGGTTCTTGATTATTATGTTGGTAAAAACTGTTAGCTAACAGAGTTTGAAAATAAACTTCTACGCTTGCTGTAGACATGACCCAAATGCAATGTCTGTGATGTTGGAGAAACTTCTAGATAGTGAATACATAATTTCTGTACTGTTTTCTGAACACATCTGTGTCACTGTGAAAAAAGGCCCCATCCCTTCTCACTGAATTCAGCTTCAAAATGCTAGAAAGGCACATGAACCCCAGGGGTGCAAACCCTGCAGGGCTCCACACTGCAGTGCAAATGGAGGTAAAGCCAGCGGCTAGTCCCTTCTAGGGACTGGAACATGTGCTTTATTTCTTTTCATATTTTCTTGGGTCTTTGATTGTGGCTTTGGGTTGTTTTTTGGGGTCTTTTTTGACATTACAAAAATAAATACTGCATCTCTAGGTACCTGTTCACCAGAGTATTTCGGCAAATAAGCTCCTGAAACTCATCAGCCTCCTGACTTTCCCGCAGAAAGCTCCCGTTTTACCTGGGGCTTGACTGCGTGATGCAGTGTAAGTCTAACATAATGATAAGAATAAATCTAAATAGCACCTTCCAAATCACTAGGCCTTTGGGAAATTCACACTTCTCCTTCTGTGAGAAAGCTAGCAGACCCACTCAATAAAAAGCTGCTTTACTGACTATACCAGTAAGTTGTTTTCTTCCCAGGCATGACTCACAAGAGAAAGTCACTTGTCTACATACAGAGTGTCATGCTCTCCTCTGTTGTTACTGCTTGACTGTAATAGAGTCATAGCAAAGAATAATTTGCATCTTCTTGCTCAAATTTGGTCTGTTTCTGATTTTAGGTGATTTTTTTTTTCCATGACTGAGAAGAAAATCTCATGCTGGCGATGATGTCAAAGTTGCTATATTGCCTAGAAAGGTCTTACAGGGCTTGCGTGTCCGTATCACCATCCAATAAAATCGCTCTCTAAAGTCTTAAAAGATTTGCTTCTATAGCTGATAAAAGCAACAGCTCAAATAATAAGCAGTAGATGTATTTCAAAACTTATAAAATGATTAAGTGCTCCACAAGGTCAGATGAACCAAAGGTATTCCTCTTCTAGAAATCGCACAAATTACTAAAGTTTCAGAATTAGGCACTTAAAACAAGGAAACATCACGATTCAGATAGGCTACCCAATTCAGTTCATCGTCTCCTTGTGATAAAACCCCAAATTAATATTTCTACAGAAATAAAAGCCCTCAATCAGTGCACAAGCTGGGAATAAATCACCTGGTGACGCTTACTCAGTATGATGTTTTTATCCCCACTGTTTACTGGATGGTGTCACGCCTTGTTTATTGTATGCTATTCAGACCCCGTAGGCTAAATGATTAATTTCTCCAGAGCCTTTCTGTGACACTCATCAATGCAGCATTTAGGTCCTTCACAGCACATTCATAACAACTATCAGAGATAAGTGCATATTGTTATTCCTATTCTAAAGATAGCAGACTCAATGCCAGAAATCTAAAATCTGATTTAGTGTTATATTGTGCTTCATATATCCAAGGCAGAGCAATTTACTGCAGTCGCAGCCGTGCGTTCTCGGCACTGGTGTATATTACAATCCCAAGCCAGATGTCCAGAATACACACCGCTAAGGTAAACCCCTTATCAAGTGTGGGTTTAGTAACCAGCATAGCATTACCGTGTGTCAGGAGCATGAAGAAAATCAATTCTCCAGCTCACTAACCATGAGGACATCTTTTTTTTCTTCCTGCAACACCCTGCCTCCTTCGCTGAATCCTATTCAGCTGCTGAAATAAATGAGACAGGGGATCTGAACAGTTTTCTTTCTACAGAAGTTGCTGGGCCACAAACTGTGGGAGAATTGGAGAGTTTTCTGGATGATCATCACTACATCCTCCTGTGCTACTCTTGCCTAAGCATCCTGTAGACAGTTACTTGTTACAGGGTACTGGGATAGACCAGCCTTCTGTTTTGTCCCAGAAGGTATTTCCTGTTTTTTGTGGGGTTTTTTTTGTTTCTTTGTTTTTCAACAAAATTCTCTTAAATTCTCTTATTAAACACCATCTTCTCTAAAACCATATACTTCCTTACAGGTGTTGGGATCCATCACATGGGTCCAGGAGCTTTCAACTTCTTTGTTGACCAGTTCTGGAAAAAGATCCAAAATTTCCACCGAGTTTCAGTTATTTACTGACAGCTGAAGAATAGGAAAATTCATCTATTTCATCCACTCTGCTTAGGGGCTGCGGAGGACACAGGAGGGAGAGTTTTTCTGCTCCTGTGCTCTAACTAACTCTCTCCTGGCAAACCCTACACAATCAAAAGTTGCGGTTGCAGGAAAAGTCTTGTTTGGCTCCAGGGCTGGGTCATACCCACTGTGAATAAAACTGCTACAAAGTCTGCTGCAAAAATGAAATCTGAGAAAACTGAATTTACCAGAAGGTTTTAAAGTGGATTTAATTTTCAGAGTTTCATATTAAATATTCAAGAATACTACCCTGGATAAAACAGCTACTCTTCCTCCTACCTACTTCTAGGAATATTTGAGGATGGCATTATGAGGTGTCAGATTATCTTTTATCAGAACTTCACAGGAGAATATATATATAAAAGCAAAATATGTGAAATTTGACTTCCAAAACTGCAGGGGAAAGAGAGGGAGAAAAGAGGAAAGGACAATTTTCAGGTTAATTATTTATTTAAAAAAAGGTCAGCTAATTCTTTTTTTTTGTCCCCTCATTGCATATTTAATGATTTTTTAAAAAATTAAGAGAATCTGATTTTTTTTTTTTGCTTTGTTTTCTTTTTTCTTTTAAACAGAGCTTAAAGATCGGCAAATATTATTCGGGAACAATTCTGGTGTAGTTGATCCTTGGACAGAAGAGTGAACTAGATGACGTCTTGAGACCACTCCCAGGTCTAACAGTCTACGATGAGTACCCAGAGACATCTGTAACATAAAATTTATAAAAAGTACAGACTGCATAGCAACCATTATGGCACTATTTCTCGGAGCACAGTCATTCCAGTTAAATTGCAATGTGATCCTCACAATAAAAGAAAAATGACCCTCAGATACATGAACTTTTGACACTAAAGTGCAGGGACAGCCTAGGACTCTCTCACTCCTCAAGCCTATTGCTTACTACAGCCAGCATCCTATTGCAGACACCATTATCATGATCCAAAGCACTAAATGTTTGAAGGACTGAGATTGCAATAACTCACCATATGTCCAAATAAAGCACATAAGAAAAGCATAAGAAAGGCAATATATCCTAAGTCTTACAAGAAGCAGTAAACAACAGAATTTATGCAAAGACTACTGTGCTGGAGAGAAAAACTCATTCAGTCTTTTTTTATAATTCCATGCATTTCCTCACACATTTCACGTTTCTTGTTGACACAAAGCATAGTATTGTTTTATCGCCTTGTCTACTCATTCTTTTGTGATAGAAAGCTTTCCCTACCTCAGTAATATCAGCTCAATCCATCACTTCACCCTAATGCTCTCATCAAAACCAGGCAGTCTCACTCCATTTCTCCTTTACAGTATGCCACTGATTCATGCATCTTAACATGCCTTTGGAGCTCGGAGAGCATCCCTATATCCAAGTGGGATTTCAGTCCCTTCAGTCATTACACAGAAGAGCAACGCACGTTGTGCAGATGCCACAAGAGAGATGCCAAACAGTGTGCCACCGATCTCACACTGGCCTCACTTGCTTACTTCTCTCTTATGAGTTTTTTTACTGAGTTTTTGTAGTTGTCTCTCTCTGTAAGATACTCTGCTTTCATAACCCTATTCATTAAGGCAAAACCAACTTTAAGTACCCACTGTACATCGCCACTATACAAGAAGAGGTATGTGTGATGTCTGAAAAGAAAATATTCAGGAATATTCTTCAATAAACCTCAGAAATTCACATGATAGCAAACACGCATCTATCCCCACTTTTTGGGAAACTGAAATGGATTTTCATCCACGCATAATTTATAGACCAAGAAAAAACATAGCACTTAAGAAATGTGTATCTAATTAACATCAATGATCAGCTAATTACGAACGATAAACATTAGATGAAAAGAATCAGACTGCAAAAAGAAGCGGAGGGTGCCAATTTGATCACATAAATCCTCAAGCAAATATTTCAGGGCAGCTAACACTAACAGGAAAGAAATTAACTATTTGCTGCAAAGTTTTCTTGGGTCTATACAGATTTCTTTCCTACAGCACCACCTCAGCCTAGCCATGCATCTTACAAAGTAAGCAGATACAGAAGAAAAAATGCTGATCATTTAGGAGGAAAGGTTCTTTTTGTATCACAATATCTATATGACAAACAAAAACATAATAACTGGAAAAAATTGAACACACCTGAAACTTAAAAAAACCCAATGTTGTTATAGATCTTACTGTGGTGTGCTGATATCTCTCCAAGTATTGTCTTATATCCCAGCTAAAACTCTCTGAAAAATGTTTTTGTTTTGGGATTTGTTTTTCATTTCAGTGTTTCTTAGTATTTCCCAGAATACTCTGGAGGTATTCTCCAGACTGCCTTTCTTCCAGGGTATCTGCAAACTGCTTCTTGTCCCTCAAGACGGCTGTGAAATAACACACTTTAAACCTTATCCGAAAGTTTTGGAAGACAGAGCGGATCACAAAGCAATGTTTCATTTTCATTTTGTCTCAGTCCATTAAAGGATTGCTAAGGCAGTAAGGTACATGCAGACAAATTGCTGGGGGTGGGGGCTCCAATTAAATTCCAATTTTTACATCTTTTTATTACTTCTTGTAAATATCCTGCCTAACATTTAACAGTTAATAAGAATCTCAGTCAAAGCCAATGAAGAAATAAAGAAAAGGCCAATGCTTCTTGATAATTCTTGACAAATGCAACGCTTTGCTCAAGAATAGCAAAATCCTTGAGCCAAAATGCTCTTTAATAAAATAATTGCCAATCATGTCTATGTGCTATTGCCTTATTCCGATATTTTACCATGAGATAAATACTGCAGGCATTTTAGCTAATGTGTTTATTGAAAAATTAAAATACCATGGTTACTTGAGAGTATTCTTTCATGTGTTAACATGCAATTAAAAACTGGTTATGAAATACTGATTATTTATAATGTTAGCAAAGCATAAACTTTTATGGTGTGTAAATGCTGGTGCTAAAATACACAAAAATAGGGGTGATGCCCACAGCGATTCAGATATTTATAGAAAAAAATGCAAGCCAGCATGGCACGTATAAATGGACATGCTTTCAGCAGCTGAAAACCACAAACATTGCTGGAAGTAGCGTCCCATGAGATTTTAAATAGCTGCTAAGCTTTTCCTACAGGTCAAACACAAAGGCAATCCATTGAGTAGTTTCTCTGGTACGACTGTTCTGCTCAAGGTGTGGGATCTCAGACAACGATCTGTGCCTTGCTGGTGGGACATCCTTCTTCATTGTGTGTCTGCAACTCCATCTGTTCTCCTCATAAATATTCTGTCACCTGTTCTACAGATAGCTGATATTAACAACATTTGGTAATGTGTTTATAGACGATGAATACAATTCTTATTTCCTTTACCTGCCCTGTGCCTATGTATGCCCACCTCCAGAGATGAAAAAAAATTAACAAATAGAAATTAATAGCATCTATGTTTTCTCTTAAATAGTTTTGCAGTCTTGATGAGGCTTTTTAACATCATGTTTTTTTCAAATCAATACATGTAGTTTACCAGGATCTAAAATTGTTGTGATGCCGACATTTATTGCTAAAATAAATATATTTGTTGCTCTCTACTCTGCATCTGAAACACCCAAAACCACCCAGTTAACAGGAAATATCAATGATAATACAGACTATAACGAGGTAAATGTGAACTTTGAACTAGTTTCAACAATGTAAAAAAAAAAAAGTCAAAATCCCATTTACAACGGATAAGACATGCTCATCCCTGTGTCTGGCCATTTGCAGGTTATTCTGACATGAATCTTTCTCAGCTCCACATGGTCATATTGCCTTACAGCAGTACAATATACGCAAACTTTTAGGTTTTTTTTTATGAAGATTTGAAAATTTCATGTCTGATACTTTTCGAGTTGGACATAGCCATTTTTTAAAGATGCAGCATCTATTTAAAGGTAAAATTGCTTAGAGTTGCTGAGGAGAAGATGAATTATTTAGCAGATCGAATTTAAGACTGTCAAAACTGCACAATAAGTGTAGTTTATCAGATAGATATCAATACTGGAGGCATTGTGAAAATTTCAGAAGTGTATATTTCTATTTTATATACACCATTAGCTTTTGAAGACACAACTATCCCACTGCACCCCATCCCCAGGGACTCCTTACATCCTGCTTCATTTCTGCAACAAACTGAAAGTTAACTGCAAACAGACACCAGACCAAGGTTACGTGCTAAATGTAACTATTTAGTATTTGGCTAAAATCCTGAATGATAGCTCAGATGATAAAGTTGTACAATATTAAGAATAATTCTCTCTCTAGTGTTTGTCTCTATGAGAATGCTTAAGCTTTTGTGTAAATACACAAAGGATGCACAGAAAGTTCATCTAGGAATATCAGACTGCTCCTGCATTAATTATATAGATGTGCTCAATCGCTTCTTGTTAAATAAGAAACTTGACAAGGAGCATCAGAGAAATTCAGTGTCCTAGACGTGCTAGGCTGCTGTTTGGTTGCAGCGTACTGCAGAAAGACACCGTGTACGCACCACCGAAATTACAGATGATATGTGCAGTGCCATGAGGCAACCACCAGTCAGTTTCAGGAACTTGTAAAAATCCTGCCCTTATGCTATCGATAGATCCTGACCTTATTGCTGATTCTTAAGCTGTTTTTAAAAGGTTGCAGTACAGAACTGGCGCACAGTCCAGAGGGTGGGTAGATGACAAGCAAACTGTTAGCATGGGAGCCAAAATACAGAGGTCAAAACCATGAACTATTATTGAAAAACATCTACGCATGTGGTCACGTTAAATCCAAACTTAAAAATCTGTTTAACGCAGTACAGCAAAGACTATTTTAGATGGAAATGCAAAAATATTGATGCTCTCCTGTGTTTGCATTTTTATTAACCTAAGGTCAGGATTATACTGCTGTTACTGACAGCATTACTGCCGCTCACATGCTGTGTTTACTGAAAAAAAAATAAATCGCCACAACAACCAGAAGCCACTACTGATACATGTTAAGTATTACAGAGCTGCGTAGCTCTCTGACTAGGTTTCAGATGCAGACCGACTTAAATGAACTTGCCTCTGGTCTTAGAAAGTATTGCACGGTAATGCTTGAGCAAGCAATGCAACACATCGAGCAGAGCTTTTTCCTCCCTGAGCAGCAAATGGGGACGCAGCGCGTGTGGCAGCGAGCACCGTGTCTCTCCGAGGAATTCTCATCTGCAGTTTAATACTCAAAGTATCACGGGAACCTGGATGTTATTAGACAGTAGTTACTACAATGTTTAAAGTAATTCATATAACAGAGAACATTTCTGTGAGTGTAATTACATGTGTGTAGACAGTGTTTAGATGAATGAGTCCCACACCCGTCCACAACACCGCTGTAATTATCACAGAGATTACAAGGAGTCACACATTACAAGGCAAATGGCTTTCCCACTCCCACCAAGGCACCACTCCAGCCCTTCACCTCCCCTCTCCTCCGCATCAGCTAATGCTCTCAAAGACGTTTCCTGGCAGTTCGCTGCCACAAACCAGCTCTGAAGGCTGTGCCGTGGTCTTAACAACAAGCCCTAATCCTGCCTGGCAACCTCTGATAAATAGGTTGTTAGAAGCCCTTGGAAGTTGGATCAATGCAAAGAAACATCAGCCCGAAGAAATGCACACAGAAATTTTGCAAAGCAGGAAACTGCTGAGAGAGAAATGGCTTTGTTAGCGCCTTACAGCATCCCAGCAGCTGCACTGAGGCCTTGGCAAAACCAGTGACATGTCGATAGAGTTAGTCCAAATGTTTCAAAGCCTCTTAGTATTGCAAAAGTGACCATGAATGCTACCAGCTACAAATACAGAAGTAATTCATGCCTACTCCCCCTTCCTCCCCTACCCTGGGCTCCTTAAGTTGCATTTACGCTTTGAGTTTGCATTTTACCATTTGGGGACCCAGTCAAACCTTTGCTGTGAAATGTTAACAACCCCGAGTTCACAGAATACTGATCTGTCCTTGTGCAATTAATTATATCACTCAATTACTTGAAAAAAATGAAAATTAGCAAACTCCTATTTGGACTATACAGCACACAGTCTGTACAAATCCTACAGGTTTGTCTTCCACTGTGCGATCCCTGAATCATATCACAATTGTGGCACATAGTTATCTTGAATTTGCTGGGTTTGTACTGGCTGGTGGTGGAATAAAAAATATAAAGATTAAGCTAAAAATTCACTTAGAAAAGCTGTGAACTGAAGTGCAGGGCTCCGAGTCTGTTTAAAAGAAAAAGTCACGGTCAAGTGATCACATAAATGAACTAAAGATTGAATGATGTGAAAATCACTAACATCTTTTTTCAGGCTTCCAAGTTTAGCTTAGGAATAAAATAATAGAAGAAGAAAAAAGAAAGGTAAAAAGCGAGATCAAAGTTTTTGTATCAAAACATGAATATTTTTAATGAGATGTCATGTATTCCTTTATTAAGATTTATTTCAAAATCTATCTACTTTCAGGTCATTGCTTGACAACTGGGACATTTTAAAGAATTCTGAATTACACTGAAGATATTCTGCACAGCTCTAACCAGAATACTCATGAGTTCTGAGTCTCTTCTGTGACAGTTACTCCCTCTATAGCTTTTGGCAAGCAACTAAGGATGAAACTTTGTCTAGTAAAGTCAAAGGGTATTTTAGTGTGGCTTTAAATGAGGCCAACTTCTCCTAATCTGATCATTCCTGTCTACAGTAAGGAAATCAGAAATGTCTGAAGTGTAAAATCTTGTAATATCACTTGTAATTGAGCCATAAAACCCTATTCTAAAATGCAACATTTTTGGTCCTAAACTCTAGTTGTGCTGGTAAATAGGTACTTCATGATCATCAGAGATCAGCAGTATTGTTTTTCTTAATTACATTTACAAGTAATTAATGCCATTGCCTCGTTCCTCGATTTGCAGTATTCCCTAGATGTTCCGATACTGAGTAAAAGGGGAATACTGTGATAATATAATCTAATTGCAAAGTCAAATTACAAAGATTTTTTTAATAGCAACCACTCTCTAGCACTTTTAATTTTCTGTCCGCTTCACGAGCATTAAATAATTATTTCTCACATTACCCATGTGAGTGGATTACACCACTTCTCTCTCTAAGCTTGGTAGCGTATATTCTCATTCTACCATAATGGTGAACATGTTACGCTTGAGAGGCACCTATTTCAGAGGGGAGGCTGACTACCAGTGTTTCAAAAGAGTCCCGTTGGTGAGTTGTATCGCATCTTTCTAGCATCATCCATGGAAATCTGCTACATGATCAAGCTGCAGCTCTGAATCAGATTTCTACATGCAGAGAAGGTTTGAATGAAGAACTTTTCAACTTAGCAGATGAAAACTTACGAAATAATCTGATGCCATCTGCTTTACTCTCTTTAAATTTTAGCAGTTCCTATTCTAAATACCTGCTGTCAAATGCATATTGTATAATGATATCGCTAGGAGCCAAATTAAGGCCAAATTTGATGCCACAAGAAGAAAGAAATGTTACAAGGACATACATGAAATAATTGTCACTATATGAAGAAGGACAAGCCTCCTTGCACTCCACTTAAAACATATTCTTTATAGGAATACAGACAATGTTCTTTTGGAGACCAAGTGAGGGAGGGTAGGTCTTTAATCTTTCACAAGCCAATGACAATTTTATTAGCAAAGGGAGCTATGCAAGACTACCCGTCTTCTCTTAGAGCAAAACCTTTTTGAACCATATACTGCTATGTGAACTTCATAATAATTTCCTATGACAAGGACAGATTAACAGACTACCACTAGCTGCCCTGAATCCTAACAGAAATACAGGCTGTAACAGTTCAATTTATGTGCGAGAAGGTGGAGGACTCACAGAATGGATTATCCCTAGGAAGTCTGAAAGTTTTTCTTCAGCACAGCTCAAATTTTTCTGACAAATGTCTCACAAAAAAGTAAGCTTCTAATTTGTGTGTCTATCTATTTTGGTTCCTGTATAACTACAATTTACCTGACTCTTTTGGTTTCAAAATATTTGGTACATTTTCTAAAATGAATTAGACTCTGTTGAAAGATGACGTGGGTCATCTTTCTAAAGAAGCATTTCTAAAATTTTAAAGAAAGGGAGCCACTCTAATAATTTACTTTGACTTCATGAACAAAACAAACACTGAATTCATTTATTCTTTTTTTTTTTTTTTGAGTTCTTTTGCTCTTCTGTGAATGCTGATGGGGACAGAACTAGACTCATTTGAGGACAGGCACACATATAGATGAAGTAATGGATTTGACAGACATTTTGGAATTAATATGTTGAGTTTTGGCATAGCTTAAACAACATAAAAAGGATGGAAGATGTACCTCACGTATGCGAGTTAGAGTTGCAAATTATTTCATAAGTTGCTTACAACTTATATTGGTAAAATCCAAATTAAGAGAGGAGATGGCTAACGGAACCAGAGAAAGTTTTTGATTGAGGTTAGTAGGGATTTTCTGAGATCTTACAATAAGTCAAGGATATTTTTTGGCACTGATAATTTGCCTTTTTAAATGCTACAAGCATTCAGTGTTTAAAATTGGCTTGGGAATCCTTCATTTCTGTTCATCAGAGGAAATTTTCTTTCAGACTGTCACCTGGACAGGAGCCTAGTGAGCCTAGTCAGGTGAAACCTGGATTTTTTTTCTGTCTATTTAGGTAACCATCCCAGTCATTTTTTAACAGTCTGCCCTATTAGATTTAGACAAAAATAAATGAATCAATTTTAGAGGCTTACTTAAGAAAAATCAACATGAAACAAGATTTAGTACATGTTCTAGTCCTATCAAAGAGAGGCTTGAAAAAGGAATTTGAGGAAATTGTTATTAAGAGGTTAATGTGTCTGTCAGACTCCCAAATCATGTTGCCAGTACACTCAATGAAATGACAAATTGAACTATAAAGAAACATACAAGAAGTCATTCTTTAAGCTAAGTATTGGGTAACCTGTTCTCATCAGTTTCTGCAGTATTTTTGCAGACTTGAAAGGTTCCGATACATACTCTGGACCACCTGTATCCTATAGAGTTTAATAAAAGAAAGGATTTCCTTCTCAGCTTTTTAATGCTTGTCTGAGACAACTGTCTGAGCTCTGACACTCACCAGACATTTTAATTTTTTCTACCCATCACATTTATTTTTCCAACAATGATCGGTATTAAAGACGTAGGAGACCTTTTCTCTGAAATTAAATCAGAGCAGGAGGAATGTGGGAGGAAGGAGGGAATAAAATTCCAAACTAAATCATTCTTGGTTTAAGCAAATATAGAGATGATTTCTCATATACATGAGATATGTAGAGCCTACCCTTACAAAATGTTATACAATAGGAAAATTTTAAGTATATTCTACTTTTAGGTCCGCTTCCTATTCCATTTTTTCTGCAATTATTTTAGAACAAGCAGAATACTCAAACATGTCAATACAGCAAAATTAGGCAAAGTAATCTTATTGTAGAAAACTCTTTGAGAAAGAATGATAATAAACTAGTCAAATCTTAATGTACTAGAAATCTCAGCTCATTCAGGCCACCTGTATAGCACCGTCTCTTCCCTCATTTCTGCTCAATGAAATAGGTTTTTACTTGAAAAACAAATCTCTTCCGGGCTGTCATTGAACTTCTACCAGAATTACACTGCCCTCTGTTCTCCACTTGTCCCGTCACCTTGGGCCCTCATAGAATCATGGTTTGGGTTGGAAGGGACCTTTAAAGATCGTCTCGTTCCTCCCCCTACCATGGGCAGGGACACCTCCCACTAGCCCAGGTTGCTCAAAGCCTCATCCAGCCTGGCCTTGAACCCCTCCAGGGCCATCTCCCTCTCAGATATTTGATTTCTGTCTCTCTCCTTCTCTGCTCTTTTGTTCTGCTCTCACTTCTGTTCCCTTCTCCTGTATGTTTTTCTCCTCGCTGTTGTCGAGTCCTTTCTGATTCCACAATGTTTTGCTAATTAACAGTCACAAAATTCTTATGAAACTCATGCTGAATGACAATGCCTGATGGATAGGTAAAATTAAAGAAAGAAAAATCTAATTAGTTTGATCAGGCCCCTTCAGGATTCACAACCACTAGTGCTATAAGGGCACAGATATCCCTTAGGGATGTTTCTCGTTCCAGAAGTAGGACAGGCAGGTGAGCGTGTATCAGCTGGAGCTCTGGGACTCTTAGTATTTCATTGAGGGGAGACGCAAAGCACATCAAGTATTCTTCACATACCCACCAAAGGCGTTTACCTGTGTAAACACTCCTCTTGCTTTGCCACTGTTCCCTGGCTGCAGGGAGGTCTGATATGACACTGAGCACGGCTGGCTTCAGCCAGCAAATCTTCCCAGAAGATTCTGGGATGGAGTGAAACACTCCTTACAGCATGTGTCCTCTTGTCTGGAAAGGTTAATTTTTAATGAGCATGTATAGAAAAAAAAACCAAAAAAACCTGTTAGTAATTTTTACCTGTAGCTAATATTGGTCAAGTTATGATCCTTATTACTTGTCTCATATTTTGGGGACATAGGGAAACAACACACACTGGACCTCTCATTCTCTCAAGAGTATGAGAAACAGATAGTTATGGCTTGCATCTTCATTTCAAATACCCCATCAAATGGCTGAGCAGGGAGCAAAACTCATAATTTCATAAAGGTAATTGGATACATTTTCTTCTAGTGCAAGCAAATTGCCCCCTGGCACAAGAACTTTAAAATCTTTGGCAGTGGACCTCCTGAAACCCATCTGTGTCGGAAATTAATTTTTTGCTTTTGGGTATACTATATTTACATACTTTGTTTTGTTTCCCAATATTTAATCTAGTGAGAAAAGAGACTCTTAGGGCAAGTATTGAAACTCCTCAACAGATTTTTTAAAAAAATATAGGTCTCCAGAAGAAACTGGCCACATTAATGCAGCCAATATGCCAAACTGGAACTTTTACTAGGCAGTCAAACATTAATTTTAAGCACACCTATTTTTAAACATCTATTATATATGATGTTATACTGAGAGTGTATCTGATAGCATTTGCTAGAAATGCAAGCTGATGACTATTCTCTCACATGCTTGTAATTTCCCCAAACTTTCCTTTGGTGAAATCTACCATGCAGGGTGTCCTAGAGCATAGAACTCCTTTTGTTTTCACATATTTTGTTTATTTAATAAAAATAAACTATAAAATAATTTTGATGACCTAATCGCTGGACACGAGCACAGACTGATCCCTCCTAATTTAAGACTACGGTGCCCCCAATTCCCTCCCTGGCCATGGCGAGAGATGGACACTCCAGATGGTAAACTCTAAGGTAAACCTGTGTTAAACTCAGCTGATTGATTGGGTTGATTCAGTTTTCTTGGTTTTTCCCTGGTCAACATTTCTCTTGCAATTGTTGGGTTGCAATAAAATATAAAGAGCAAGTTACAATTTCCCCAGTGCAAAAGTAACTTTTAAAACTGTGTTTAGTGAAAAATATCCCTGTGGATTTTTGGGAAAAAACAAAGAAGTGCAAATTCTTTGAAAGTAAAAGTGCAGTTGTCTAAACAAATAGCATAAATGCCTAAAGGATTTGCTGCTATGAAATGCCTTGGGCTCTCCATACTTCTTAACAGAGAAACATGTCAGCATACAGAATACTTCATGTTAAGTGCTGTGTGCTCAAAAGAGAAACACTCACTCTAAAAGCTTGACCTCTGTTGTAGGAAACTGCCACAGCTAAGACACCGACCACTTTAAAAACTAGCAAAAAGTATTCAGGGTTGTCAAGGGTGCAAACTATGAAAAACACAGGCTATTGAAAACCCCTGAAACTCAGATGAGCAAAGATGATTTACGGAGCTGACACAACTCGAAAACCATAAGTGGAAGAAGGAAATGTGACATTTCAAAGGACACATGTTGTGAGAACGGTGAACTTCAGGGCAGAAGCTTGTTCCCAGATGAGGTTTGGAACAAATTACTTTCTTGTGCAGCATCTGGCACAGTCTGCTGCCAAAGAAAAGCGTACCCAAGTAGCTGAGCTACTGTTCTGCTTGGCAGTTTCTGTATTCTGAATTATATGAGGAGGTGATACCTTCATACACAAGCATCCATGGCCAAGGACAAAATGAAATTCCTCTGAAGGACAGATATCAGAAATTACGGACGTAAAAGGACAGAATAATACAAATTGTTCTAAATAAAAAAATGCCCGAAAAAGAAACTGCAGCTGTGAAATACATGAGCACTGTGAAGTTGTCTATTCATGTGTGCATTGGCTGGCTACGGCACTGCTGCCTAAATGATATTTATCAGCCAAATCCTGCATTAGCCTCCCCAGGCAGACACAGATAGATGTAGCTGCTAGGGCTCACACAGACAGGAGAGCACATTAGTATTTTTGAAGTACATTTTCTACAGTATGACATGACTGAAGTATGATAAGATTCCACTCTGAAACTTTGATCAAAGAATGTAAAAGGCACTAAAACAATTGACCCTCAGGGAAGGCAGTGGACGGTGTCCACAGATTATAAAACAGTCCTGACAAGCTCGACAGCAGGGACAAGAAGGGTCGGTACCAATAGCTCCCGGTGATGGCCAGACTTAGTAAGATGATATATATGCTCTTTCTGTTAGCTTTAAACCTTTCTTGATCTCCTCATTATTTCCCAATGGGTAACTAAAGCACTTCATTTCAGCTCAGGCACTTTTTTTCTCTAGTCTCCAGGGTGGGAGGTAAAGGGGATGCTGTCGCTTTGGAGGTGTCAGAGCAGAGAGGAAGGGTGGATGCTGCCTTCAGGGCTTGGCACCACCAACCTGTACCTTCAGCAAAGTGTCACAGGGGCAGATGGCCCCGGAGGCGTAGCTCCAGGGTGTGAAAATCATCAGATGGTAAAATGAGTATTCTCCACCAATTTCTCTTGCTATTTTCATTTATATTGAATATATGTTAATTTCCCTTATTTTCCAAATTCTAGATGGGGTGCCAATATTTCAGTCTTCATATGTCAAGTTTCTGGCAGTCCTCCTCCAAACTTTGACCCTTGTTAGGCCAACCATGAAACTTTAAAACCAGATCAACTCAATCTGCAGGAGACAGTGATACTAACCAGTCATTTCCAGACTTCTCCCACAATATACTACGCAGGTCACGAGATAAGATAAATTATGTGTGAAACACAAGTGTGTATCAGTAACTCTTGGCCAGAGTCACACAGCAAGCAGCTATTTTAGCCATTCAAGGTGGAGTAACCTTCAGAATCATGGAATAAGAAAATGGAAAGAAACTTCAGGACCATTTGGACTGGATACCTCACTAGCCCGTAAGGACACGAGATAAGCAGAGAGAATCCTTTTCACAACTCCATCAAACCATAGCACTGAAGGAGTAGAAAAAGAAAACAGTTTCAGTGTCTATATCTGGAAAAAAGCTGAAACCTGATTCAGAGAAGGAAGCGCTCTGTTAAACTCCAGGATGAAATTAAATTATCTGCTACAAACTAGGGCATCCACTTCACTGAGAGCAGATGTGCTCAGTTTTGGATGGAGAAGAGAAGAACAGTTCCTCATTCAGGATAGCCAGAGCAAAGAATTCCAAAGGTTTTCTGGCCAGAGGGATCATTATGATTATCTTCTGGATTTGCATAAAAAAGGCCATAGACTTTTGTTGAGTATTTTCCTCATCAGCCCCTAAAACATGACGGCGAAACATAATAGAAATAATGCTGATCTAAAAAGACATTTCTAGTTATAAAACTGAAAAAAAAATTCTAAGAAATACATTCGGAACATAATAATGCATTTAGAAAGAGTTGATTAAATAAATAAAAGCTCGAATTTACATCAAGTTAACAAATATAAGCAGTAAAATACGGCGGGGAAAACTGAACCACATTTTATGCCATATGAAATTGCATTACTGCATCATATTAATATTTTTTAACGAAGTAAGTAGGTTGGAATTCCTGCTTCTCATGACAAGGGAAGTGGGAAGAAATACAAAAGTAAATATACCTCCATTTGGAGCCAAACCAATGAAATATTCTTTGTAATGAGTTGTCATGCTATGAATATCAAAAGAGCATAGGAAAATTCCTATTTTCCAAAAGACAAACTTGAACAAATTCAGAACTGTAGACATTTTTTGTTTATAAATATGATGTTCAAAACCTAAAAGGCATTTTACATAAATCTTAAACAACAAACCAAACCGGACGTGTGATGAGAAAGGAAACCAAATTTCCTTCTGAAATAATATGTGCATATTATGCATATCTTAAGTACTCTAGTAGTTCATTTGCATCTTCATAGCATTTATACTCATAGCCAAAACCCCCAAAATAGTATAGAAGGAAATGACTGTACCTGCAGCTTTTTGCAACATTTGCTCATGGAAAAGATTAGGCTTTTACTAATTCTTCAGTAGTTTAACAGTCCCAGCATCCTGCTTCTTTCAAGTAGGAGAAAACCATTTGTTTGGGTTTGCTGTATTGAATATTTTTAAAGACCGGAGTACACAGTCTGTCAGTAATATAATAGTTAGATAATATTCCTGAATTTTAAAGTTATGAAAAAGAAACATTGATTTCTTGGCCAATCTTTAGTGAAAAAGAAATACAACAGCTTCTGTCTGCAAAATAAACCTCATAATCAGATTAGCTTTAGAGCACTGATTACTGTACTTTACATTCAAATAGAAGCCAAAGAATAATTTATTTGATGTACTAGTTAAGCTAAAAATGCAGAATTGACAGAATATGGAAGTTCTTTGATCTTTTGTACATGTTCAATATACTCTCAATGCTGCTTTATGAGTGACAACAATTCATAATGTTTTAAAAATAAACCTCTATGCACAGGGTTTTCTTTTTTTTCAGCTTTAAGATTATGCTTTCATTATATAACTACTGCTTTGACTTTGAAGATTTTTTTTTTTCTTATTTAAACAACATATTTTATTCTCATCTTGGAATGCAGAACTAGAAGCTGAAATAGGTTTGTAAAAGGGGAACAAAGTTGACTCAGATCCTTTTTAAAGAAGATATTAAAAATATGGTTAGCAGGCTACGGGTCTCATTTACTTTCCTTTTCAAAGCTGATAAAAAGTGACAAGAGTCAATTTGGGTTCATTCTTGTGGTATCTAGGTACATTTTTCTGAATGTCAAGTTCAGTCAAGCCTGCCTTCAAATTTGTCTCCCATTTTGTATTCTCTCATCACAGGAAAAAAAGCCTGTATGAAATATGAAGGGAAATTACAAATTGGGAATAAGTGCCCTCCTCCCCACCCCTTTCCCAGCACAAGCCCTGATAGTTCTTGGCATCTTCTAAAAACAAGTCAAAATTTTCTAAAAAGTACAGGTAAGTCTGCTATTAAGATTGACAGGTGGATTTACTCTCAGAAAATTCTGAAAAAGCAGCAAATTATTTTTTTTTCCAACTGGAAGAATGTTTAACTTTTAGACAAGCTTCTCCCATCCCTTTCTTTATAAGCCTAGAATTGAATCAGGCTGCTGAAGTTTGCAGTGTTTCTTGAAATTGTAAAACCATGATTCATTCCACTGATGACTTCTGGTCTTCAGTGGACAAAATAGTTATTTTTGTCAGGTTTCCCATGCAAAATTTCAGAGATATGAAGCAGGAACCTCCAGTCAGTATGCAAGCTCTACTTGTGCCTCCAAAGTCTGCACCAGGACAGTTAGTGTAGAGCAACCAGGTAATGGGGGCAAGGCATTCAGCCCAGCTGAAAATCCATTTTCAGGCAGCTATTAAGGTTGGCCAGATAATGGAGAGAGATTTTGCAAACTTTTTTTTTTTTTTTAATTTAGCTATGCTTTGAATTTGCCCCCTGTGGGAATCTTTGATGCGAAACAATTCTGTTGGTGCTGCACTTTGAAACATGGTCATCAGTTCAAACAGAGCAGAATGGGCTCGGGCATTCACATTCAACAAAGCTAAAGTGGAAAAGATTTTAATGGAAAGACTGAATGTACTTCAGGGAAAGGGAGAGAGATTTACATTTTCAGAAAGCATTATTTTCTTGCCTTTATATAATTCATAAAGTTGTTTCACAGAATAAAGGAAAGCAACCAACAACTATTATAAAATTTGAACTTTTAGCTATATTCTAGAGAAAAAACACTAAAACCAAACCAACCACCTGCACTGTGTGTGATTCCAAGTGTATTTTACATGCATGTAACCACAATTCTCTCAACATCTAAGAAGACAACACAATATTGCTATTTAAAAATAATTCAGTGTATCTTTATGTTTTCCAATTTCTTGGAGATATTATTGGATTCTTGGATACACACCTTTAATATATTTTCATTAGTTTGGTGGGATTTTTTTGACCAACACTGAAAGTGGCTTTAACCAGCCAAATTTCTGCTTGGTAATGTAATCACTTAAACCTCAAGAGATCAGGATTGCAGCAAGTCAGCTAGCTAGTATGAGAGGGGAAAAAAGTTATTCCAAGATTTTTACTGCTTTTGAGTTTGCATGATTTTATTCTACAACGGCACTTCCAATGAAAGAGGTAGAGAGATACCCAGAATGGGATTTACTCAAAAGAAGTCTCAAGAAGCAAATAATTCTGTAAGCACTTGTACTAATTAGACCACCTTCCCTCTGCCTAGCACATACCTAGCAGCTGAGCAACATTTCCTTCCTCTCCTCTTCTTTTTTTACTTGCCCCTTCTAAATTATCCTACCAGCACTTCTGCTCCTTCCCCGCTTTCCTCCAACAGGTCACCACCCTCCAGAACCATGGACCCTGCAAGCCAGAGGTTTCACTCTGAAGCCTCATCCCAGTGTCTTCAGTGACCCCCTCAAATCTGTACTTCCCAGCAGCAAGATGCCCTAGAGATAATCTCTAACTTTGGCGTGAGCATCTCCCAGGATTCCTCTTAAGCTGGGAGACAGGAGGACTGTCCTTGTAAGTGAGCCCCATCAACATTTTATTTTGGTCATCTCTTTAGGATGTGAAGATCACAGGAGTGTTTCTCTCAGAAATGACAGCCAGCTCATAGTAGCAGAATATGGTGTCCAGCCATGGTTCCTGCATGTTCTGACGTTCATTTCATCCCCACTTATGTTGAAACATAGTTTTCGAAGGCTTCCTCCACCGCACTACGAAGGGATGTATTAGTTGAGATTCCTAATGTAGTGCTATGCTGTTCTATGTCAGCTTGACTGTAGTTTCTATTACTATAATTTTTATATTTATTTTGGTTTTTCACTCTTTGGCCTCATTGGCATTTGCAGCAGAGCACCAGAATAAATGTCGGGTTCAGGTTCATGCTACAACAAACCTACAGTCTTTAGGCAAACTGTAAAAGGGGCATTAGTGGCTACAACGATGCAGCTGCACTTTTCTGCTCAAATGTTAGCATCAGGAACAATCTCTTTCCATGATTAACTGCTCTCACATGACCATGTAAATTGAGCTCATGAGGGATTTTGTGAAAAACTGTAGTCCTGAGCATGCAACAGTGACTAAATTCCTCACAAATCACACACGATTTACATAAACGAGCCACTCGTCTCTCACGCAGTCAGCACTAGACCTAGTTACTAACACATGAAAAATGCACTCTCAGACTTGGCACATAGCTTTTGCAGCTGCCACGTGTACCCCCTGTGAGATGAGAGCAAGCTGATGAGGAGGGCAACGGCAACATTTTCAGCACTTCCAGCGACAGGAAGAAGAATGAGAATTCTCTTTATCTTGTTAGAGATTTTCTGATTGTATTAGTGATTTCATTATGCCGTTCCTAGAGACCAAACCTTCTAGAAGGGGATGGAGCTCAAAAATGCCCTATGAAAATTGCTGCTATAAATCAGCCTCACACCATATTAACGGTGCAGAAATTATACAATGTCATGAAAATATGGAGACTCCTTGTAGTTTGTGTTTGAACACCCTTTCGCACTGATGTTTGCACAGGTGAACCTGTCTCCATCCCATAAATTTATTCCAGTATCTGGTTTGTGGCACGGCCTGACTTCACCATAGACTCTGGGCACATTTGCTCTCGTGCTTTCAGGCAAGCCCTGAAAAATGGGGTGACCGAGCAGCTGCTGAAGAGAAGAACTTCAGAGCAGTAAGTGCAGTGCAGCCATCATCAGAAAAGGCCCAAATTCTTTTAAATGCTCAGAAAGTTTCCAGACGGATAGAAGAATTTTTAAAAGGTAATCTAGAAAACCTGGTGGAATAAGAGAAATCTACACTGCATGTTATTTGGCTATTAAGACACAAAAAATGACACACAGTCCACCTTTCATAATCAGGTTGATAGGTGCCTGTAAACAAGGTTAGAGGAGTGCTAACAATTAATCTTTCTATGTTTAAGACTTGCTCTTTTTTTTGCACGTGTCTATAACATGTTTCATTTCTTTATGCCAATTGCTTGACCTTCTCCTCTTTCCCTCTCTTTAAAATAACAAAAAAATGCTGCTATACCTGTATATAATCTCTTTGTCTAGCTTCATGTGCCAGATGATCTCATGTCCCATTTATCAAAGACTTCAGAAATAAAAATAATAATTAAAAAACCACTTTTTGGAGCCATCCCAAAGCACTTCCCATTAAAAGACTTTCTCTCACAACATAAAGTTGTTGTGACTTACCTAACCTTTGGGCAACGATAAAACCAATCTATGTAATATAAATGACTGCAGAAAACTATGTACCATTAGTAAACCTAAATGTACTTCAAGAGATGCCTACACAATCAGAAAAGGACATGCTTAAATGCTTTCAAAAGAACTTCTCTTGTGAAGATGTGAGCTGAGAGCAGCATAATCACTAATGAAAAAAATCCCTTACCACCATCTGTTGCAGAGTACTCCGATAACTGGGGTAACACTATGATACTAAAAAGTTTGATGACATAAATATATTCATATAATTACATGTCCTATTATTTTTGGTATTACATAGGAATCTTAGATTTCACATGAAAAGCAAAAAAAAATAAATAAACATTGTAAGGTTCGGAATCCAGGCAGAAGATTTGGGGGGTGGGGGAAGCGATATTCCTTTTGTTTTTAAAGGAAATTTTAAATGAAGTCTCAAGACAAAACTCCAGGGACTTCAGTCTATGTCCCAAAGGTGATTACTAGATCAAGAGACTGTGTCCAGTGTCTTTAACAGAAATTGGAGCAGACCTGTGAAGTGAAATACAAACTGTCGATCTCTCTTCTAAACTTCAGTGGCTTTACTCAGTCGTATTTTTAAAAGGGGAGAAAAAGTGAGCTTGTACTATATATAGCTAAGCTATGCCATCTCCTCAAAAATTTGAGAGGAGATGCTAGGATGGCCTGCACTCTCTATGAGAAAAATAAATCTTATTCAGCAATACTAGCTTACAAACTTTAGGAAGATCCCATTCTTGACCTTATATTAGCCATCCAAAGAAAATACATCTAATCTTCATAAAGGGAGAATAAACTGATTTCTTTTTTGAGATATCCAGAATTCTTTTGTAGCATAAGAGAGGTAAAGATAGAAACAGAAATTTGGCTTAATTTTTCCTGTATTTTGACAATCTACAGAAAAAGTAGCAGACAGGATTAATCCAGAATACAAAATCCTCTCATCCTGCACAGATCAGAAGTACCACTCTACTGGGCTTTTCTAACAAATGCTTGGTGTCTGGATGGTGTTAAAAGGGAATATCTACAGTAGGAGGGTAGGGAATAAGAGCGACAGTGAACACAGGAAGGGAAAATCATGACTATCTGATACTACTGAATAGCAGTGCACAGAGAACGTTAACTCAATGTGTTACGATACACAGGACCTGCTCAGTGCTCTTCTCTCTTTGAACTGATGACAGCATCAGTGGAATGGCATTACTCAACTGCAAAACAGCCCCCATGCCCTTTGATAAGAATTAGCATAGCACATCCCACAGACCGAACATTTTGGCATTGCACATAAGTAAAATGCATTTGAATGTGTCTCAGTTGGCATGCCCAGATGACTCCAGGTAAATTTCCCGCAAAATACACAGGAGTATTTAAAAGATTACAGTAATTTCACAGATGAAGCAAAGAAAGAATTTACAGTCTTGGTAGTCTTACATGCAGCCTTCCCATTAACACTTGTTATTTATTCATTTTGTTTATGCTATTTCCTAATTATTAGGAGGCTGAAAATTCACTTGTCCAAGGACCGTAAATGTGCTGTAAATGTACTTCATACATCTCCTCTGTCACACTTTGTTTCACTCACAGTAAATACAATAAGGATGGATCCAATCCTCGTTACCCGTTATCTTATTTCACTGTATCAATGCCACAGTGTCTGCTGCTTCTCTGATGTCTCTGTAATAAGCATTGATGTAATTTTTCATATTGTTGCCTCATTTCATTTTTCTATTTTTCTTTAAAATAATGAATATTAAAGATATTACCAGGATATTGGTACCTTGGTCTTATTCTCAGTCATTCTGTCACGACCATGGCATACTGTCCGTTCACTGTGCTGTGCCTTAACCTTACATCCTGACACCAGCAGATCTCTCCCTACAATGTTGTACCACAACCAGCAAATCCTTGATTCTGGTATGACGCAAATCACTCTTTGCACTTGCAACGCAAAAGGTGCCCTCACAGCTTTCCTTGACTGAGCGGTTGTTGTCCCATGATACTGACAAATTTTCTAAGAACTCAATTCGGCACCTAAAGGTGCAAACCGAACAAATAGATTGTCTGATGTGCTCTTGGTTCAATTCCTTACAATAATCTCACTCTCTTGAGAAAAATTCTAAGAGAAATTAAATACCATAGCAATAGAAATGAAAGAAAAAGAAGTCTGTGATATCACAGATGTTCTGATGCCATGGATGACTGCGGTATTTTGAAACTCTTGTTCATCCTAATATATAAACAAAATCCATGATGGCTAAAATGACCAAATGGTGGTGATGATGATGATAGTTGCCTGTTGCATGGTTTATTCTTACCCCTGAAGGATTCTACAACTCTGCAAATATCCTACCTATATGTAAAAAAATATGCACAGAACTAATTTACCCAACATTTAATGGATAAAAAGCAGATTACTGAAGGAAACTTTATGAAGTGATGAAGTGAAACTTTACCCCTGATCTGGATTTTCAGCTCAACAGGCTAAACTATCTGAAAAAAACTCAGCCACAAGATGGTCAGTTTGCGTGGACGATATGCATCCCATGAGCACTGTAACACTGGTGAAGTTATCCATTAAAATAAATATCTTTAATGGTACAGATCAGGTAAATAACTGTTCCTTAGGCAATGAATGTAGGACCAGATCTTGGCAATTTATACCCTATAATTTACAGAACAGATTTTTTTTCCTTGTTACGTTTCAGTCCTCAATTGCTCAATGTGAAAGTTGCTGCCTTCCAGTCCATAAAAATTCAATAGGACTTCTCAGAGAAATCCATCCTTGGCATTCTCTAAAAAAAGAATTGTTGTTTTTCAGGTAGAATTACATATTCCCTTTTTCGGCTACTATAGAAGATATCACTATGACTTGTCCCTTATGACACAGGTGACTTTGGTTGTCAGATGGTCATACTCCTCTTATGTTCCTAATCTAATTGTGTATATACCCCATTTTATAGAGAGGCTACACAGGAGCCAAGTAGCTGTTTAGGACTATGCAAAGATATTCTTTATCATAATCTTGTAAAAAAATTCACAGATACATATGATCATGGAAGCAACAACAGTTACGTGACATGCAAGATGAAGTAAAAATAGGGACACCATATGTCAACGTGATATTGGAAAAGTATTCAAATACATCAGAAAGTAGTGAACTAACTGAATATCACAATACTATAATATCTGAGAGTGCAGAATGGGAAGCGCAAACAGCAACTGCTAAGCTGGAGAATGAGTTT
>WKFP01014254.1:337917-420404 GCA_011057875.1 Pterocles orientalis
TCACTCTTTGCACTTGCAACGCAAAAGGTGCCCTCACAGCTTTCCTTGACTGAGCGGTTGTTGTCCCATGATACTGACAAATTTTCTAAGAACTCAATTCGGCACCTAAAGGTGCAAACCGAACAAATAGATTGTCTGATGTGCTCTTTGTTCAATTCCTTACAATAATCTCACTCTCTTGAGAAAAATTCTAAGAGAAATTAAATACCATAGCGATAGAAGTGAAAGAAAAATAAGTCTGTGATATCACAGATGTTCTGATGCCATGGATGACTGTGGTATTTTGAAACTCTTGTTCATCCTAATATATAAACAAAATCCATGATGGCTAAAATGACCAAATGGTGGTGATGATGATGATAGTTGCCTGTTGCATGGTTTATTCTTACCCCTGAAGGATTCTACAACTCTGCAAATATCCTACCTATATGTAAAAAAATATGCACAGAACTAATTTACCCAACATTTAATGGATAAAAAGCAGATTACTGAAGGAAACTTTATGAAGTGATGAAGTGAAACTTTACCCCTGATCTGGATTTTCAGCTCAACAGGCTAAACTATCAGAAACAAAATGCACAATAGTAATCTGAAAAAAACTCAGCCACAAGATGGTCAGTTTGCGTGAACAATATGCACCCTATGAGCACTGTAACACTGGTGAAGTTATCCATTACAATAAATATCTTTAATGGTACAGATCAGGTAAATAACTGTTCCTTAGGCAATGAATGTAGGACCAGATCTTGGCAATTTATATCCTATAATTTACAGAACAGATTTTTTTTCCTTGTTACGTTTCAGTCCTCAATTGCTCAATGTGAAAGTTGCTGCCTTCCAGCCCATAAAAATTCAATCGGACTTCTCAGAGAAATCCATCCTTGGCATTCTCTAAAAAAAAGAATTGTTGTTTTTCAGGTAGAATTACATATTCCCTTTTTCGGCTACTATAGAAGATATCACTATGACTTGTCCCTTATGACACAGGTGACTTTGGTTGTCAGATGGTCATACTCCTCTTATGTTCCTAATCTAATTGTGTATATACCCCATTTTATAGAGAGGCTACACAGGAGCCAAGTAGCTGTTTAGGACTATGCAAAGATATTCTTTATCATAGTCTTGTAAAAAAATTCACAGATACATATGATCATGGAAGCAACAACAGTTACGTGACATGCAAGATGAAGTAAAAATAGGGACACCATATGTCAATGTGATATTGGAAAAGTATTCAAATACATCAGAAAGTAGTGAACTAACTGAATATCACAATACTATAATATCTGAGAGTGCAGAATGGGAAGCGCAAACAGCAACTGCTAAGCTGGAGAATGAGTTTTAAAATCTGGATTTGTAAATTTATTTGGCCATCTATTACCTTCACAGAAAGTACACTGGAGCTGTCAGCATCACAAATTCCCCACATCTATGCTATGCAAAACCAATTGCCATTCTTTTGACCATTTAGGGTTCAAAAACATGTGGAAGGCTTCATGACTGCCTCTCAACGACACTTTAGCAATAAAAAGCAGTGGAGAGACTGTAGGATGGTTCAGCTTGAAAAGATGAACAGATTTACGTCATACTTTGTTTTTGGAACTTGGCAAAAACACAAATAGAGTTATACAGCCAATCATTAAAAAACCCCTTAATTTTATTCTAGAGACCTTGATCAAGATAATTCCTTTATAACACAATCATGATGCAGAGTCCTGTAGTGCCTCCTTTTTCTCCATTAGATTTTAAAAAAAAAACCAACTTATTTCTTTCATCATGACTATTTTCCCTCTATTTCATGTATAGCAAGCAAATATAATAAGCTTTCTTCAGAAAATAAGGCAGGTATAGAACTGTGCATTCTTTATGTAATTTTAGGAGAACAATGGTTAACATTTTAGCCTCATGACTTGCAAATGAAAGAAAATAATAACACTTAGCAAAAGACATTAGAAGAACACATTCACCATGAATCATACTGCCCTTGAAGGTGCAGCTTAAAAAAGCAGAGAAATAGATTTGACACCACTTGGACTTGCAGCTCGGACATGCTGCATTAAACTGTTCAAAATTAATTTAATCTGAGCATGGAGAATAATAGCCTCTCAGTTCAAGGCTTCTGATAGCAGTAATTTGCACTCGAAAGTACTTCCAAAGGGAAAGAATAAATGAAGGGCGACTCTCCAAAACTGAGTGAGCAAATGTATTCACTAAATGAAAGCCTCTTGATCACCCTGTAAAAGAGCATTCAGGAAAACGACACATTCTATATCATTCTGTGGGTTAGGAATTTTTTTCTTCAAACCGCTGGCTGCTACAAGGAGAGATACTGTTCTTCCTGGACTGATGATGGGATATGGAGCTATTTACTTAGAGCCCTTGCATTTTAACTCAAAAGTCGTGAGATCCATTTGCCTTAGGAACAAGCAAGAAAGATGCGTAGTAGAAAATCCTCTCATCACATTTGTAGTAAGGCACGCTGTAGACTAATTGCATACGGCAGTTCCCTTTGTTTTTTTCAGCAGAGGACTAAGAGCTAACTATAACAAAGTGTTGACACTAGAGACTTTAAAAGGTACCTTATCAACCCAAAACGTTTTTCTATTTCCTAAAAGCCATATTCTCCTCACTTACACATTCATAACTTTCAATTAGTTTCCTGCGTTCATCATGACTTCTCCAGCCCGAAGTGACTATCCCAAAGTATTCTTTTGGTATAGAGCAAAGTCTGACCTGTATCAAGTCCAAGATTGCTGGAGGAGACTGCAGGGAGAATCACAAGGGTCAGAAGTTAATCAACCAACTTTGCGAAGGTTAGTGCTGTAGCAAGAACAGGGGTGAAAAAAGGGGAAGGGGACTGATGCTGCTGAATAATGTGGATTTGATCCAAGCAAAAGATTTTACAACTTCTGAACTACTTGTTTTATTTTTAACTGGGGGGAGGCACAGGGAAAGGAAGAACCGGAAAATAGAGAAGTCTTCAAGATTTCATTCAATCTTCTGAGTCTTTCTGGATTATGTTCTGCCCCATTTAATAATTAAAAAAAAAAAGAAGAATGAATTCAACACTCCACATTGTCACCATTTATTAATAAAGCAGAGAAGCCAAGTATCCCAGCCACAGTAGTTAATTAAGCAGTTGTTGCAATGAACCAGTGAAATACTGGGAACAGGCAGCGATAAGGAGATGACTCAAAGCCCTAAGGCGTGTATTGTGGTCTTGGGCTGTCTCTTTTAGGGTCTATCTTAGGGTCTTGGGCTGTACCTTTTTAGCTAGACCTCTGAAGGAAAAAGCCAAAAATATGCTTGGGGAGGTATGTGTATGTGCACCAATGTGTATGCAGATTCCCACAGACAGACACACAGCGTCTCTCTTTTGGTAAATCAAGCACTGTTAGGAGCTGTATCCTCTGGGTGTACAGCACAAGGCAAACTGTGTGCTTAAGTAGCGGTAAGTAATAATTAGAAATATCCTTTTAGGCAGAGAAGTAAAGATGATGGTTTGCACTATAATGCACTGACAGAATGAAAGAAAATCTATAGTCAACAAAAAATAAAATTGCCAAGCTTTCCACTTTACTTCTTTCTATTCTTTTAAATATTTCATCTCCTTTTCCTCTTTTTATCTACAAATTATAAGAATCCACTTTTTTTGAATGAATTTAGTGGCTGGGAGAAAATCTTAGGAAGAGATACAAAGAAAACGTTTCATCAAGCAGTGGGAGAGTAAATAATGTATTAGTATTCAAGTTTCATTTCCAATCCCACAGTTGCATTACTTTTGCAAATTTACAACAAAGAAAGCCAAAAGGTCTTTCAAAATTCTCTGGTACCGCTTAATTTCTTGTGAATAATTTACCTGCCACTAGCTGTTTGTTCTATAATAATTCAAAGAAAATCGGTTATGCCGAAAGTCTGAAAAAATGGAAAGCGCTTCTAGAATGTATTAAAAGTTAAAATAAATTGAAAGCCTTCAGGATATTGTAACTCATACACAGCTGGTATGAACAGCATGGCCGATTACTGGCGCTTCGAAGACTAAAACTCATCTAGACATGATGCTTCTGGTACCTCTTAACAGATAAAAATTGGAGGATAAACTGTGAACTTCCATTATCTTTATGAAAGTTATTATTTGAAGACAATTCAGGATGCAATTATAAGTAATTCCGTTCTTTGAGGGTTCATCGCTCTATATCCAATAACTTTCTTAAAATACCTAGTTTTCTAATGCTCTATGATTAAAAAGTGAAGGATATATCAGCTTTAAAAGTTTGCTCTTTCCGGCACACAGCCCATTTAGTTAGCTAAGTTAATTTATCAAATTCCATTTGAAGTACACCAGTATTTAACCCTTGACTTTGCAGATTAATTAGCATACCAATATTGAGCGACTTATGGGAAAACTACCCTGCAAGCTAACTCGTAATTGACATTAGAAAACATAATAAAGTACATTATCGCACAGTTTAGTTCCTTAAGAATATTAGCAACAGAGAATAACATGAAGAGAATAATGACTGGTCAACACTTCAACTCATTTCTGTCTTTCAAAACTCAAGCTCAGTTCTACATCCACTGCTTTTTACAAGGGAGGAGCATTTAATCCCTTTTGCTTCAGATCAATTTTCAAGAATAAAAAGGGATGCCTATTGTAAGAATTAGCTCATAATTGAACTGGATTTAGGTCAGGAACATACCTTTCAAGAAAAGAATGGAATAACAGCAACCTACAATCTTAAATCAAATTGGACAACGTATCAGGAGCAGTAAGTGCAATGGCAATTGATACCAACCCTATTTCTCTTTTGTCACAATGAGTTTGTAGAGTTTGGAATATCTCTAGGAGGGAAAAAATAAAAGCATTTGGTCTTATAATATTTTATAGTTTACACAGATTTTGCATATTTACAGTTCTCAGAGGTAAAAATAAACAGACAATTACTAGACATGACACTTTAATTTTGTTAGGCCATAAAGTTTCGTGGCCCTAGTACCTTTGGAAACTAAAAGCTCTAGCACCTTTGTGAAGAATTAAACGGTATAAAAAGGTTTTGTCTAAACACTATATCTTTGCTTTAAAAGATAAGTGCAGGCAATTAACCCATTCAATGACCTCTGACTGCACATCTAGCTAAGGAGCTCCCTCATGGCCCTGCACCACTATATCACATTTTTAAAAGATGAACAAAGCAACTTGGACCCAGGGTTCACGAAAGGTTTATGCAATCAGACTAACAATGTTTGTTACTGTAAGAAATAAAAGTCCCTGGAAAAGTGAGCTTGCTTATAAAACTTCTATATATCCAGTGTGGAGTCATGAGCTTTCTGCAAAACCATGGTGCGAGAGGTTGTGTAGCTTATCCTAGCCACGGTGACAGGAGGTGAGCTGCAGCCCTTTCTCTACCCCACGTCCATCCCATTGCACAGTGAGGGGACTGGGATATGGATTCACAGCCTCATGCTCCTGAAAGGCTTTTTGTTACATGACAGGGAAGGGACAAAAATCTGGTGCCTATGAAGAAGTATTTTTTATAAAATGAAATCAGAAGACTCAGTTTTGCAAATTCTTAAATAATCATCTTCCTAAGATGAAGAAAAATTGATTAATTTTCACTATCAGATAGGGAGCTATGAACCACACGGAAAAATTTGAGGAATCCAAGTTATAATCCCTAAAAATGTTGGTGTTCTTTTTGTTTGTAGACAGGAAACAAATTCTGATGGCTGAAAACTTTTATAGACATTTATTTCCTAAGGATAAAATGGAGAAAACGAAGATGCCCTCAATGATGAAAATTCAGAATGGCGTAAACATCTTTGTGAACTATCTCTGGTGTTGCATATCAAGCTTTCTATGTTTGTGTGTTCACTAAAAAGCAAGTTCAGAGAAATTTGGAAATTTTATGACCTGTTACAAGGAAGCATATGTGCAAAGTGAATCCTGAGTGTGGGAACTCATACAGGGAACTTGAAGAGTCATATTCCTCTGCTGGGAGAAAGTATTACATCATAAAGTAACTACTCCACCAGGCAGAACTACTTTAATTTCTGGTAATTCCACCCAATCTACAGTCCACTAAGTATTTCCATGTGTGAGCACTGATAACCAGTTGCGCCGACGTGGAAACCAAGCCACAGAGATAGATGTGTACAGGAGAGAACGGAGAAGCTGAGGTGAGAGTGAAAAATTACTTCTGGCATAGCATTATACAGAGAACTGAACAATTCACAAGCCACTAAAGCCCAGTCAGGCTTGTAGGCTTGTACACATATATCTTACTATGCCACAATTTTCATAGCTGACAGAGGATTTTTTTTTACAGCACCTGCAAGTATTTATCTTATCTGAACTGCTAGTGAGCACAAATTACAAAGAAAGAAAAAAATGAAAATAACACAAAGTTCTGCTATCAAGCGACAAGCTATTATTCTTCAACTTGGCAAAATCAGGATCTCTATTTACTGAAGGACAATCAACAACTTCCCAACACTGCTCCAATACCACTGGAGGCCGTTATTGAAAAGAACGCATGGGGGTTGCAGGAGTTTTGTGGCAGCTCCAGGCTCCTTTCCGACCACGTCTGGATGTGTTGTGTGGCAAATAGACCATCAGTACCAGCGCTACGGGTCACCCTGGGGTTCCTCCTCACAAAACTCCTGTGGGCACTGAGCCAATGTGGTGAAGGCATGATGTAGGCGAGTTCATTACACAGATGAAATTCCTTTAAAAGGATAGAAAATCTAGGAGGTTGCTTTTCCATCTCAGGAATACCATTAACAGTAGAAGAAATAGAGTAAGGTAAATACACTGACTAATGTTTTCACATCACCTGCAGGTAGGGTAACAGTTGGGTTAAAATCCACAGATGAGATAAACAGCAGACAGTACATTTTTGGGCCTGAAAACAGAGTTTGTCTCCTCTATGAAAAACAAGTGAATTTTTGTCTTCTGAAAGGATTCAGCAGATACAGTCTTTGCCAGCCTGAGAATTAGAGTGTCAGTGCTGTGGACTACTTAAGAAACTAAACTAAATGGTGGAGAAAAAATGAACTCTCTGATGATATTGCAGCAAAAGAGTAAAGTTACTTTTGCAGAATGTCTCAGTTTAAAGAATATCTGAACAAAACCAAAAACATGAACTATGAAAAATATTCAACAAGCAGATGGTGTGAGAATAATTTGGGAAGCTGCTATCCAGTTAAAAACACTGCCTAATGACTGACAACGCAAGGGATTGGTGACATTTGTTATGTAAGATACACTGTGTGTGATGGTAGCTGAAGACCAGCTGCAATGTAAAATTACAGAAAGGAAGCAACAGGAAAAGAAGCAGAAGCAATTATTGCAAAGACGAAATAGAGCAGAAAAGTGGAAACGTGGAATGGAAATGACAGTGTAGCAATCAAGCAAAAGCAGTGGGAAAGTGGAATGAAAATATTTTGTTTCCAAACAATTAATTAGAAAACTAATATAGGATCTTTATCTACCATAACTGAAGTCTACTGGATATGGATCACAAACTCATATCGTTATTATTATTGTGTTAGTCACCATCCTTTTATTAACTCTATTACTTTATATCACACTTTGTTCTTGCACTTCCCTATAATTAAGCGCCTCTCTTATGCTGCGTCTTTTTAACAGTCCAAATCACCTTGAAGATGCTGCAGGGTGAAATACTGACATGCCTCTCAGCACAGATATCAGGAGCAAGCTTAAGAACATCAAATTAACTGTGACTGATTTTAAGAAAGATCCTTCAAGAGCACGTCTGTACTTGACATCCTTCTGAGCCTGGTTAACTTCTGACAATGTATTTTTTTACCTTGCAGCATATCTGGCGAACCTTGTTAATCTTTCTAGGGGCCTGTATGTCACTGGATTGGTGATAACACATGAATTGCATTTTAAGAAGCCAAATGTCATCTCTCTAGAGGCCTCTTAGCACTTCTGAAAATGCTGATGGACAATCTAGTCCTTTCACTACGCCCTGTCTTGCCCTCTCAAAGTGATTAGCTCCTAGAAAGCCCAGAGAGCTGCAACTCACTAAATATCTCTTCAAAAACTCTCCCAATTGACCAAATAACCATGGATCCTTTGTCGGAATATTCAGCAGCACTTCTGCAGAAAACCAAGCTTTCAAAATCTTTTGCCTTCTCATTTTCTCCAAGGAAATACACAATAAAATATATGCCACAGTAATAACCAGTAATTACTTGTATAAAACAGCTTTCACTAGAGCTACTCTCTGCTTTTTTGGGTTTACTTCCACCTCTATTTAGTAAACATTTTCATAGTAAATATCTCTCATGGACATTCAGATTTATTACTGTTATATCATTTTTCCTTGCCACTATAATGAAGATTGATTTAATCTCAACAGCATTAGCCCCTTGCCAACTGAATACCGCACTGTTCTCATAAATCAGTAACAAAATTCTTTATGATGGTGCTGTTTACCATTCCACTTCCTAAAATATTGACTTTCATAAAACACAGTTTATTCATTTATAGTTAAAAGATCTCTTACACTGAAGAACCAAAGATGATGGGGAAAAAACCAAACATTTTTACCACTTTGAAGGATCATTTAGAGAGTTATGAGCATCTCTCTGCTGGGAACTCTAAGGGGTTAAATAATTTATCTTTTCAAGTGCACCTGAATTAAATGCAACTTTTCTCATTCAGGTCATGCAGTATCAATTTCATCAAACCTAGAGCATGCACTCAACTGTGTGTTGCTAATGACTGCAATCATTACAGTCTTCCACAAAGTATGGGAGAAGTGGTTATACAGCACAACCTTCAGAATGAACAGAAGACCCCTTTTCTGTCCTCTTTTAAACTTCCATCTCAGAAGCACATATCCATCTGCTAAGGTATTTAAGGAGAGAGTCGATTTTTTTTGTTTCAAACACGTTTCTCCCTGAAGGGATCATTAAATACTTAAATTCATTGCTAAAAATTGAAGGATTTATCAAGTTTCCCACCCGGACTTAGATAATCATTAAAACTCTTTTCAACTGTCTTAATTACACTCTCCTAGCTGGACCTTAACCACATGACTGAAGCACCACCCATTCCAGCCTATTCTGCTTTCTCAGGACTTGGGAGAGTAAAGGCTAAACTGTAGATTCATATTTGCCAGAACAGGGTGAATACAAGCACATTCCAAGATAAAACATCCAGACACAATAGTGCAGGTGTTTGGCTTTACTGATACAAGTGTTCCCGAACTACCTTTAGAACTTTACTGAAATTCACTGATACCAAGAATTAAATAGTTCTGATAAAGCTGGCGTATGATTTATGGCATATGCAAAATACTATCATATAAAGGAATCTGCATATGGCAGCATTTCGAGATCACTAACTGAAAAAAGATTGGACAAGAAGGTGAAAGAAAAAGAAAGCAAGCAGTGTGGTTGATATCACTGCAGCATATTAATTAGGCTACGGTGACTTTTCAAACCATTAACTGAAGAGATGATTATGTTGTCATACTGTGTCTTTAATGAAAGACCTAATTGTAAAATCGACCAGTATTTATTTTTATTTATATAGTTGCCATTTTTAAAACAGTGTATAATTATGTGTTGGGCAGAGGTTTATATCTTAGCGAAGAAATAAACTGAGTGTCCTTGTGCTGCTGTCAGGTAATTCATGGCAGACATATTCAGCTCCTCAAAAAACTATTGAACAGTTGTATAGAGGAATGCATCTGTCAAGGAATATGACAAAAAGGCTTTGTTCTAGTCTGGAATTCTCTGTAGGGATCCCTGTTTAGCTCAGCTGCCTTCCTCTGCACAAGTTATATCTGTGCTGTTCTTCAAAATACAATAAACAATATATTGCATTAAATATTGTCACAAAGTACATGGGAATCTATTAATACAACTGTCCTGACAGGACAGAAAACATTCCTTTTTCTCAATGAGCAGAGAGGACAAATCACACATGGGAAATAGTTTCTGTGCCCTGTAGAAAAGATTGAGCCCAAAACCGGACAGACAAAACCTTTCAATACCCTTTAAATAATTGACTGAAAATAAAAAGTAATCTGGGTCCAGGTTTACATTTTGTACTGTTCCTGGTATCCTAATTATCTTCAATTTGAAGTTGAAAGACCTTTTTGCATCCCCACATAATAACTGAAAATATTTCTCATCTCGATTCCTTGTATTTTTTAAGCATTTCTAAATCTATCCTTCCATAGGTCAACAGAACTACCTGTCAAAATATTCCAGCTTTAAATATATCTTGCCTATGACATATGGTCTCTCTACCTGAGGAAGTTCAAAACTACACAACGAAAGTGAATTAGGAAAGCTTAATTTTAAAGAATATTTTTTTCATTTTTTAGCTCGAGATTATTTTAAGTCCTTGGTGTGATTCCAAGACTTTCAGGAGACTCATCAACAGCATGGGTAGACATATGCAACTTAGATTAGATAACAAGAGCTGTGAAGATGTAGCAAGAGCAACCTTGAACATACCAAGAACCTCAAGCACTTACTATTTGATATATTTGGTTAGTTCACTACCAATTCATAACTGATTTAGTTGGCTAAATCTGGTTCATGTGTGAGGAGAGAGCTTCACACGATAATGCAGTAATTCCAGATTTTGTTGCAATGTAAGAGTGGTCTTTGAATGGGCTGAGGCGAGGTACAGATCACAGCTGGATTACCACTGTAGTTTCTGATTTTTGTGATGAAATGCTGATGTTTAGTATGCACACAAATGTAGTATTATACATTTGTTTATAAGCCTAAAGCCGCAACAAAACACTCAGATATTTATCATCTCATATTAAATCTATCCCAATGTGGTGGGTTGACCTCAGCTGGATGCCAGGTACCCATCAAGCCGCTCTATCCCTCCCCTCCTGAGCTGGACAGTAGAGAGAAAATATATTACAAAAGGTTTCTGGGTTAAGACACATCATGGTGTTCAAGAAAAGCATGGAAAGAAGTTTTGCAAAAAGTGAAGGTATATCCATGGAAATATTATTTTACTGTTAGTAAAATTCAGCCAGGTAGTCATTTACATTTGTCTCCAGTTAATCACTGATTTTCACTCGTGCAAACTAGAGTTAGTTTAATTGAACCATCCCTTCTTCTGCATTTTTTTAAACCTGGCAATATTTTATACATATATTTGCCAAACTCTGCAGATATTTTACATAATTTTTTAATCACAGTGTACTTATGACTGTACTAAGTCTCTGAGAACGGACAGTGCCTGATCTGAAAAGTGGTATTATTATTCTTTTCTAGATGCAGCTAGTAGTTTGAGAGGCCATATTATTTCCTTCAGGCGGTACTCCCATACCTCAGACTCTTGCTGTGCCTATTACTATGCTCAAGTTATTCGAACTTACTACTGACCTAATGCTATTGATGTATCTACTGCTATTGATGTTCTTACTAGAAGAACATTTTGAACACAGCCTGCTGCTATACAGGCTGTGAATAAATGCCTGCCTGAGGAAAGCAGTTTCAGGGACAAAAAAAAACCCAACAAACAAACCCAACAGTTTACGGTTCCCTCACCTGCTCTATTATCAAACGAAAAGTTAGACCAGCATTCAGTAGGCCAAGCTTTGGGACTGACCACCTATTTTCTTTTGTAGCCATTTCCTACATGGTTTAGAAATCCAAAAGAATATGAAAATTATCAAATAGTTTGACAGGCAGATAGATCAGGAAGAATATAATCAGTACAGCCCTCAGATTTACTAAAGGAAGGTACTAATGTATTTACAACAATTAATCTCCAGACAAACCTGTTAACTAAGTTCATAACAAATAGTGGAGCAGGAAGCCCACTGGTTGTGGAACTAATAAAATTACTGACTGCACTGTATTCTGATAGAAGCTAAGTTCTTTTCAAGACTTCACAAAAGAATCTTACTTTGCACAGTTATTTAAACTGCCTAGAGACCAGTTTCCAGAAGTAGGGTTTTTTTTATTAAATTATATTCCCTGACACAATGGAACAACCAGCTGTCAATCCATGCTGCAAAAAGTTCCATGGGAAAACAAAATATGCCCAGATATCATCTTTAAATTCCATCTACTGGTATATAAAAATATTTTTAGAAGCAAAATGAAGCATATTTTTATTCCCAGAGGTGTTAGCACCTTCTTGACCTTTCTCATGTTAATTGGGTCCAAATTCTGCAGAGCACTTACAGGTACACAGTTTGACTTTTGAACAGGCAGATTCTGGTTCCAGCTGAAACCATATAATTATCCCCCAAATTAGTCAATTATTTAGCATTCAGCCAGCCATACCCTATGAAGTCCCAACTATAATAAAAAAAAAATTAAATATGCGTGCAAGTATGAAATATACTAAAAAAATTATATGTAAATGTCAATCTGGGAAGAACAGCTCCAGAAAAACATAAATCGTGAAGACTGATACAAGCGAAAGCAATAGGTCATATCCACAGCAAATGTCACTTACTTTATCCCAGTTTGCCTTCAACATCTGGGAGCTTGCTGAAGCAGTTGAGGAACTGCTTTTTATTTTGATGACCAGATAATACATATAATTCTAATATTTACTATATTCTTAATGAACCACCATTAGTCATAAACTTCACTATAAATATATATTGTATGATTAACACGTTATTAATTTAGAAACAACTTGTAAGTGTTGAACTACTGCGATTTTTAAGAAGAAAGCTCTGTTTGACTGTTGAAATACTTTATTTCACACTGCATTTAAAATAGGATGTTTAATGCAAAAGCTATGGATTAGATAAGAACTCAATGTGAAAAATCCTGTTTTCATATAAGAAAATCTATAAGATTCCCACTGACTCATTCATTTTCTGGACAAGATGTATGACCTCACTGAAAAGGGGGGAAAATATATGTACAGCGGGAGGGAAATTTCAGGGCTTCACCCTGAAATTGAACAAAAACAGAAATTTGGGGGCATGTAGGAGGCATCATCTAGATGTAGCACATGGAGAACTGCATATATAAAGAGGTCCAGTGAAAAGTTTCTTCACTGGAATTTTGGTCTCCTGTGGCTGTGCCTCATGACCTCAGGTTATGTTTCAATGTATTGTTGATCCTAGGAATCTAAAGCAATTTCTGGCATCTTATATTTCAGGAGGGCTCTCTTAATGCCTGCTTGGCTGGATGGACATTTTCCTCTGCAGTCCTGTTGTTTGTCATTTCTGTATTAGAAATAAACAGAAACGTAGGACCTGCTGGAGGACTGTGGAGCAATGAAAGAATTTATAACGGGTGAAATAAAAGTTGTACATGCAGCCTCACCTTATTTATTGCTGAACTTCTCCCCCCGTAATTGTTACAAGTATCTGTTTTATCGCAATTCTCTCTCAGAATCCCTAATTTCTACCTCCATGTTATAACTAGTAGGCAAAAATATATCAACTTCACGAATAATGTGATGAGCAGTTCAAGAGCCACTTGACGTTTAATCAGGCTGGGGGTACGTTCTTTTCTTTTTAAGTGCCTAGCCAATCTGAATATGGTATCCTTGCTATTCATGGTATTTATAAATATTTGTTGAAACCAGATAAACTTATCCCTTTCTTCACCCTCATAAAATATTGTAAGAAAATCCTAGGTTTTAATGATTTCTTGAGCAGAGTAACAAATGATCTCTGGCTAGACTTCTGTATACAGAAGTTCTTTTTGAAACTGTGCTGACATGAAGTGAATGTAAACTAGAAATAACCAATTTTAAGACCTCCGCTGAGATTTCTTCTTTGACAATTGACAGAAAGACTGAGAAATTAGCATTTTGGTAAAACCTTTATTTGTTTAAGATGCCTCTTAGCCAAAGAGACTGTCTGTACAGAAGGATTAACCTATTGACAATGACTTTCTAAATCCAAACTCATTGAATAACGAGTACTGAATGTGTTTACGTTGGTAATGCACCCACAATTCACAATGAAGCAGGCTTTCTTGAAAAGGTCAAAATACAGAAAGAGCTGAATTTCAATAGGAAAACATAGAAAAATGTAGAGCTCAGTAGAATGGAATTTATTTTGGACAAGAATTGGTGGGATAAGTGAATAAAAACCTAGTACCTTGGCAGGCCTTTTGGGTTTGCCTGCTCCACATTCAATTGTCTGTGTCTTAAATACAATCTCCAATTATTTTTCAATTAATCTGCTATATATGAACTTGCTTATGAGGTAGAGAGCCCAGTATCCTAAATTACTTACAAGTGCGTACATGCGCTTATATTTTCATGTTCACCACAGTTGTCCGTCCCCTCTGTGTGAGGCAGGTACACTTGAAGGGTCATTTTCTGAGCTGATTTGGAGCTAAGTTATACGTAAAACCTTTTTATATATTTTACAGGGTAAATTGAAACCAGGTGATTATTCACCATAAGGCATACTGAAGAGATAATTATTAAGATAGATCACTTGTCATAACTGAAACATTTTTTTTAGGTAAAGCTGCAAATGCAAATGAAGAAGTTTAGATTAGGCAACTGTCAGTAGGCTGCAGATATCATAATGTGAGTACTATATATACAAAAGAGAACATTTTTATAGAACAAGTCAAAAAATGTGATAGAATCAAAATAGAAGATTGTGCCTGTAAGAATAGAATCTTCACTCCACTGTAGAAATGTGAGCTTCCCTTCAGTACAAGTGGCTACATTTTCTAAGGTCCTTTAATTATGCATGGAGCTTAAAAGTAATGTTTAAAATGTTACTCGGGCACCACATCCAGGTGTGGTTTTAATGACACATACCGATAGATAGACAAATTGTTTTTGAAAGTAATACTTAAGTTCTTAAATCAATTTGAGGCTTTTGAAAACTTTTCCTCAAATCTGTATTCTTATAGCTTTTTAGGCAGCCTCTTTACTCCAAATTGCAAACCTTTCACTACATCCAGAATACGTGTCAGGATATTTAAATCTCATCCTGCACCATCACAGCTGGATCAGGAATTCTGCACTGCTTTGAGTTAACCCAACCTGCTCAGTATCCTATGGTGCTAATGGTGATGAGACTTAAGGATACCTTACGCATGCAAAACTGGCAAGGATACGAGTCCCTAAATGGAACTGCTTAGAGGTCAGTCAGTCCTGGAAGGATTTAGTGACTTATACTGTTGTGAAACGGTTCCCTAGCTGCAGACTGTGTCCTTAACTTGGATACCCCCATCATAGGATAGTGCCAGCACTTCACATTGCATTATGAATAGGAATGATAATTTTGCTATTTCATCTTGGCCAGAAGATTCTTTTTCTGGCAGACAAAGACATGACCTCAGTCATTCAATCTTTCTCACTTCTGTGTCAAACAGCAGCAATAAAATCTGTCCAGAACTTTCTGCAATTGGGAAACCCCAAACAGTGCAGCATGCAGCATGGTACTGCATTCTCTTGAGTAAGACAGACTATTGCAAACACAGCAAGTCTGCCCTGTACCTTGTGGGGGTTTTTGTTGGTGGTGTTTGTGTTTTTTAAAATAATTTTAGAATCTACTTCTTCCCCCAAGCTCTTAAATTAAAGGAATAAAAAAGCAACCTGCAAACTTCAGCCTGCTGGCAGTTATTTTCCTGTTGCAGAGCAGGACTTCCTACAGTACAAATAAAATTCCCTTGTGTTTTAAGCAGAGCTTTCTCAAAGGCATCCTAAACAGACAGTGGACTTGAGAACCAGTGATCAGATAACCCTCATCAACACCTACTATAAGTGGAAGGAAAAGTTGGGTGATGCTTTGTCCCACGTTCTTATGCACAAGCTACATGCACACCAAAAGAGTACATTCCACTGCAAAGCACCTACAGTCCTGGGAGGAAGATGATGGAGTAAACATGACAGAAACAATTGTTAATGTGCTACTGAAGGTTTTCAAATTTGACAGAGATAAGCATTATAAAAGAACATGGACAGAAAGGCATCATTATTGTTTTACTAAATATATGCCACAGTGCCCAAAGAAATAAAAATGCTAATGATAAAAATAATAATAAAAAAAAGATAAAGGAGCACCTTATTCCACTTATGGGAATACAGTAATGAAATATGATATAGCAGATGACCTCATTAAAACTGAAGCAGTGTTCTGTTGAATAATTCAATATTTTTGGAGGAGCTTGAGATGAATCTTGTATCTCTGCGTGTATAACACTTATAGGTGTGTATATACCTCTATATGTCCATAGTTAAGCACAAATTGACCCTTCAGGATATGGAGGATCAAACAAGTTGGGAAGAAGAAGAGCTCAAGTGATAGCATTACGTAGAACTCATGTATTATCTTGTTTTGCAGCACAGAAACCTGGATCTTTATATGCAAAGTGGGTACTGTGCAGAACAAGCTGCGAAATGCGAACTGCTCAAATAATCAGACTGAAGCAGCCTGAATTTCATCATTGTGATTTGGAAGACAAAAGCTAAAGATCTCGAAGATGGCTATTGCAGTGTTAATATATGTAAGTGGCAGCAAATCATTCAGAATATTTCAACCAAAGGATGACTTTCCATTAATACTAGCTGATACAAAGAGAGAAATTTAATATATGGTAATGACAATAGAGGGAACAGATGTAAAAACCATTCTTAGCCACGAAGCACGAGGAAATGACAATGTAATAAACCTATGCAATACATGTTCGAGAACACTGCATCAATTTCCTCTGGTATTTGAATGGAGACCCACATCCAACACAGAAACTCTTAAGTCCCTTCTGAAGTTCTGAATATCAGAAAAGATGACTATTGTCAGGGGGAAATGCTGATGGTGATTCCTGCTCTGTTACCGCGCACAGTGCTCTTTTTTTTTTTTCATTCTTCAAAATGGTGCACAATTATCGGGTGCAATTTTGATTATTTAAGTCAGTTTCTAATATTGACAAAAATTATTACACAAAATGGAAATATCTATAGTTCTTTTCACTACATACACATTGACTTCAGCCTAATAGTATACAGCAGGAAAGAGTCCATAAATGAATTTTTTAGGGACAACTCTGCACACACACATAGTCTTACTGATATCGCAAAGGCCTCTACATATTTGAAGGTCTAATTCCTGAGGACCTGTGCCCAAAATTCACAACTAAGTCAAAAGGAAAATATGTGTAGACTGTTATGCTTTTTTAATATAACAACTTACTTTAAAAATGCGGTCTATGAGCAACAGATTTTCAAAACAAAGGGTTCAGTAATGCAGCTTTGGAAAAAATATTTTTCTAACTGATGTCTGAAATTGAATCTTTCCATTGGAAAAATGCACCCTAATGGTGTAACTCTGGCATTTAAAGTAAAAGTCAGTAAACAAGCTATGGAAATTAACCATCTGGATTATAATTTAAATGTTAGAAGCCAGCTAAATACAGTTAGAATAAAACCTTTTTAACTTAAAGAATGTGTTCGTGTGCATGTTTAATTGCCCTCTTCTTGTTACACTGATTGTATATTCAAGGTAGGTTAGCATGATTCTTGATCCTAAAATTGTTTCCATATTTTACTGACACATCAAAATAAAAAATGTTTTCCTTTACTTTAAAACCAGTGTAATCAATTAGAAAATGTTTTCTATGCTTGTCAGATGAGAAATATTTTTCAGTAGTTGTAGGAATAGCCAATAGGGGTAGAATAACCTACAAAATAATGAAGAAAGGCTTCTCTGCTACTGGGAAGGGATTTTTCTTCTTTTCTGCCTCTATTTAAAACACTGTATGTATGACTCTTTTCAGATGACTCTCTGTTTCACTATTTCTATTTTAACAAAATCTTCCTCTGCCAGACTTTTGTTTATTTATGACAGATCAAAGAGAAATACGAAGCGAACGTGCAGTGTTTCTGACCGACTGAGAGCTGTAACTGCCCACGGAAGAGAGCCCTAGCAACACTGCACTTAGAGCAGGTCAAAACCATGACACAGTTGCATGTGTTTACTTTTTCCTTGCTTTCCTGGTACAGTTCAATGTCATTCTCACTTTATTTTGCTTTTCTATATGGTAGATCAGTTAAAACAATGTTGAAGTGGAGTGGCAGTGCTGAAGGTCACACTAGATACTAACAGTCATATTGCAACCAGCTGTTCACCAGGTGAGGACAGATTATCATCTGCTGGGGCACGTAACTCTCTACATCCCTGTCTTAATGAAATCTTAACCGTGATGAAACAAAGAACAAACCAAAAAATTACTAAATACTTCTACTGCAAAGACTTTGGTAACTTCTAAAGGCACAGAGGTTTAAACTTTGTGCTAAAAAAATCCCTCTTATAATAAATTGTGATTATTTGTTTTATACAGGTAGGGCTTAGCTAAGTTAATGTTGTTTATGTGTGTGTTTCTACACCAATGCAAGAAATCTAAAAAAGTGAGATGTGATTTGGAATATCTGGTTTTAAATGAGGGTATTAACATAACAGGCACGTCAGAAATTTGGAAGAAGGAAAATAATGAGTTGAAAACTCTATTACGAACAAACATTATATAGCAATAACACTGCAAATCACTCTGCAAGAGAAGCGCTCTGTGCTAAAGAAAGCTTAGGACCAAGTAAAGTAAATAAGTTACCTGCGTCAAAGATTCAAATTCCAAGCTTAAACAGAAAGATTAGTATTAGACCTATAATAGTGACAACTTGACCAGGTGCAAAAGAGCCTGTGAAATGCTAAAGCAGATTAAACTGCAAGGGCAGGCAACAGAGCAGGATTGAGAGACTTCAATTATTTCTAGGCAGACAAGGTAAATGTCACAAATGGGTTTTTGGTTCTCGCATCAAATTCACTTTTCTAAAGGACACAGTTTTCTCAGAGAGAAGTATCAGGATTTTCTTATGCAAAATGGGACATGTGCTCTTTGCTGTCCTGTGCCTCCCAGTGTCCCTTTTCCTCCCATCTCCGGAGGGAGGAAACTACTACAGGGTAACATAGGATTGAAGGGTATAGTAGCAGAACTTTGCTTTTACTTTACTTGCTTCAGCAACATCAAGGTCTAAAAGCACTGAATTTCAGTATGACTTATGTTGCAATTAATGTGTTTCTTCAGAGCGTAGGTACCATAGCAAGAACCAGCACACAGCAAATCACCACCGTTTGTACAGAACGTGCCTACAGTAGCTGCTCCCTTTTAAAGAGTAGCCTCCAATGTGATCTGATTACATAGATTTAAAATATCAGAAACACAAGGGTACAAGAAAAATATGGTTGAACAAAAACATGCGAGTGCAATCAAGATATCTAAATCAGGTACTGAGGAAACACAGCTCTCTCAGCGTGCATTTGCAGGTGTATGTGCTTTGTGCTCACAGCTGTTTCTTTTACTATAGTTGTTTTCCAGTGGAATTAAATTTTTCCATTTTTTGTTTTATTTTTTTGCTAAGAGTTTGCTAAGATGTGGAGCTGGCATACATCTACTTCAGTCATGTCAAGAAAAGAAAGGGGAAAACAGAGACTAAATGGAAAATGTTAAAGTATTTCAGGCAGTGTTTCTGATGGATTGATGGAACTCCACTCGATAGATATGATAGACCCCAAACAAATTAAGTAGGAATATAGCAGCTGCAAAGTTTGGAATACTTGACTGGCCAATAAATATTTCTTAAATTATACAACTATGATAAAAAGAATGTTGGTAGTCATCTATTGTAAATCAAAATCCAAGATTCTACTTTCAAATGTATAATCATTATAGCATGAGATCTCGTGTTTCACACATCATAACTGAGGGCAGGAAATACCTTAAGCTGTTCATGTGGGTGGTATTTTTTTGCAGTATAAAGCAAAGAAATAAGAAATTTGTAAAAGGCTACATTTTTGGGAAATGATACTCAAAAGCCCTGAACCGCTGAAAAGAATTCATAGATATGCTGGTGTTGTTGCACGAAGACCTGACAACAGAAGCAGTCTCTTAGAGATTATGATGACAGACAGAAATATAAAGTTCCCCAGAGAGAAGAAAACACAAATTCAGACAGATTCTGAAGTTCTTAATCATGTGCAAAGTGCAAGCTATTTTAAGTGATACTCCTCTCTGAATGAAGATGATTGTAAATCACTGTAAAAATCTAAAGATATGTCTAAGTTATTTTTCAAAATGCTACAGAAATGGTACCAAGGCTTCTAAACTCAAGATCAAGAAAGATATTATCACAGTTTCAAGGTTCCATGCAACAACAGAAAACAATGCTGCTTCTTTAGTTACCATACAGTTTTCTCATCTGGGATAGCAGGGAACATAAAACAAAACCAGAAGCTGTTCATAATTCTTGACGTTATCATACACATGCAGCAAAACAGCTCTCCAGTCTATTCTTTCTTTCACTTTTCTCTGGACAGAATGCAGACCATGCAGTTTTCCAAACACAGCAATATCGCATGATAAACAGAAAAAAATAATTTTTGTCTTTTAAGGTTCTTAGCAATGGCTGCTCTGAAGAGATGGGACTTTAACCTAATATGCAAGGGGCTGATTCAACTGATTATGAGGTTTCTTTATTGTACCCAAAAAAGCTATGTGTGAGGATAGGTCAAAACTGTTTGAATTCCCTCAGGGGCTCTGAATTTTTGAATGCTATGTCCGCGAATACAAATGAAAACAGATCTTGAAATAACTACTTTTTTTTTTTCTTTGCATCTCAGACGTTAAGAGTAAGCAGCATAAGACCGCGTACAGACGTTTTTGTAAAGGCTTTATCAACCTTTTACAGGGTGGTTATTTCTGATGAGAAACCAGATGAGAAGTCACAAAGCCAAAAAAAACCCCTCTCTATCTTAAGTATAAAGCAAGAAGGCAGGTGAGTAACCAATTTTGAAAACTACATCTAATAGTTGCACATCTCTCTAAATCAGATTTCCATGAATTGCCTTGGGCTTCAGTGCATATAGTACATCTCTTCAAGTACTAGAACAATGTCTTTCAAGCTTTCTGTCATTTATAACCTCCAAACATTTAATGAGAAAGGTTGGGTCCCTGTTTATCTAATAGATGGATTTACACATTCTAAAAGTAGCTCTGTTTTTCTTTCTTACCTCTTCTGTTGTTGACAATAAGAAACAGAAAGCACTTGGTAAATTTTCTGTTACACCAGTTAAGGATATAATTTCTATTTATGGCCTCAAGTTTTGCTATAAGGATCTTGTGCTTCTTTGCACTCTAAAATATCTGAAATTAAGTGTCTTCATTAAAAATACAGCATTTGTTCTAACAGAAATTCATGGCCTCTTTTGACGTTCTTTCCCAGCCATTATCCTTTCAAGCAGCCTTTCTGCTCAGATACATAACAAAAACCTGGACCAGAACATAGTAAATCCACACCATCTACGGGTTGTCTCTAACAGGGACAAAATGGGGATACATCTGTTTTTCTGTAAACATGGCATCATCAGTGTATTTCCTGAATGGCTATTTGAATCCGGGTCTGAGTGAAATAAAGGCTATGTTTCACAATTACTAAAAGCATTTTTTTTGGTGAGTAGTAGAAGTAAAATGGAGTTCTCACGCTCCAGGATCTTGCTCTTTTCTTATTTTTTTTTGCTGACAATAGGATTTTAGAGCAGTGGACAATTGTTGCAGTTTTGGTTTTAGCCATATTTTAAAAAGTAAAATCTACAAAATTAATCCCTCTTCTACTCCACCTTGAAAGATCCTCCAAAAACACTCACATTAGAAGCCCAAAAATGGAGCTTTACTCAGTGCTGCTCATTGGCACCGTGCAGCTGGCACCCGTGAGGGAATGGCTAGAGCGTTCCCAAAGGCGAGGCTGAAAAATTCTCATTCCACACAGTGTAATTATTAACCCCAGCCAGTTACTGTAATGGTAATCACCACACTAAAAACGACACATAAAAAGACTTTATGTTTTGATACAAATCACAAAATACAAATTAATTTAAAATGGATGCTGATAGGAGTTTCCTTTATGGTTGTACAGCAGTCAGAACATTGTGGCTACTGTATTAAACAAAACAGCAACCAAACTGCTATAAACCATCATCCAATTGCCAGTGGGAACACAATGTCTTGCAGTATGTCCAGTTACTGAGGTAGGTTATGGTGCAGTATGTAACTGGCAACCATGTCTGGGGTATCCTGAACACATGGAACCTACAAGATTAAATATTCTTAGTTCTACTGTATGGACGTGTCTTTCTTGACAAGCTATTTTGAATAACTCTTTGTGAAATGTGTATAAGTTTAGTTCAGTTTTTCTCTTTCCAAATTGATCTTCCATATAACAGAACACCACTTACCTACTGTGCCTACTTAATACGTATTAGCCATTCGAGCATAACCTGAGGTGATTTACAGCTATTTTGTGTTTTATCTCCACCCACAAACCACTAAGACAATTGTCCATTCTGAGAGAAAACACACCAGATGATGTAAATCTCAAGAGATTAAAGAACACAAAATCATTGAATCTTACCCATCATAACAATAACGCTCCCTTCTCTCCTATTCCTCTTTTCCTTGCCAAAAAACCAAAATTCCAAACCAAAGCTGATTTTATTTGAACATTCGTGAAATAATTTTGCTAGCAGTGATCCACTCAAAGCCTAAAAATTCAGGGGAATAACATTTCTCTGCTTAATTCTGAACAATGTATCCACATGAGCTTGAAGTAGTGATTAATAGACAGAACCTCATTAAGTTTATCAAAACTGCAAATTCTTAAGGGAAATGCATAGATCTCCCAAACACGCTAGTGGAGCCAATATTTCAAAGGTCAAAACCCAGCTTGACAGCAGCCACAAAGTCATTCCAACATAAGGATATGCTATTGCCCAGCCTAGTTTAAAATGCTGGGACTCTGAATGATTTTTCACAAATAAAAAAAAGATATTTTGGTAGGAATTACAGGAGACATCCGAGACACAGAGGAACAGATTGACTTTGGAGCTGTAGCAAGATACAGGAAAGGCTCCATTACAATTTTTTTTAAGGTAGTTCAAATAGTGAGAAATCTATGTCAGATATTAGACTTTTAAGTTAGAAGCAATCAAAATAATTTGAAAATGCTGTAAATAGAAAAAAAAGATGATGTCCAAATTTCCAAGGAGTAGGATTATTCATGCTTCAGTAATAGGACTTTTAATACAAGGACATTATTTTGATCAATGTAAAGTTATTTCATGTTTTGCAGTAGACACTGCTGCACTAGGTAAGGTAGATATTTAATTTTTTTCTGTACATCATTAACTCCATTGGCCTTGTGTTTTCCTCATTTATTGCATTTTATCAGCTTATAGAAAGGTAGAGCAGTGGAAAATACAACCAGAGGTTTTCAATGGCTTCCACATTGCTTCCAAACACAATTTAAGCCGCGGATGTCAATCCCTAAGGTGTTCAGTGCTTTGTACTCCTCGGACCTTGGTGGCCACCTCTTCCTTCATGTTTACAGAAATAACAACCCTTACGCTTAAAGCTGCGGTTGCCTGAAGGACTGTATTTTTGTAATTTACTTTTCGTTCTCCAAAGGTTTGTCAAAGTTTGTGTCTGCAGGTATGTAGGGAAGCAGGAAAATAAGCAACACATAGCATTCGACTGATAGGGATACCAGAAATGTTTGTTTCTACACAGGCCCAAATTGTCTATTATGCAGGTTTTTATTGTATGCTAAACTTTGTAAATAGGATGCATTTTAAAGGAATTGAGGATCCAAGTTTTCTAAAAATACTTTAGGTCCAAAAATTGAAATCTAAAATAAATGTTTAATATTTCACAATTGACATATAGGATCAGCAAGTGAGACACCCCGATATCCTAAACTTCGTTCTCAACACCACAGCAAGGGTCCCAGCTGCTGAGCTGTTTACGTATCAAGAAACTGAGGTCCTGGCCTCCAGGCGGGAAACCGAATAAGCCCCTGGACACTTCCCAATTCACTAAAACACAGATTCTCTAAGGAATTATTTTTATTAGCCAAGGCCCTGCTGATCATTCCCTTTCCCCAATTAAATCAATAGAACCACTTAGAAATACACAAAAGAGATTTCTACAAGAAGTAAAAGGAATTTACATTTCAGAGCAGGCGCAGTAAATCTAAAGAAACAACAAATCTAAAGATAGTAGAAATACTAGGAACAGGTTATTCTTTCACAGGCTTGGTGCATACGGTTCAAGGAACTGCAGGAGAATATATAATTTTCTATTGTTTAACAGAGACTCAAAAGAAATGAAACAGGTACCTACAGCCTTCACTTTCTGGTATTGTTTTTTTCTGGAAACAACTGACACTACAACATGTAATACAGTTTGTACCCCTATCATCATTAGATTCCAGGTTTCGAATGCTTTTATTTCAGCTGCTGAAACAAATACTACCTTAAAGGGCAGGACATCAACACAATACCTTAAGACCGGGGGAGGAAGGAAGATTAGATTTAGCTTTTGCAACAAGATTTACAGCTGAGATCTTCCTTACCCCAATGACAGTACCAAATATTGAAATAACTAGAACTATTGCATTTAAAAAAAGTTGAGATTTCAAACTTGCCAAACTGTTACCAGGGTCAGAAAAATGAATTATATATTCGTTTTGAGTACAGTCTCCTGATTATGAAGTATCTAGAAAGCTTAAACACCGTAACTTTGAGGAAAATACAAACCTGTTCTAACATTTATCTCAACATAAAAAGACATCATTACGGTGGCAGACAAAGCATTCTTTCATTTGACAAAAAATTCCATTAAACAGATTTTTTATACAAGGTCTAATTTCTTTAGCAAGGCAATATGATGTCCTATATGCTTTGGCAAGCTATTATATTATTTATTGTTAAATTTGCAAAGGATATTATAAAAAAAAAGGAGTTTAAATTCACAGCTTCTGGTACACAGAAAATACTCAAGATGGAAATTCAGTGAGTCTGTGAATTATGCACAGAGGTTTTCAAAGCATTGTTCAGTAATTGTAAAAACTGTAAAAGTGACCATAAATAAGTAGTCCACGGTTCTCCTAAACCCTCTTCTACAGTGCACAAGTAACTGCCTCCCTCTTACCTACTGAAAGGAGAAATCAAAACAAAAAATAGGAGCAATATTGATCAAATAGTAATTTTAAAGGCCTCCTTATTTCATATATTTATTAATACCTGTTATGTGACTACTTTAACTGCTGTATATTAATAAAAGCTAACTTTAATAAGAATTTTAGTTAAATGAAGGGAAAAAATAACTATTTCAGTTTTCTTCTTCATGATCATAATTTTATTACAGATTGATTAAAACTTTTACTTAAAATCTTGCTTTGCCTAGGTCTTTATGACAGATGGATTATATTAAATTTTTTCTCCCCAAAAGTTTGCACAGGACTGAAACAATCATGTCAGTCTTGCTCTCTAAAACTGGAAAGTTCATTACACAAGTTGTCCTTGTACAAATTTGCCAACACATCTGATCTCATGGGATTTCAGTCAGATAGCGATTGAAAAGCTGCTCTGTTCTACTCACAATCTGATCAAACTCTTCAAAATGTTTGGGACACGATGGCATGGGAGTCTGAGATTAGGTTCGTTACTCTATTTTCTTGCACATTGTAGCCTGTCTAATCTTCATTTCTTACAACACTTGTGCTAGGAATGATGCTCATCTGTGAAAGTTTTTGTGTGGAGTTTAGTGCAAGAATTGCATTAAAGAACAGAGCTTCCTTGCTGTTTCATGCTTTTCTTTGTTTTTGATGATAAATAAGAGAAACAGTAACTAGGTAGTGAGTGAGCACTAACAAATGCTGATTTAAGGGAAGTAATAGTTACTGTTTGCTAATTTAAAGAATTTGCAAGCTGCTCTAGAAGTAGCACAGGAACAGAACTTATTTTTTTTGAAACAAAATGGTAGAAGCAATTCCTGCATAAAAAAAAAATAATGCATGGAACTTACAGAATACCCAGAAAGTGGCAAAAAAGTGACATAAAATCATAGATATTATATAAGGCTATAGATTTTAAGTAGCATTGTTTCATATGTAAAAACAATATTCAGAGTTTTGGAAACTGCAGCAGAGATTGCCCATTAATGTGTCCATGTTGGGAACAGGAAAGCCAGATTTGTATTCAGCTAAACCTCTCCATTTTCACAGTGGCTGCTACCTTTACGACATGTACAGTCATGAATTATTATCTGGATCTTCTGCCTTGTTCTTTAAGGAGATTAGATGAACATAATCCATTTTGCCTGGGACTCTCGTAAAGCCACCACATTTATTCAGAGCAAACAAGTGAGATTTGCAAACGCTCTCCATTCTGTGAAGGCATGTTTTACAGTTTTAAATGGCCTGTGGACATCCAGGAATGCAGTTTGTGCTCTGAGGAATTCAGAGGCTTTGGCTTTAAGAAATGTAAGAAGTTTTCCTGATTTGAGAGTTGGAAGTCACCTTTGGCAAAAATCCCAGAACTATTCTTATCATTGCTTTGCTAGAAAAAAATATGTAAGATAGGAGCAGGAGAGCATGAGGCTCTAACTCACCAAGCCAAACACGTAGCAAGGTGGAAGGCAGAGCTCAGGTCAAAAGCGTAAGAGGAATGGAAGCTGTGGTTGAAATGAAGAGTCCATCAGAAGAGCCAGCCCTGCTTTTAGGTCCCATGATGAAAAAAAAAACCAACAAACTATTCTGTGGGGTCATATGGGGGACACTTTGTGAAAAGACTGCATTAAGTTTGGATGTGAACAAATCTGTTTCCCTTTAATGCATCACCTACAGTAATGGTAGAAATGTTTGCAACCTAAAGTACTCTTAGTTCCTTTCAGAATCTACAAAGCGTAATATAGTGTAAAGTAAGCCTTAGAGTAATCTTCTGTGCCCTGCTTTCAGTGTGAGCTTTTAAAAGGAATATACAAGACTTTTTTAAATGCATGTGCAAATTTGGAAGCAAACCCTAGATCAACGTAACTGAATATACATTGCACATGACTTTGGAAATCTGGAAAGGTTTGCAACATGGTTTCTTCATATGTTATCTATGAGACTAGCAAAGCTAGTTGTTGATATCGCTAGTACGTGTAGCACTGACAATTCTAATTCTGGGATCAGAGCTGGTTATGCTCTGAGATGGCATCTAGGCTTCCACTAGTGGCTTCTAATGCACACAAACACTGAACAGTTATCCCTCAGTCCACCCAAATGTAACGCCAACTGCCTGTGTCATTGCACATTCCTGAACAGACTCAAATTTAGTGCCTTTTTCTTGACACCTTAATAACTTTATAGAAGACACAGAAAATGCGCTAGTGTTTTCCTCTCTTCCTCTGGAAAGATAAAATTAAAACCCATTATCTCTAATCTCTGAAAAGTAATTCAATTGATACGCAATGAGTTCTTAAAATTTAACCTAAATTTTAAGCAGCATAATGATTATACAACGATTTACCCCTAACCTCAAACAGGAAGATTTCCAAGTGATTTAACCATGATTAAAAAATAATACAGATCTAAAAATATGTTTTAATCTATATGTGACACAGATGTGAAAAAGAAAGCAAATGTAATTTATGTAAAGTTTCTAGGCCAGGGCAAAGTATGGAATCCATTATTCTTGACTTGAAGTTAATTTCAGTAATGATTAAGAATAAAAAATAAACTCAATATTTTATATGTCAATAAGTTCAATATTGTTAAACCAGTGAAATGACAAAGATATGACAAGGGGAAAGGGCATTTTGACTAACAAAAGCCAGCATTTTTAAACTGAGATATCTAGATTTAATTTATGCTACTGAAAGACAGTAGATCAAAAGATCAGATTAGTCCAGCTTGTGTTTCTACCTTAACTTTCAAATGTATGAAAATAATGCAAAATGACTTAAAGTAGCAGCTTTCACCACATAATTGGATTAAAATTCTGCATTACAACACAAAAAAAAATTGATTTTTTTTCTAGTTACTATTTTTTGCTACACTTATTACAAATGACTGCATAAACAATCTTTGGTTTATGCTCATGAGAAGCATACAAATAGATTTATAGATTTTGTATCAAGTTTGACTTGTATTGTCGAAACTGAATGGAAGAAAAATTGTACACTGCTCTTGTGCACAGTCCACCCAAGGTTGCTATCCTTCTAAACAGCAGGTTTCTCAAAACTGACATGAGAACTGTCAACCTTATTTACCAGTTCTCAGCAAAGGTTACAGCTTGAGTAATTGACAAATTCACAACTGTGATTTACCATACAGTCAAAAATAAAGAATTCACTTTAAGAAAATTCTAAATTGGTCACAAAACGTTCACAAAGAAGTCACTTGATAAATTATTTACTGTTCTGCTGCAGATCGTTCGATATGTCTGTATCTATATGTATTGAATAATAAGCTACACCACACTTCTGCCATTATTTAATTGATAAAACGAGAACTCAGGCAACGATGACTCTTTTTATGTCAAATTACTCAGAGTAAGTGACAGTGGTGACAACAAAGGAGACAGATATTTTTCTCCCTTTGTAATTTTAGTTTTATAATATCAGGATTCCCTAGATTTATGAAATCTGGCACCATCAAAATCTCAACATTTCATCACAAACCCTGCAATTTAGAACAGATTCAAAAATTGTTTGCGTCTTTCTACTGAGGAGCTTAGAAATAAACGACACTAAAATTACTATATGAACTTCACCAACGGCTTCTGAGCAGAGGCAGGCACTCCAAGTCAATGGAGCAATGACTGAAGTATTGACCTCAGATGTTGTTTCAAAAAATCCCCCTTACTCAGCTGCTCATGGTCCGCAGTATCCTGCACCCATATTGTCGACCCCTTTAGTGTGGGCTCAGATTGTCTGTGCTTAGGAAGGGCCGAGTTCACAGCCAGTAGACAAAATTTTGGAGTGGTTCATCATTATCCATGCCCTGTCTAGAGAACATGATCGCCCTTTATTTAACAAGCTGCAGGAGCCCAACCTTCAATCCTTCCCAGCTTGCAGGGGCTTTCTAGGAGAATGCTCAAAGATGCAGGGCTTTTCTTGGTGTGACATTCTCACCTGCAGTTCTGGAACTTTTTCCACTGTGTAAAGAACAAAAAAAATTACATCTCCACTGAGGCAGAAAATACGTGACTCAGTCCTCTAGGTGGGCACTCCAGAGAGACGAAAGCCAAGCTGCAGTATCCGTTCTCCCAGAAATTATTGTTTTATTTTCACATTGACCAATGTGGGCACAAGGACTAAGGTAGTCACCGTGAAGCTTCAAAGGCCTTCTCTGTGACTCAGATAAAATTCCCCATCTCAGATGGGAAATTGTGAAGGGCCCAGGATCACGGCTTGCTATGGTATCTGCTGGAGCACTCCTCTTCCCTAAGCTGTGTGCTGATGAGTTACTCAGCCTGATATGAACACAGACTGGGCCAAATAATACTCATTCCTAAGCCAATTATTTGAAAATAGAACTGGTAAAGTGAGATTTACTGTGATACCGTTAACTTTCTAGTGAATTGAAGTGTTTGTAGCATCTGTAAAACTGATGGATCGTTTCTCATAGAGCTATCAGTTCAATAGCAAATGTGGGTTTTATGGGCAGGAAAGCAGCAAGGTCAAAAAGCTGTGAAGGGTAGACTGGAAACACAACTGATTTCTAGAGGAATAATGCATGCCCTAGAACTTACTATTTGTTTCTTTGAAATGAGAAGATGTGAAAGTATCCACAAATATCATATTTATTTTTTTTTTGCCAGCTTCATGTACCTAAGATGAACAGAATGGCAAGGGAAAAAAAAAAAAGATGCTAGTTTTTTCGGTTTGTTTTTAAAGAGGATTCAACAGACAGAAATCCTTTTTTCAATAGGATTTTACAATCTAACGTAGAGGCTCAGATCTTCCCAAATGTGCAAAGAATATCTAGTGTGTCTGCGTTACCGCTGCTAGATCTCAGAAATGACAAAAGAAGAAGAGAGAACTGCTCTTTTGTTTTCCTACCAAAGCATAAAATAATTGCAATGTGAGAAAAAGCATCAGTCATTTGAATTTTACCTTTTGTTCCCTTCCTTCTATGTCTTCAGTTCATATTTTTGTTTTGAATTGGGATGGGAGAAAGCAAATATGACTCTTCAGAGAATGTATTTTTTCTTCATAAGGAAAAGTATCCTAAGTTATGCAAGTAAAAGTCCCTTGAAAAATTCACTGGGAAACAAAAATGCACTAGAAAATATCACTTTTGTTTTTACAACTACATCACATAACATTTGATTAGATCTTGTAAAGAACCAAGACATTATGAAAAGCATGTGAGTTTATGATCCAGTCTAGTTTAAGATCATCTTTGGCTCTGACTGCAGGTTGTCATCACTGACTGTTAACAGTAACAGTAAAACAGGTATCTCGTCAAGCTGGGAAAGCTGGCATGACTTTGGCTATTGCCCAACCAAACAGCCCTAACTGAAGTGCGAGGAAATTGTGTTAAATAAGTATGAAAATAGACAATTATAACAGATCTCTGTTTAATTCCTGGCTTTGTTAGTCTTCCTGTGTAACCTTCAATGGGGCATTTAGTCTCTTTCTTCATCAAACTGTAAACAGTTGTCTGAGAATGACTATGGGATACTAGAAGGCATATAAGCAGCTAGCAGAAAAAGAGTAACATAAATTATTCATCTGTTTTATGAAAAGCCTGCCTTCAATTGAGTAAATAGAGCTTTTCAGTCTGAATTATAGTGTATGTGTAATAATTTCTTTACAATGAATTAATTTTATTCACTAACTACATTATGCTCCTCAAACACCAAGAAAACGGTGTCAGCCACACCTTTCACCGTTTATGATGAAATTACACTCCCACTTACTAGACTTAGAGCTTTAATACTGCTCCTAACACCTCCTTAATGTAGACTGGACTCTACAAGGTGGAGAGCTACCAGACACCTTGCCCTGACCAAGAAATGTGCTAGGAAGTAGAGAGCAGTAAGTCACTTATTTAAAACCATTTGGTGCTCTATTGAAACCAAGTTTCACAGCTTTATCCTTTTTCTTAAATGGTGTTGCTCCAGTTAGTTCATATTGGCAGGTCAGTCTAGCCTTCCCTCAGTATGAACGAAGGCACGAATTCCTACAGCACTATGTGCTCCGTAGGCACTTGTGATGGCTCGGTGTCAAAAGCAGAAATTTAAAAGCTGATTGTACACACATCCAGTAACAGAACAGCAGTGCAACAACAGTAAAGTATTTCCCCCTCATTAAAATGCATATAATTAATTTCAGAATCGTGCATGTCTAATAGGATGCCTTGCTATTTAAAGAATCTTAACTCTGCCATGATGTCATGAAAATAAATTCATAGAACTTCTTTCCTTTCTCATTTAACAACAAGATGCATATGTAACTAATGTTTCCCTGAAAATTGAGAAAAATATCAGCGCGGTGCCTAATCAACTTCAGTAATGCTATGCCATTTATCACCAGCCACAAGTGTAAAATTGCTTCAGCAAAATAAATAATCACATCTTTCAGTTTGCATTGCACTTTAAGATAACTTTCAAACTGAGAACCATTTTAGCTAAGAGATGATGAACAACAGACTCAGACTTTACTTAAATCTTTCATCACATACTCCTGGGCCTGATTCTTGCACGGATTCAGTAGAAGAAATTTATGAAAGTAGCTTCAGTGAGTTAAGTGCACGTATCAAATATTTATGGCTAAAGAACATCTATAATCATATATAATATATGTATATATGATTCAATGTTTCTGAATACAAAGCAGTTGCAGAAAGTTGAACTAGAAATAGTAGTCTAAACAGGAAAAGCTTTATCCTGTTGCTTGGTTTTAGTAGAAAAAGATATAAATTCCTTCAACAAATATCTTACATGCACCAAAAGCCTAATAGATCAGACACAAACATTCCCACTGCTTGCGTTTCTGGTACAGATAACCCTAGTGAAATAATTCCGTATCTGGTAAGAAATTCCCCTGATCCAAGTCAAAAGTAATTCTGTCTTGCAATAATTATTAGTACGTAATAAATGAAGAACAGAAAAAAAAGCAAATTTATAAAATACAATTTATCCGCCTGTGATTCTGATACCAGACACCCTAATTATCAACTTAGATTCTGTGAAACTCTTTTAAATAGAAAAAATTATTCATGCTGATAATTCTTAATACATGTGGCAACCCCCCTTATACCCCACAAAAGTCTCAAAACACCAAAACAACAAATGGAAGACGTGGGAGCTTTTTCTAGATGTTCAAATAAGCCATTTTTTTTATTATGAAAAAGAAAAGGAATGACAAGTTAAAGTAACTATGATATTGAAGTGTTTATGATGACAGTATGTTTGAAAACAGTGGAAAAATACTAACTCTTTGTCATTCAAGTCAGTGGCAATATCTTACATGTAGGATCAAGCAATGTTAATATTAACCAGTATTAATAATTCTTATGTTCCAGCTGCATCCTTTGTCTGCTAAAGGCTAAATCTTATCCTGCTATTGACAATCTAATGTCAAGGAACTTGATTGCTCCCTCGCTGGTCTCTAGGTTTATCCAGAGAAGTATATTCTCTCAAGACTGCAAGTTTTTGGACCAAGCAGCTTGCTAGAACCAGTGCTAAGGCTGCTATTGACTTCAAAGGACTTCAGATCAGATGGTTGGTTAACCTGCAACTCATCAATACAAAGCTGTCAAATTTTATGAAGTCTAGGATTTAAGTTACCCAGTTTTGAAAGGCACTCTACTGTTTGGCAACCAGATATAATGAGAATATCTGTACCAATCACAGAGAATTTCAGTCTGAATCAGATAGCTTCACTCTCTGTTAGCATTTAACCTGAATTCTATTTATTAAATTTCTGCTTGTCTGCAAACTAAAGATCCAGCGTTTTCACTTTAAAAAGATTCAGAGTTTTAATTTTCCAGCACTGCTATTTTCTAGTCAGGTAAATAAGTAAATAATTAAATAATCATATTTATGCACAGTTTGAACCTTCCAAGAGTTCAGTTGAAGAGAATGATGAGAATCGCCTGAGTCACACAGGACAGAGACAACAATTTAGACTCCCAAACTCAGGCTATGTCTGTCAAAATGAGGAAGAAGTTCAACAATTTTGGTGTTTGTCATCACAAGCTGTCTAGGTTATACAGCACTAACGTGTTGCATCATCTTTTGATAGGATGGAGCAAGAGTAAAAAAGGTTTTGTGCATATATTTATAATGTGCACATAGCTGTGTTGAATATATATTCTTTTGGGAATAAAGAAATTTGAAAGGTATCATCCCTAAGTAGCTAAATAGTGGGGCTGAGACCCTTACCTAGAGGGTGGCCAATGAAACTTTCTGCATTTAAAAATATTTGGGTTATACGACATTTTGGATGTTGGATAACATATAAATAATAAATTTTATCTTCCTTTAGAACAAGACAGAGATAGGTAGGAAGTTCCTAAACAGGACACCTCCCCCATGAGTTTCTGCTGTTTATGTAGAGCTGTTAAGAAGTACCAGAGCACTGAGAAATCATAAGATCACTAGTGCTTAAGGATTTGCTTGCAAAGATTTCCGAGTATAGCTATTCAAACAGCTTTAAACAGATATCACATTTTAAAAAATCAAGAGCATAAATTCTGGTGGAAGCTTTTGCTTGAGTAATCAATTTAAGAATCTTGGAAATTGTCTGAAGAGCTTTCACCACTAGCAGAGAACTACCTAGTGACTGACAAACCCCACACTACAAAAATACACTGAAAAATACAGAGTAGACTCAGTACCATCATATACAGGGTCAGGAAGTCCCTCTGCCTCCTTTGCTGGGTCTCTGTTGGCTTAAAAGCAAAGAAGCAACCCCATACAATTACGTACTCATGATACAAGGTTAACATTAACAGACTACTCATCCTTTGGCTAAAAAGTAAAGATTTAATGCTCTGGGGGGAAGAGAGAAACAAAAATCTAATTCAATGGCTTTTATTTATCAGTTTAATAGAACCATAACTTAAGAAGTAAAAAAAAAGATTTGTCATAACAGTAGCTACTGTGTTATCTTTGTGACAGACCATTTGAGACATACAATGGTAATATCTGCGCCTTTATTCCCTGAATTAGGATCATCAATTCTTTAGCAATTGCCTAGATTTCCTTTGAAAATAGAGGACTTTATTTTCCCATTACAGTTTTATACCAGTTTTTATGGACTGGTAGAAAGGACATGTTTTGAATCTGGGATGTATGTCTCAGATTCAATGTCAGAGTGTTTTTCAAAACACTGACCAAGTGTCCCATCACAAAGACCACATTTTAAGGTAGGTTGGAAATCACTGGACAGTGGACTCTGAGAAGAGGTCAATGTTGTGAGGAATGTGTGAACACATCTTCTCTTCCAACATTAGAAGAAAATTAAAATAAAATAGATTAAGTGATGATCCTCAGAAGTTTCAAACATCTACGGAAAAAATCAAAGCTAGCATCCAGTACAGGGTACTATGATCTTAAGAAGAGGGTACAAGTGTTCAGTCAACTTCATTAGAGCCAAATTCTGATAGGGCCTTATTTCATTGAAAATAATTTCCTACTTCTAAAAAGTAAATACCACAATGATAATTTACTATATTCAGGTTTTGACTCATAGAAGAAACACAGGACAGTTCCTACAAATAATACTCAAATCCTCCCACATAACCCTAAATCTGAAATTGATTTATCTTCAAACTTCTTCTTAGAGCAATTTGAGTCTTACATATTTTGATTTTATTGAACACCATACATCCAAAGTTCTGGTACAAAACGATGGAGACATTAACGCTGTCAGCCTCTCTGGGGTACTTTATCGTCTTTGAAGAAGGCTTAGAAAATGGGTTCATTCACATTTGGTGGTGGATGCTGACAACATTGCAAAGTAATACTTCATAGCATGATCCAACTCTGCTAACAAAAAGCGTACCATCTTTCTTGTTTTCCCTGCTATTTCTTGGTCAAGCACTTTTTGTTCTCAGATTTGCACTGATGAAGATAACTCTGAAACTGTAATCCAAATTAACCATCCATTTTATTTTGCATCTCAGTTTAGTGCTGTAACTGGCATCTTAAGCTTGCTCTACTTTCAGATATAGACCACATTATTTTGAATATGTTAATAAATCTACAATTTTTCTAGACACCTGTTTTGCTGGTACGCTGTGTTGCCTATCAACTTACTGCAAACATCCAGCAGAAATATGAATGGCAGAAGCTGAGATCAACCACCACTCCCAACCAATTTATTAATTTTCACACCATATTTAGGCTACATTCTGGTGCTTTTCTCCTCAGGTTCAGCTTCATTTTGCAGCTATTTTCACTTCAAGAGTTTTTGGGGCATCAGTGCAGCTGTACCAGCCAGAGCCGAGACAAAGATATTGTCAATCGCTTTTTCATTTAATTTTTTTTTTCCTCATATGGAAGGACTTCAGTACACATTTTTCTAAGAATACTTTGCATTTTTTGGAAATGAATCGCTAACATATTTATGACCCATCAGAATTCTAATGAGAGGAAAACCTAAGGCCAAAAGTCGTCACAGAGATAAGATTTTTTTTTTTTTAAATAACATTGAAAAGTCATTGTGCTTGCAGGATTAGGTACCAAATTTTCCTCATTTATCTAATCAGTAGTTGCAGTAGAGATGATATCAAAATAAGTGAAGTTGGGGGAAAAAAGCAAAGATTTCTAAGAAATCACTGAGAAAGTCAGAATATTTTCAAACAGAAGAGTGCATGGGGAAAAAAAACCACCCTGATTTCTAGAACTAAAAGTGCTGTGCTTTCTTTGAAGAAAGAAATAGAAAAGGAATGAACTTGAGTTAGCTGTAGTGTATGTGCTCTAGTTAGAGCAATAAAAAGGAAGTGTACGTAATTTTGGTTTGCATAATCATTATAGCTGGCCATCCAAGCATAAAAGTGGATTTTCTGCTGTAGCAACAGTTTTAGTTTCTGTTTTTCATCATAAAACTAATTAAAAGTAGAGATGGGTTGAACTGTTAAGAAAAAAAAAAAAATTGGGTGTATTTGAATACTGGATTATCCGTTAAGACACATACCACCAAAAACAGTTCACTCGTCTTGAGTTCAAGCTGTGCTGTAGAAGAAAGCTCCAGAGAAGTTTAGCTGAAGCATACTTCCACAGACTTAATACCCTTAAAATTACTCCCTAAATATGTTTTTTTCCTTATGATTTTCTAAAAAAAATTTCATTTTTCTTTAGTAATTGATGAAAGACAACATTCTAGCGTCAATTTGCCAGGAGGAGCAATTACTACAAAAATAGTATAAAGTGTTAGAGACAATTTTATCAAATGCATACAAAATCCCTTTGTTCCTCTTAAAGGTTTGTTCTTAAATTCAGCTGTGTCACAGTCCTATTTAAGCACATGTAAAACTAACGGGAAAATTGCCTGATACAGAAAGACAAGTGTCAGCTCTGAGTAGCCAAAATGTTTTAAGATCTAATCCACCAAGCCTTCTACTTGTTTATTCAGGCAAATGGGTGTAAGTTGGAGCATTTTCAGGAAGAAGAGTAAATGGAAGAGACAGTTGGTGCAGTAGATAAGCCGTATCAAAACTCAAGAGATTTTAACATGAAGATAATGGATGTGTATTAAGAAGTTACCAAAGACCTGATAAAATATAGACCTCAAGACCAGAAGATGGGCTAATGAACCATAACTTTCCATTTCACATTTCTAGAACTTCATATTTGAAAAGCAAAGTGCACAATGCACGTGAAAACGCACACATCTAGAACCATCCTTCAGTTACTAGTTTTATGTCCTCCCCAGCATACACAGACACACACATACATATAATTAGTTGTTATATTTCAAAAATATATGGTTTGCTGGTATTCTTAACCCCTGGCACCTGCCTTGAGCTGCTGCTGGGGACAGGGGACCTGGGATGTGCTCTGCAGACCAGCCCCAGCCACTTCTGTGTTCTGATGGTCCTATTAGCTGTGAGTCATAAGTACTTAAAAATTATTTTCAGGGGTACTGAACCAGTATTTTCCTCGAAAAAAATGTGCAATTAATTTCAGATTGTATACTTGGATAACGCAAACACCCGTCTTCGCCTTTGGGAATTAAAAAATTTGAATAAACCCTCCCCATCCCGAATACTACAGCCTTCCCGTGCTAAGCCAGATTTTCAAACTCCTGTCCAATTTCTAATTAAAAAATGTGAACGGGAAGCTGACATTCTGTTTTACCCGGGAAGATTGGGGTGTTTTATTCCAAATCTACAAATGACAGACAATTATTTAGTCAGAGTAAGACTATTCCATGGAAATGTTCTAAAAGTTGAATGTTAATTTGACATTTGTAATATAATATTTCTAGTGCTCAAAGTCATGCAGTCAGTTTATAATATTGAGATAAATATTATTTTACCTACCATAGCATTAAAAGTTCAAGTATATTTTTCCTAAATGCTTGCAGACTAGTAAAGGAATTTAAATTCTGGAGAAATATGTAATCATAATCTAACTAAAATAATATTAATAACTATTTTCATAACTAAAATTGCTTACAAAGCAGGATTTAATTTTTAATAAATCTGAAGTACTCTATAGGTATGTTTGGCTATATATTAAAAACGGCCTGGTATTTCAATTACTTTATCTTTGTCACTGTAACAGTTACTACAAAGACAAATGCTTTTAGTCATAGTTCATCAAAAGAAAGTTATTCAGATTAAGACAACATAGCAACTAAAATGGCAGAATAAAACAATATTTTTTTCCACAAAGTGTATTGTTTTAACTACACCTAGGATCATCTACAAACTTATAAATGCAGGTTTTAGTGAAAAATGATCATATACCAAAGAGATTAAGAGAAGGATAAAGCACTGATTACAACTGAGGAATAGAAACGTGTAGAAATAAAAAGCTGGAATTTTGCATCTCTGAAAAAGAAGAAAAAAACAATTTCAAGAGACACGGTGAATTGCACATGACTGATGAGAATCAAATTGATTGCCCTAATTTCTTTTACACAAAATTCTCTTTTCAGTACAGGATATACCCATTAATATCTACTAATGAAATTAAATTTTCTCATTTATCATTTATGTATATACAGCTGTCATATGTGCTGCTGACCAACAATGGTGACACAACGGACAACACTATTAAGGTCCCAGGGCAGCTGCCCAGAGCTTCCTCAGTCGGGATGGCAACATGCAGTGTGACTGGGCTTGACTGTTTCACCTTGATTAGCACCATGATTTATGCTTTAGAGGAAGATGACAGAGGAGATACATCTATGGACTGATTCAGTACAACAAAATCCTCTGCTCTTAAAGCCAGAGCATCTAGAACACGAAAATCTTTATGGGAAGTGAAGCTCAGAGCTTACTCTGAAGTTTTGCAGTTCAACTATGCAGCCCAAAAGAGTTTTAGAGAAATACGTCTATGGTTTTAATTGTTTAATATTCATATTTTTCATACTAATATCAGTAATTTCTTCAGGTCCATACACATGAAAGGCTTGTCCTGCATCTCATTCAATGAGCAGACATCTGTATCCAGCAATATTTTACATGGTCAAGACAACTTGGAGGCCAGGTTAGAACCTCCAGGCATATAGTCTGCCAGGTTAATAAAATAGCAACTTTGCTAACTCAAGCTAGAAAATAACTAACGTATTAGTATATTCCTTCTAGCAGAGGTTAGACTTATAGTCCTGGTAGGGCGAAAGCTGAAGGCTTGTGAAGGCCAGTAAACATCAGTGCCTGCAGACAGTGCTAGAAGCTACCAGGTCCCATCACTGAAGCAGTTCTGCATGTCAGCTTATGAGAGAAGTAGCTCTGCTGCATCTAATAATTAAATTCAAGGGACGTTCAAACAAATGCTTTATTAGTTAAAAAGTTGTATTTTTAATTCCTCTAGCAGAGGCTGAATAAAAATGAAAATGTGCATTTTAATTTAACCTCTGATCCCATTCTACAAAGTGTTCACTTGATAAATTCTTTGGCCACCACTTGGTACAAAAATAGTATTAACACACAGCCTTGAAGATTATTTTCATTTTTTAGCTTTTTCAGCTTTTTAGTGTATAAATTAAGCTAAAACCTTGAAGACACAGTGTAGTTCACCCTGATTTTGCATAGCACATACACTCTGTGAAACAACTGCCTGGAACAATTTCAGGAGTCAGGTAACTAAGGGTCTGCTTACACTGTAGAGTGCTTCAGTGCACTGCCCATGGACACTCACTCCACAGAGTGTTTCCTGTAACTCTTCTCGCTGAACTTCTTCCCCTCACCTTCCCTCCCCACTTCCACTCGGGCAACAGCAGCTAAACTAAAGGATGGCTTAAGCACAAGGATTCAAATGAATGTGTTCTCTCACTATATAGACAGTCTTAAATATCCTTTCAGGATCTTTTAGATACTTTCTGTTAGGAGGAGAAACTTGAGTCCTGATCTGGGCTTCTATACAACATGATTAGTGTTACATCAGAAACCCAATGTTACAACACTTTCTGTCTGATCCCAGTTCCCTGCCTCACTCCAGCTGAGGCATCAGCCAAAGGAACTTTCTTGTCATGTAGTTTTCAAGGTCATATTACAACTTCTTGGTTTGCCTGCAAGCTTCCTTGCTGATTATTTCTATGTTGAGCTTTTCCTTAGCTTGAAGTCTTTTGTATTCAGGTCCCAAATTTTCTCGGTCTATGTGGCTCAATTTCTACTCTACATATCACACCTAGTGGTTCCCACTGCTCTGCTGACTGTTGATAAAGGAATTTATTTTCATTTTCAGCCTAAATTGATAACGGCCATTACATCCAGCAACTTCACTGAGCTTTCATGTCTCATCCTAACACATACTAAAGTATATATGCATGCATATGAATAAACATACACTCACATATATAGAATCTCCTCTAAAGAGAGATTACAACACCTTCTATTGGTGCCCAAATCTTCACTCTTCTCATTTTTTTGAATACCTATCAATTAACTGCCATGAAATTGTTTCTGAGAAAATACTAAGTCCCCGTGGTTCCTCTGCGATTTCCCAGTTTCGGTGGTGTCAGCCAGCCAACGCAGAAGAGACAGAATGTCTCCAGCCAGCCTATAAACACCACCTCTAGAATAACAACTTTGCAAAGTGAACAAGAGATGAGAAACTCCCGTCAGGTTGCTAATGACCATTTCTTTCCCCTAGTGACAGGAGAGAAAAGCAGGAGCTTCCTCTCAACCTCCATGTCCAGCACACAGCTCAGACTAAAGTGCTGAGAATCAGTTTCCACAGCTGCCTCCACCTCACTGGTACTGAAGAGATTACTGTAGTCCTAATGATCAAGTACATTTTACAACTTTTAAGTATCAAGTGATATTAAAGGATGGGAAATTAAAAGTTACGCAAGCTAACTCAGGCAACATTCTTTCCTATCTATTCTTACCCTAGAGAAAGGTGGAGATCAATTTTCACAACATTTAGATTTTCTTCTGAATATTCCCGAACAGATATTTTACTAGCTATTAAAAGTAGGATATGCTTCTTGTTCCAGATTATTAATACTACTACTTTTTTTTTTCTTTTTTTTTTAAACAATTGTTTGTCCGGTAATACATACCTTCAGCTACTATACTTGGTACCATTTGTTGGTGAGCTTTTAGGATCTTTAAAGAAATTTTTATTCAAAAGTGTAGCTTATGGCAGCAATGGATAATCAAACAGATTATGGATTTTTTCAGTTTGGGGTTGTTCAGATGCTTGTTTATGTCTGGACTGGACTTTCACGACCAGCTCAAGCAGAACCCTGTCATTAGATACAGCTCTCAGCGTGAAGCTTCATAGTTTATTTCACTTCTAATGAAATAGTGCGGAATGGAGCCACAATTTCCAAAGCATTTATCAATAGCAACATGAAATATGAATGGGTCTCCTTGTGATGACATTTAATGAATGTCACACTTGTGTGACAATGGCTAAGTCTGCTCCCCTTCCTGTCCCAGTTCTGTAAAGGAGAAATAACTGTTTAAACAGCCTCATAAAGGACTTCAAAACATATGGATGACCAGTGCAATGACCAACAAATACTAAGTGATGAGACAGAAAACAAGTCTTATTTCATGGTAAAAATATGCATTATGCTGGATACTGTCTCCTCCAAGGAGCTGTTTGTGCTCTGACTGAATGCTGAAAATGAAAATTAGACCCTCTATGTTAGACAAGGAAAAGGCCTTCTCTCTTTCAGCTCACTGCAGATACCTCTCTCTCCAAAGTAAAGGAGAGCCCCCATGAGACAGACTGCAGGCCAGGCTGACTTATTTCAGGTTGTATAAAAGACACACCTGTTAGTAAAATAATTTGTCTTCAAGGAATAAAGTTAAAAGCTTGTGTGTTATAACAAAGTATTCAGATTTTAAGAAAAGAAATGAGTTACAAAGCACCTCTTTGGAGGTTGGAAGTTCAATCACTCTCATTTTGCAATTCTTTATTCTTAAAAACAAACTGGAAAGATTTATGTGCACCCTGGGAGTGACAGGGCGAATGATGCCTTAAGTGATGGGAAGTTCTGTATCTCTACAATGGGGATGGAACTACAGCCAAGGAACTACAACCATCCACCTTTCATGGATATCACAATGTCATTGGAGCTACCACCTTAGCACCCATTTCTTTATGGAATTAAATGAGTTGCTCATTGAGCTTTGTCTCCCTCCTTCCTTCCTTTTGCTCTTTGTCTCTTCCATATTTATGTAAACTCTCCTCCATCCCTTCTCAAGGTCTAGTTCAAGCTAGGTTTTAATCCACAGGAGTATTCCAATAACCCTCAGGTCACGTTGGGTGACCTCGCAAAATTCCAGCTGTACGTCATGTCAAACAGAGCAAAACCCAAAATCATCTCTCCAAAACTTCTGGTGAGCTCAAGAAGTTCCAACATAGTAACAGAGGCTTTGGGATTCCAGCACTGCAACTCCATTTACTGAAAATATTTTGGAAATTAATTTCATGCTGGCAAGCTTTGTGGAACACAAACAGCTAAAATTGTCTAATCTGCTATTTAGATGAAAGTGAAATATGTGTACTTTTGTTGTTACTGTTTCTGCAGAGATTAAGCAATTTTCTATTGAACCACTTATTGTTCAGTATTGTAATTTACAATATGAGCTGTGCCAGCATTCTAAAAGAAAGATCCAAAGAACATTCCTTTCTGTACCTCTTTAATGAAATAAAACTTTCCCAGAAACACTAAAAAATGTAGGAACCGAGGAAGTTCCACTGAACTCAGCATTGCCTGCTAGGCAAGAGAAAAAATACCGATCTATACAGTCCTCACTCACAATGAAATCTAAGTTTATTCTTTATACTTAACACCCCCCACTCCCCATTTTAAAATATTTACATATCATTTTGTCACTGCAATCTTTGCTGTGTTACAGGACCATTATCTGTCACTACCTGTGAAATAAATGACTGCTTTTGAGTTGTATAATCTGACTATATTTTTACATATAAAAGAGAAATACAACTGAAAAAAACAGGACTTCATTCAAATGTATGTAGCAGGTACAACATCCCAGTTGGAAACGGGATTTGATGGTGAGTAGCAGTGATAGACTTTCCTGTGGATGGTATCACAACGTAATAGAGTAGCAGTTGAAACAACATTTTCAGTAACACATTATACTAGCTTCATTTATCTGTTCAATGAATAGGAAATCTACTTAAGCCACTGTGCCAAGATATTCTATTTCTTTTGCCTCAAATGCATTTTTCACATTGCCATACTACTAATGGAAACTGTGTTATAAACAACAAAAAATGTATTTTCTCTCACAGGACACTTAATTCATGCAGTGAAGATTTTAACTGTAGTTTCTATCATTTTAGATATGGAAGCACATTTTTCCTTTTCAAACTTCATGACTACTTTAAAAATAATGTATCTAATATCAGTTAAAATTACCTATACACATCATAGTTGTCCGTCAGCAGCACATAACACATATAAAATATAAATGTGTTCTATACAGGGCATCTGTCGTCAGTCGTAGAGGGCTACTCCATGCACCTCTTCATTTGCATACTCACATTTCAGTACAGGCCGAGAATGTCTTTTTCCAAATTCAACAGGAAAGAAAATTGTTCCCAATCTACTGAGCTGTGACTAATCATGGTGAAGCATGCCTTCGTCACTGCTGTGCTTGAGCAAAGCAGCACGATCCATGTAGTAGCTGACTGCTGAGTCACGGGATGCTTGAACAGATCCAAATCATAGCTGGCTGCTCTTGAGCCGAGCCAGAAGTAAGAGCACACCAGGTGTAAAGACACCCTACAGTGCCTTCTGAGTTCTTGTTAAACATGCATAATAGTATTTCTCAACAAAACAGGAAACAGAGTGGTATCCAAAATTGTGTCATGAAGGCTCTTAATTTTTTTTGTCCCTTGAGTAAATGACAGAGTTGGCCTAGGCTCAGGACCACCAACAGCTGCAGGGATGTCCTCACAAGTGACATAAAATGCAGAATGCAAAAAAAAAAAGCCCAAAAAACCCCCCAAAATCTCAAAACCCTGACTAATGTCATCCTATATACATAAATATTAAATTGCATTCACGTAACAAGAATGTTGAGCAGGATGAGCAATGGTTTCCTAGTTTGCAATCACTGAATCATGGCGGGTCAGAGGCACATTGTATGATGCTATATATCATCAGCAGTTACACTGCTTTGTTTTTATGGAGACAACAAAGGCAGATGAACAATATTTGTACTTTCTGAATTTAGCAGTCTGTTTTCTATACATTAAAAATCAAAGTACAAAAGCTCATGCAAGAGATGACTTGTGTGATAGAAGAGAACCAGTGACACATTCAGAGCTGATGGATATTTATAGGGGATAAAAGATTTTGAAATTTCCTGTGGGGGAAAGGTATTGAAGGCAAGAGTAGTACTATATTTATTTCTCAAATTTACTATCTATTCAACAGACTGTCTTAAAAGACACACAGCTATAAAAGGCCACTCCTCTGCTATGATAGCACTCTCTACATTACACTTACTGATGATTTTCCCAGAACAAGAAAAACATTCCTGCTGCTACTAGAGTAAGAAAATGATGGAAAATAACAATGTATTGTGTTGTTTAGGTTCATTGTTGACATCAAGCAATATTCAGAAATCTTTGGGGCCTTCAAAGTTTGTTTTTCAAATTTCCTTTCTAATCAACAGGTGATCCAAGTAGCAGCAGTCAAGCTTAGTCTAAACATTTAGGCAGGCTGCCCCAATTCACATTAAATTGTTTTATTTTCAGTGCTGCATGGCTGCATTTTTTGATAGCGTGGAGTGCTATGAAATAAGTTTTAGTGATTTGTGAAGGGCACAGGCAATCAAACACAACTTTTATGTCATTACCACTGCATAAAAGCGTACATTCACTATAACGATCCAGAGCTATAGGAAATGCCAAGTAAAAAAAAAATAAACAATGTTTGATTGTTTACTCACTCCATTTATCCCACATTTGCGTGAAATAAATAAAGGAGTTATAAAGGGGCTCTGGTGGCACACCGCATTTAACTCTTGCTGTTGAAAAGCTAAAACATGATAAATACCAAACATTTCAGAGGAATATATGCTACTACCTTTCCAGGGCAGCCTATATCCCAAAATACTGTAAAGACACAAAGAGGAAAATATTTAAGAATATATACTAAGCTCTTTTTTTTTTTTTTTTTTTTTTTTTTTTTTTTTTTTTTTGTCATTCTATTGCAGTCAAAAATCTGGCTTCACTTTAGGCAAATAACCATTTCCATGTGTATGTTTTGACAAATAACTCCAATTTGTTCTTTAGAGCTTTGGTCTATTGCAGTGAGAGGTGGGATTGTTTAACATCTGTGTTGGGAACTGTCACAAGCTGCCAGGAATCCTGCAGACTCCTTAGTTAAATGTATACTTAATTGCACTTAAGTAACACATACATTGCAGTTATTATTAGACGGCAGAGAAAAATGCACAGTTACTAGATAGGTATGGCATATATTTTCCACTTTGTCATACAGATGATCTTTTCCTCCATAAAACTCCATGTTATTTTCAACATGTGCATCTCGACGAGATACACAGATATTTGAGGAGGATTAGCAGGCTAAGAATTTACAGTACAGCAGGCAATGCACTCTATGTTGAAGCTCTTACCCATAGCAAACGTAAGGGATGTTCCCTCAGAGGGAAAAGGGAGCTACCTGCACCACATCATCCTGCTCACTGTTAAAACGAGGAGACTTCCTAACTAAAGAGCTGAGCTTATTATCGTGTAATTTTTTTTAATGCCTTTGCACTTTCATTCATCAATGGAAAAGTGATGTCAGCAACAAGAATTTTCTCTTTGGTCCTTACAATGAGTTCTAACATCAAGTTAACAATAGTTTTAATGAAAGAGTGTTAGAAAACTCAGCCCTGAAGATCAGTGTTCCATTGTCACACTTGTTGTGTGACATGTTGCCATTTCCATATTAAAGAGTGATGGTTACTCTCATCAGGGCAGTGATCCATCAAATCTATGCATCACCTATCACAGTGTCCAGCAACTGAAGCTTCAGTTTAAATTGGAAGAAAATCTGCCGAGACAGAATAACGTGCAGAGAGGAAATTATTTGTCACATGAGGCAGCTGATGGTTTGGGTTAAACTTAAAACTTAAAGATTTCTGTCTCCTTTAAAGAAATGTTTGCCCACTGTAATTGCTTTATTATTGTTCACATATAATGCCAATTCTCTCTGGAACCTTGAGTGTCAAGATTTCTTATCGAATCCAGTTTTTGGAGTTTAGTGCTCACCTTCTTTCCTTAAATGTTTAGTTTTCTGCTTCTTAATTTAATTTAAATTTCTCTTGACATTTACAGGAAAACAGAAATGCATTATATACTTCACTCTGCTATTCAATAATTTCTCCATAACTCTACTGTGTTCCAAAGTAATAACATAACTTATAATCACATTTCCATCTCATCTTCCTCCTTTTGAAGGTCTCCTCTACTTCTCATTATTTTCTCTGTAACATCCATTTATTTTTTTTTTAAATAAATTGTGACCAGGAGAGATTATGATAGTGCAAGAAAAACGTCACCTGTATAACATTTTCCAGTGGTTATAATTACTTATATACTCATATATATTAGATTTACTTGAAAAAGCACCATGGCACACGGACCGGTTCCTCACTGACACCTAAGACTTTCTTTCAAGGCATCACAAAGTCCAGTAACAAGTATGACTAGCTAAACTCTTTTTCTGCCATGCAATGTACGTTTAACTCAATAAAACTGGAATTCACTGTCCACACCCAGCTTATTGACCAAATCTGTGAAAAATGTCAGTGACACCTTTCAGTCTTCAGCAGCACTGCTAAGAAAGCTGTTTTCTGCTACCTCTGCTACCTCTCTGTGTTCAGAGGACTAGTAAACCTATTATGCAATGCTGCTTCTAGTTTATACTTTAAGTCTCTTGACAACAGCATTAACCTTTTGCCACGCTGAAAATTGCCTATTTATTTCTACTTTTTGGTTTCTGTTTTAGCCATTTTCTAATTCGATACAGTACTTTACCTTTCAGCCAAAACTATTTATTAGCTTTGGCAAGGGACTTCTTTAAATTATGTCCTCAGTCTGTTATGCATTATTTGATAGACAAGATAGCATGTCTTTTTCTTAAACAAAGGCATAATAGTTTCTTTGTATCAAATCTAGATGTTTGCAAAATACAGGGGTTTTTAATTAAACCTTGCCATCTGTAATTTAATAAAAATTCTTCAATCAATTTAAAAACATAACTGACAAGAATTAAATCTGGAAAAAACAACCACAAAGCTGAGATAACCGAAAGAGATGCAGCTTAAAAATTTAGATTAAAAAAATTCCCACAAAATATGCTGACACTATACATCAAGTTCCGACAGTGATAGAGGTTCACCTGAACAACAACGTATGTGTCTTGAGAGTTTGGTTCAGATGTCTGGAGATAACATAACCATGTTGCTAAGGTAACAAATGTGTTTTTTTTGCTTGAAAGAATAAACAGGCACGTATAACCAGCATAAAATCGACAAGTAATATCTTGATGCCCTAGGGCTTCTCTAGTTTATATATGGCACTTTGTGTAGATGCTTGATATTCATCTTTCACAGCTGATTACCCCTTTCTTCATTTAAAGATTCCTTTAGAAACCAGTTGTGCAAAATGGAAAAATAACTAAAGATTCAGAAGAAAGAGCAAACTGGACTGTGAAGGCAGTGCTACAGTCCTCCTCAGCTGCTGCATCCATGAGCGAAATGTCGAGCATTTTTATCTAAAGCATAGCAGAGAAAACGTCAATGCAAAGCAACTCATACATAAGGGACCTCTAAGTCATTGCAGAGATAAAATAAGGGAGCATCAGAACTGTGAATACTACAAAAATCAACAAAAGGGTCTGATTCCATTCTTAAAGTGAATTGCACTGGAATCTTTCCCCCTTTTATACTTATTTTCTATGAACTGTGATTTATTTGCACAAATCTTCCTGAAAATTATATTACAAATTGCATTATAATGGGAAATCTCTGGGCTCAGAGAAAAGTTAGTTACCCTCAGCACCCTAATCACTATCCTAATATTTTGTCAATTAAATGAATCAGACAAGAGTTTTAACTATAAACATATCTCTTCACGTGCTTAAACAATACAGGTCTGGGATCAGATAACATTATGCCACAGCAGTGCTTTTCACTGATAACTCATTGTCAGGGTTTATTCAGAGAAGGCAGAGACTGAAGTACCAGAGGTTTCCGTTTTATTTAAATACAGCTGTCCTTTGCCACTACAACCCCTTTTCCTTTGCTTCCTTCCTGCTATCCAGTGCCTTCCTCCTCCTAGAGAAAAAAAGCATTAAATAAGGATTCATAGAAACTTGAACAACTTACAGAGTTGAATTGGACATTTATAGTAACAGATTTAGCTTTAGCTCTGGGGTTTTTATTCCCTATAAATCTACTACTTGTACTTCTTGGAAATTACCATCTTTCCATCTACTTTCAGGCAATTCAAAGTTCTACCTTCTTTGGGAAGTGAGGTCAAAGCCAGAAATACAGCTCCCAGTACTTCTAACTTGTCTTTATGCATCATCACTGTATAAAGAAGAGTTGCTTAGAGTTTAATGAATAGTGTTCTGTGCTTTCCCAGGCTAATGAGCACCACTAGGTCGTATTTTAATACATGATCTGCTGCCTGAGAAGAGAAATCTCCATTGGCCATGACAGTCATTAGTAATACGGTAACAGGAGGTGACTGTGAATTGAGGGTGAGGCAGTGAGGGACGATGGAAGCGGCAGTATCTCACTGGGCTGGAGTAGGAGCAGAGCAGGAGTTTTATGAAGCCCTGATGCAGACATGAAGAATGGTGACTGAATTGATGAGGAGAGTTGAGGAATTAGATTGGGAGCTGGAAATAGGAACGAGGTCCTCTGAGATGGGAGGAACGTCAAGTTTAAGAAGGAGAGGGGCTGTCACAGAGGTGGATGGGAGGAACATGACTTGAGAGATCTGTGAGTTGGGTATTCAATGTCAGGAACAGAAAGAGGGAGTTCGTAGCAAGGGGATGGGGAAGTCCTACGTTCACAAAAGTGAGAGGCTGCCCTTTTGGGGTGCAAGAATAGTTGGCATAGGAGACCTCAGGACTTGGCTATGGTAACGCCAGAGCAATTCTAACTGTGATCCAGTTCAGCAGCAGACATTGTGTACAAACCTACCAGGCCTCTCTCACTCAAGTCAAATGCACTCCCTCTTGCTGAAATTATTTCTAACTGCAATGCTTTGGGGCAAAGCAGAATGACAGCGAAACACTGGGGAGGAAATTGAGGTTGCAATCCAAACCAAAAAATTTACACAATTGCAGCACGCTAGATTACAAGCTTTCCAGATTCAAGAAATAAAAAAAATCATCTACAATCAAACCCAACCCTTTAAAACATTAAAATAATGAAGTACAAGCACAATTTCTTCTGAACACATAAGATATTCAGGAAAACAGAATAGTTTGAAAATTATGTCTTCATACAGCACACAATGTTAAATCTACAAATTATACCTCCTCTGGAGGAGCATGGTAGCGTACCCCTTCGCATGATAAACAAGCCTTAAATTACACATCTTTAACCCAAACCAATGTTTGTATGTCATAAGCACTAGTTTGCATACTGAAGATTTAAGTTTTCACATTCTGAATGGAATATAATTAATTTTGCTAAAACTTCACCTGTTTTTCCATCGTCAGCTACCTGAGATCTGTCACACTTGTACGTACACACTACATGCAGCTTCACAGTGCAGCATTTGACACTACTGCAGCCACTTTGGTAGCTGAAGAAATGCTGTGCAAAACTGAAGGACAACAGAAGACAACAAAAATATTTAATAATATGCCAAGCAACTGCCCACCACACGCTGTGCACATAGAGAGCTACAGGTATTCTGTCCTAATCCCGACAATTACTGTTATCATTTTCCATGTTCAATTATCACATACTCAGTAGCTGTTCTCATGAAAAACGTATCTACAAGAGTTTAAATTAAATGGCATGTGTTTTGTGCATCACAGAGTATCTTCAACAAGCTCTCACAACCTGTGCCCAATGCTGGAATTACAGTACTGCACACAAAACAGATCATCTCGCTCATGGATATCTTTGTTACCATCTGGACAATTCTTTTGGATTGCTTTTGAAAGAGAAAAATATTTTAAGAAGAATTAACCTAATTAATAATATTAATAATTACAAGCATTTTGTTTTCCATTTAGAGGTTGGAACAACTTGAGATTTCCTGTTTGATTGGTGAGAGGATTTTTTGTTTGTTTTAGAACCTCTAATTAACTCCAAACCTTCACAACACCAGGGGGAAGAACTTATCCCTGTACAGACATACATCAGCTTATTCATAAACTGAAAATTAACTGCAGTCTTTGGAAGCTAATGGAAGTGGTAATTAGCCAAACCAAAACACTGTCCTGCACACTTGCTCTCCTGTTTCTTCTCTTCTTTTTTTTTTTTTTTTTGCTATTACCTGGAGCATTTGCATTGCAACTGCCCTTGCTACTATCTTCTCACCTGAAACCTTAATTATCATTAGCAACCACTTATAACATCAAAAATATAATCTAAGGCTAGTAAGGTGTTGCAGAAATAAATGTACGCTTGTGAAACAAAGCTACTTGTATTGAAACCATTTCAATAGTTTTCAACAGCTGCTGAAAATAACAAACACTAATTAGAACGTTGTGGATTCTTTTCAATAAGCTTTGGAAGAATGAAAAGAAAATCTCTCTCTTAGGCTGATAGGGTAGCATGTTGCATACCACGCTTAAGATGCTGCACAGCAGAGAAATATTTTTTCCATACATTATTTCTACTCTCCACTTCAATAATGTCATAAGTTGACTTGGAGCCTAGTAACTCTGACCACATAGAGATCTGTTCTCAGTAAATACTATTTTTTTTTTTTCATCGAGGAATAAACTCAAATGTAAATTATACAGATAGTTGCATGTTAAAAACCATATCCAAGTTTCTAGAGATTTTACTCATCGACCCCTGCCTTATGCTGGTCTGCTCCTTCAAGTACTGGAGGACCCAGAGCAGCCACCTCAGTAAACCAGGATGGATTAAATTTGTTGATTTGCTTACATTTATTTGACAAATTGTCTGATTCAAAGATAATGTGTATCCTGAAGACTTTTCCATGGGATTTTAAAAGAGGTCTCCTGAGTAGGTGAGCAGCTTGCTGGTGTGGTGAGCTATCAGCAGAGTGAACGATCGTCCGTGCTCAAATCACTCTTAGCCTCTGTATCAGGGCTTTGGCTAAAGATACCACTGAAAATAGATGAGTCTTGTATAAAATCAAGCAGGCTGGGTTGGAACAGTCCCAATTTTCCAGAGCAGCTTGGCTTCAGTTATATGTATCTGATCACAGAAATTGAAAAACAGTGAAATACCATCTCCTTCAGTCTTAACGTTTAGAAGGAAAAAAAAAAAAAAAGTTCCGAATGTCTCATGTATCAAAACAGTAGGAGGATTCTAAATTGTGAATAACCTTGATGCAGATGGAAAGCAACAAAACAGCTATATCTCAGGTTTGAGAAAAAGCATCACAGAGCTGACAAGAAGTGACAAACGTTTGCTTCATCCCCTAAACTTGTTTAACAACCAGAAGGGGACAAAATGCAACGTGTCTATCACAGGCGTGCTGTTCAGGATTCGAGTGGCAACTCACCATCTCAAATACAGAATTTTAAAATGAAAAAAACCTGTGCGTCCATTCCTATTAAACTAGGGCAAGATGCAAACTCACTGTGATAGCCCTGTCATCTAGTCTTATCCCCAGCTCCCAAAACTTGCACAAAGGATGTTGCAATCAGCTTCAGGATGACACAAAATCTCCCAGGCCCTGACAGGCATAATCCTTTGGTAACACAGGCGGCTTTATCTGTAATGCTATCACCTGTCGACAAAAGCGATGCGATGCTACATCAAGGACAGCATAAAATGTGATTCAGATATAGATTTTTTTTTTCCAAAAAAAGTTTCCTTTTACATTAAATAGTCTGATTTAGAGATTTCTGACAAGTGCTGTAATTATTTGAGGTACTTATGACAAAATGGCATAGTCTGTCAATATAGCAAAGATAATTGCAAGGTGACTAGTCAAAATAATTGTGATTAAACCACTTTCTAGATACTGTTTAGATGATGATATTATGAGAATGACAACACAATCTAGTTACTGACATTTAGAACTCTTGGAAATATTTCAAATGTCTCAGGAATAATGTAGATGGAGAAATGCTTTCTGTTTTGATTTTGATGTTACAAAAATGTTTAGTACTTCTTTTTTTTCCCCGAGGACCTGTCTTTGAAAGTCTCAAGCTTTGCACAAGAAGTCCCATTAGTCTAATGTTACTGTTCTGTCCTGTTCATTCTTCTGGAAGAGACACACCACTCCTGCCATTGTTTTATAACAACCTGGGTCCCTTCACAGTGTCTCAGATGATTGAAAAATAGTATTGCCTAATGTGTTTTACAATAGTTTTCTTCAGGATTTCTGACAGCTCACTACGTTTAACCATGTATTCCATACATACGTAGATTTTAAGGACAGAGGGGACCCCTTTATGATCATCCAGTTCAGTGTCCTGCGTGATGCAGAACCAATAATTCAGACTGCCAGATGAAAAATCATGTTTAGAAGCACAGTGTATCTTCAAAAAAAAAAAGTTTTTTATTTAGTGACTTCGATTGTCAGCAACTCCATCACATCCCCACATGAAGATCTGTTTTCTTCTTTACCGTGGGGCACAGCTGACTCCCCAGAATCACCCGGACACCTTACAAAATTCCCTGCTGTTATGGAGCTCAGCACTGATGCCCTTGATCTCTCCTGTTCTCTTTCTGTTGCAAACCATAGGTTTAGGTTTTGATCTCGTAAATAAGTCTTAAGTTTATAATATTTGGTATGTAAAAGTTTTCAGCCTACACAGTGCAGGAGCATTCAGGAAGGATGTTCCTTTGCACACTTCCAAGCTTAATACACAAAGTCAAGACTGACTGGATTGAACGGTTACTTGTAATTGTAAGGGAGAGGACTTGCTGAATCCAATGGTGCCTTTCCATTCTACGCTTCCAGATTGCTAGAATGTCTAATGGCCCTAGTAAATATTAATATTTTAGTTCTTGTGTTACTGTTTCCTCACTGATCTCGTTATGCCTTTATCTACTAGTTTAGAACTTATGTCAAGACCTTCTCTCATGGGAGTACCTCTACATATTTCTTCAGAAGTCATCTATACTCTTTCAAAAACTAGAGACAGACTTCGTTTTTTTTTATTATAGGAGACATCGTTATTTTATTATTTTTATGAACCCTTTCCAATTTCAACTTTATTTTGAAAATGTGGTCTCTGTTAATGACATATTTAATGTCATACACATGATAAAGCTTCTGCTTTGACCTCATCTCTTGCCACTTAAAGGCAAGCTTTAAAGCTACCTCTCATAGCTATCTTTTCACACAGGGATAAGTTGCATTTGGCTTCACTATGTTGACACTTTAGTTATTTTCAGAATTATATTTTTCAAGAGCACATTGTCACCTCTCCCCTCCCTCCACTTTCTCTCTTTTAAGCATGGCAAAGCCTTTTCTTCCTTGAGGCATGACATTTTATTTTAACAAAGAAAAAAGCGCAGTGTTCTATGTGAGTAACTTGCTAAGTGATATGCACTTCTCTATTGAATTAAGACCACCTTTATGACATACTCTTTTCTCAATCAGTCTTTTAGACGGCTTCATACTCTGCACACTCACAACATGTACAAAATTACAATATGTTTTCCACTTCCTCCAAACTCAACTACAAAACAAAACCTATGTTTCCACAAAGCAATAGCTCATTCTCTACTTGGAACTTCATCTCTGGTCCATAGCCTTTTACTAATACATATTTAAAAACAGTAAAGTTCTAATACATATAACTATACCTGTCTTTGCTTATGGGACGTGCAAAAGATTATAGTTGGAACCCTTATGTTAGTTCTGTACATAACCAACATATAAATTTAAAAAGTATGTATGGACTCACATATCCATGTTCTACACGAGCAGTTTATATGACATACACTGATCCAAACACAGCATTGTTTAACAGACCTTTAATGTATTCAGATCATCCATCGAGTGTACTTATTGAACCTTCGCAGTCCTGACAGACTCATGAGCCTGTAAAGGAAATACGACCACCAGCATGCACCCTTGAACTTGGGACAATAGTATGCAATAGATCATTTTAATAGCAATGTGAGAGTCATTGTCATCTTGTATTTTAATAATGCCAGATAGTATTATAGTAAAAATAATGTGCTTGAACTTTGGAAAATGCAGTTAAACTTGTGTGGCACCTTCAGAATTTTGTCCCCTCTGTTTAGAGCCTATTATATGAGAAGACTGATTTATCTCTTGATTGGGTTTTATAAAGCTATGACAATTCTTCGCAGAGAAGGGTGAAAAATATTCATCCCCAGAGCTTTCACAATCCAGTTTCAAAAAAAAAAAAAAAGTGTTCTAGCTTCTCTTTAATTTCAAAATACTCAGAGCCTTATAGCCCTGACATTTTTTAATCAGAGCAGAAGTACTCTTTCAAGACTTCCAACTCCTATTCTTGCTTTCCAAATTAACTGTGTCATGTAGGAAAAAAACAACAGACAAATATTTTCACAGCAGTATGTAAACAGAACAGACAGTACGCAGAACAGACGTCAGGGAACAAGCTCTGAGGTCTTACTTCCTGCACTTGTATTCTTTGTTCTCGGAGGATAGATCCCACCACCTGTCTTGTGAGACCACTTCTTGGAAGCTCATGCTGTAGCTCCTCTTTAGATATTCAAGCATGACTGGGTGACCACCCAGAATATTGTTAAAAGTGGCTGAACGCTGGTGGACTGAGCTGGGATTCTCTCTTCCAAACAGCTGCTGATTGCCATGAGACTTGCAAGAATTTGTACATCTTTAATTCAGTTGAAATTGGACAACAGTTGAGGAAAACAGCACGCCTGCACTCTGAAAGTGTCACCCCAAGTAACAGATCTCAGAGAGTGAACAGCTTCTGTAGGTCAGAATCTCTGTAAAAGAGAGACATCTGAGCAGCACAGCCAACAGCAGGGAGGGAGAGTATGAAAGGCTACTCTAAGATTTTATATTTTTTTAGATTTTGGACTTTTACATCAGTACTCAAAAGCAGCCAAAAACCTGAAACACACATTCATGAAGTGAGCTATCACGTGCTTTCCAGAAGAGCCAAACTTTCCAAACAGCATCACAATCTGGAGGCTCTAACACAGTGGGTGCTGAAGGTGAACACACAGGTGACCGGAGCACAGGTTGCATTAGCAAGGAAAAAGTGTCCCACGTGTTATTTTGCTCTTGAAACCAAGAATAGGACTCCAAAAATAACCAAAAGCTGTAGAATTTTTTTTTAAAGCACAAAATAACTTCAGCAACACAAAAACCAGTGGCAGCTTCTGTGACCATCTTTAGTTGATTCATGTTATCAATCAGTGTTACTTTTGTGCTGCTTGAGCAAATGCCTACACAGTGGGACAAAGTAACTGCAACCCAAAAGGATATTAAAAAGGGGGACAGGGTAACGATGAGAGAAATTATAGCTAGAAAAAATTATAAACATTCCTCAGGAAAGACAGGAAGGGGAAAGCAGAAAATACCGAATCCTTTGGAAATGTATATGGTTACCTTGCAGTTCAAGATTGAGAAACACGTCTGTCAAATGTCTTCGGATAAAGATAGAAGGGAACAAACTGTAAGCAAACAAACCCTAGGAACTTATTTCTGATGATCTGCTCAGAAGAAGAAAGTAAACAAGGCTTTCTTTTGCAAAAACAAAACAAAACACAAAAAAAACAAAAGCAGGCAAACAGAAGCTGTACACAAAGACTGTGCACTTCAAAAATAAATATCTTTGCCATGGTACCTCTTAGAAAAGCACATCAGCAACACACAGAAGCATCCACTTTGATTTCAAAACCAACTTTTAGAAGTATATGGAGGGAATTGTTCTGGGAAGGACTACCGCGTGTTTTATTTGTGAGGAGGAACTAATGTCAGGATCTCAACAGCCAGTGTGGCTGGTTCAGGAGCTCTTTAGCCATCTAAAAATCAAAATAGCATCTTTAAACTGGAATTGAAAACAAGTGTTATGATCAGATAGCTTGCTTAGTTGGGCTTTATGCTAATATAAAGAACAGATACAGAAAAAAATGAATAATTTAGAATTACCTAAATTGTCAGATGAACCTTTTTAGAGTTCCCTACTCTAAATTGCCAGATTTGGAACCTCTAATATCTGAAAACCTCTTGAAAGCAGGTAAAAGGCTACAGGAATAGAAAAGGGAATATCCAAAGTATTTCTGGCCTGCTTTCCTAACTGTGGAATCTACAAAGAGAAAAAAAATTAAACAATCACTTTGTCAAATAATCATCCAGTCTTTCTGAAGGGGTGCATAAACAGGCAATATTCACTTGAGAAGAAAAAATTGTGTCAAACAGCTACAGTATTTTTCTTGATCCTAATAATGAATTTCCATTTCAGAAGAACATTTCATATAGGAAAAACTATAAAACTGATTAAAAGTAAAGAATATCTGTCAGTAAGTTTTTCCAATAGCTAACTAATTATCACTATTTAGTGTTATCTCATCTCTGCCCTAAATTTGCCTAGCTTCAGCTTCCATTTAGAAGATATTTTTAATATATATTTTTAAACCTTTCTCTGCTAGATTGAAAGCACATCTGTTAGACACTTTCTACTACACTGACATTTAGGAAAAAAATCTGATCAGCAATTTGTATTTGACAACCACTTCAAAACATAGGTTCTTGCATGTTTTCTCTATGAACTGCATTTTCTCATTAATCTTTCTCTTTAATCACTCTTCATTCAACTCACTGAACTTCTCTATATTTTTAACATTCCTCCTGAATTGCGAACACTGGAAATGAACACACTGGAGAGAGCAATATTGACATAGAGGGATTGAACAAGAATAAAAACTTTTTATGAGCCTGAAAGAGCAGGTGCCTGTGTTTAAAGCCCACCATCATTAGAAACTCAAGACACAACAAAATAAACAGAGCTCTGTCCAATTCTTTATTCCTTATGTAGTCAGGTTATATCTTACATTAGCAGCATCCTACGCTATTGAGCCATTGAACAGTTATTTCCTTACATAATCATCTCAACCCATCGACAACAATCCACAGTGTGACCCTATCACAGCAAAGGCTAAAAACCTAAACTAAGTGAATACTGATATTAAAAGCTTCCTACTACTTGCTGTTAATTCACCACTGTCATTTCAAGGACATCGTTTCAGATTACGGCTTATTAATGTCTTATTTGTTCAGTTGAAATCACACGGGATTCAATCATTTTAAGTTCAGGAACCTCACTAGCTATGCTTCTTGTGTTTTGATCTCTGATCTTCCTGTTGCAGTTTGATAGAAGAAGTTCAGATGTGTTTAGACTAGCCTCTGAAGATGTGCTGCCAGGAATGTGTCCAACAGTGGACCAAAGAAAGAGGGAACCAATGTGAACTTGCAAATTTCTTTGAAAAGGGTTTTTAATTATTATTTTTTTGATTTTAGGGATGAGGAAGATGAGACTATGAACTTTCACCTTCGGGTCTCCAATTCTTTTTAAGCTTCTAAGAACTTTGATTTCTTACTAAAAGATATTTTTGCTTCTTGTTTTCTTTTTGGTATAAATACTTCCCTCATTTCTTCCTCCTGTGCACTTTTTAAAGCAACATGAAAAACTATTGATGTTTCAGATGAAGTTTGCCTTATCTGGGGTTGGATAACGGGATTACTAGGGTGGATTAGCTGAAATAAATTTATTTAGTCTCAAATGGAATAAATGAGCAGTCGATGGCTTTTGGTTCACCATCCTGGTCAACTAAGTAATATTCCTATGCAGCAGAACCTTTTTTATATACAGAACCAATCTAGCATGAAATGCTTTGAAGTCGGTTACTTACAGTACCTGAAAAGGAATGCACTTAAACTCTACTTATTTATTTATTGAGCAGATAGGGGATGACATGCAAGTGAAAGTAAATGAGGATTCAGTGAATAAAGCAAGCTAGCAACTAGATTTAGAAGGTCAAATGCCCATTTTATTTTTTTTTCCTACAGGAAGTGTGCACACAAACATGGAAGGAATGCGGTTACTTCATCGTTCCAAAGTGAATTGTGACCATTTTATTGTCATCTTTCAATCTTGCTTGAACTCTCTGGGAATCTGGAAATAACAGCAAACCATATTCTGTTGATTCCACTTTAGAGGAAGATTGATGTCTTCTCTCCTGCTCTAAATACAATGCTGAAATGTCACCAACCTTTGTGGGACCACAATTTTAAAAAGTAGTAGAGAACAGCGCTGTAATCATTCAAAATTACACTGAACTCTATAGTCCTCTATTACAGTAATTTTTCAATACAACATACCATCCCTACTTTTAAAGCACAGTTGCACTCAGAAGATCATAACAGGCCTTGGATAATAGAAATAACACTGGTTATTGTCATCCCTCTGACATGAGCTTGCCTAGCAGTAGCCAAAGTATCCTCCCATTAACTTTCCATTATACTTAGCGTCATTTTGCTATGGCTGTGCTATTACTCTCAACATGTCTCACTGTAAAAAATAGCATCTGTATTTTATGGCAAGCTATCAGCCAAACATCAAGGAAAAAAGAATGCCATACTCAAATTATCTTTGTAAACAGAAAAGGGAATGTACAGGGGACAGAAGGAATGTATAGTCCAACATTAAAACAGATCATTCAAGCACTCTGATTAGGAGGACAACAAGCAAGATGTGAAACAATGAATCTTCTGCAGATCACACAACCGACCCCTTGGATTTCTACCAGCCAGTGGGGTGATTACTTATCTAGCCAGATAAAAATATTCCCTCAAATGCAGACATTGAGTTTTCTTTTTGTTTTATTTTCATCTCCTGGTAACTGATTATGTTAATTTTATATGTTTTCAGCTATGATAGGTTATAATCTCTATTATTGATTCAGTTGAAAGCACTCATCAGCAGAGTGAATTAGTTCATCACTCCACGTGTCACTTCTGCCTACTATGACACAATAAGGCCTTTTTTCTGGTGATGATTTGATGAGTGGAGCTCATAAGTGCAGTATATATTTTACATATTCAAATTCATTTCTTGTAACCCAAAATATTTTTTAAATAGGTGCTGCTTGATTGGCAAGTAAATTTCTTAAATAATGTTTATATGCTCCATGTAACAACACAATGACAAATAGAAAAGAAATGAAAGCTAAATCTAATTTTGAGAAAAATACTTCTTTTACTAATTTGCAGGGGACTTGAAGTTGCCTGTGAAATTATGCTGTCTTTAAAAATAGAAAAAGAACAATGAATGGGAATGCAAGAATTTAGTTTCTTATGTATTGTCATCATCATAAACTAGCAGTTTTCATTAAAATCCAGATGGATTGGAAGGTGATGGATGCAGTTTCTTGCTTCTTTTTCTCACATTGCATGTTCCTTCCATATATCTATCTTACTGATATGAAATGGTTGCATTTTTGCTGGTAATTGAAAGAAACAGCAGACCAGGAATGCAAAGTTATTTTGTAGCCTGAGAGGTCCATTCAAAAACATTTGGCTAGGACACATTTAACTTAACACAATTTCTCTACATGTTCACTTCAAGCTACTAACACATTATTCGAGAAAAAGGTACTTCAATCAAATTTCTTCCCCTACAGCTTGACTCGTCCAGGGGAAACAGGTATGAGAGAAACAAATACAAATCCTACAAATGAACAAATTTAATTTTCCCTTTCTGCAACTACACAGGTAAATGCCAAATTTAAATCGGAAGGTTTTTTTGATGACATATAAAGCAACTATGATGATAACTAGCCATTCTCTACATCTTAAGGAAAAAAAATAGTTTAAAACACTTGTGCAAACTTGTAAAGTATGAAAAATTATTTTGTCCAACTGCAGTCTTCATGAATGCAAGTTTATGTGTTTGCATGCACAACACAGTAACAGAGTGTTCACACTAGTACCACCTGTTTGTACCTACAGGTTGCCCAGAGAGGTTGTAGAATCTCCCTCTTTGGAGATATTTCAAAATCCACCTGGATATGGTTCTGGATAATCAGCTCCAGGTGGCCCTGCCTGAGCTGGGGAGTTGGACAAGATGAATTCTAGAGGTTCCTTCCAACCTCACCCTTTCTGTGATTAGGTGAAGATGGATCTATCTACAAATGTTACAGTCAGTATTAAGATATTTACTCATATAACCACATAATTCAGACAAATGTGGAACAGTAACTATAACTATAGTTGTTTGGTGCTCTTCTGATTAAAAAAAAATAAATATCAGGGTGTACCAAAACCCTAAAATACACTAAAAATACTGAATGCTATTTGAAGATAGGTTATGGGTAAGGTTCAGCTAAATAATTCCTTAAATAAAGATCTCACAGGTAGACTGAAAGAGAACTTGCTTGCATTACCCACTTACATTACGTAAATTCATTCACATTTGCCTGTTCTATTTGTCAAACAAACACTCAGAGTCTACCCCCTGCCCCCAAGTTTATATTAGTCGTTACACGATAGCATATAGTCACTTTGGTATGAAGATATCATAGAATCATAGAATGGCCTGGGTTGAAAAGGACCATAGTGATCATCTAGTTTCAACCCCCCCGCCATATGCAGGGCCACCAACCACTAGACCAGGCTGCTCAGAGCCACATCCAGGGATGGGGCATCCACGACCTCCCTGGGCAACCTGTTCCAGTGTGCCACCACCCTTTGGGTGAAAAACTTTCTCCTAATCTCTAACCTAAACCTCCCCTGTCTTAATTTAAAACCATTCCCCCTTGTCCTATCACTATCCACCCTCCTAAACAGTCGCTCCCCCTCCTGTTTATACACTCCCTTCAAGTACTGGAAGGCTGCAATGAGGTCTCCCCGGAGCCTTCTCTTCTCCAAGCTAAACAAGCCCAGTTCCCTCAACCTTTCCTCATAGGAGAGGTGCTCCAGCCCTCTGATCATCTTAGTGGCCCTCCTCTGAACCCTTTCCAAGAGCTCCACGTCCTTCTTGTGCTGGGGGCCCCAGGCCTGGACACAGTACTCCAGATGGGGCCTCACAAGAGCCGAGTAGAGGGGGAGAATCGCCTTCCTCTCCCTGCTGGCCACCCCTTTCTTAATGCAGCCCAAAACACAGTTGGCTTTGTGGGGTGCAAGCACGCACTGCTGGCTCATGTCCAGCTTCTCGTCCACCAGGACCCCCGAGTCCTTCTCCGCAGGGCTGCTCTCAAGGAGATCTTCCCCCAGTTTGTATAAATACCTGGGGTTGCCCCGACACAAGTGCAGCACCCTGCACTTGGCCTTATTAAACCTCATTAGGTTTACAATTAGGAATGAAAATTAGGAACTTAAATTGGAAACAAAAATGTTAAAAACCTGGTTCATATCTAAACTCCATTGTTCAATATGATAATTTGCTTCAGTCCATTCACCTTGCATGTGCCTCCCATTTCTCTCCCACTGTAATTACCTTCACTGTTTATTGCACACAAGCCGTTTCTATTACTAATCCACACTGCTTCCGAATGAGACAAAGGAAACACAGTAGCTGCTATTGATCTATATTTCAGTAAAATATTTCATACGATGCCCCAAGGGAAAATATTAGCAAAATATTATAACGTAGATCAAGAAATGGCTGCAACTAGGAGTAGAAAGGGAGTGAGAAAACTAAAAACTGGGCTTAGAAAAGGACCCATCTTGTAAAACATCCTCACTGAAGATTCTTTTTAACAAAAAGAAAAAAATATTAATAACAATATAAAGAATGTTCTTACCAAATCTGCTGATGAAACAGAGTTCATCAATGCAGAAAAAGCTCAGGATATCATACAAAAGAGCTATATATCCTTGAGGACTCAGGTAACAGACAGAATGAAGTTCAGTAGTGCAAGACAAGCAAGGCTAGAGAGTTGGAAACCATTTTTTAAAGCATTTGCTAGAGTTGAAAGATCATGAAATAGAAAATAGGAAAGAATAAAATGTTTAGTGCCACATGGTTAGGAATGAGATGATGAAATGCAATCAGTGAGACTTGACTCAAACAGGCTCAGGAGACATACAGAAGTATTACTGTTACTCAAGCTGTACTCCTCTGTGTAATACATCACATGCATTCAAGGAATAGTACTGCAAACGGAAACTAGATTCAGAGGTGAGTTCTCTGAACGATCAAGAAAATAGATTCTTAGCATGAATAAAGATGACCAGACTCTCATTTTCACCCTAGCAAAACCAAAGTCAAGTGCAAAAGACAAAGATTCACTTTGAAGGCAACCTGAAATCCCCTAGGAGAAACTCAAAGCACAACTGGGTTTCAGAGAAGAGTTCAGGAGACACCTTTTTACACAGTTTGATTCTTGTAACAGAAATTTTCTCCCTCTGGAGGGAAAAGTAATTGCCTTTGAGCTAGACGCTTGCAGATACAGAGTGTATAACTGCAGAGAGCGTCGTTAGCTGTTTACATCAGCTAACAAATGAAACAATTTCTATAGCATATCTGTAAACCAGGAACTTCGGGGACCTTATTTTTCTTTACACTTCTTACTGCGCTGTTTTTCTAACATATCAAAGATCTCTCATTACAATTACATCAACAAAGAAGCCCATCACCATATCAGCTTATTACACCCAATTATAGAACCTGAGCTGCTTTGTTAAGGTATTCATTAACCTTTTCAGAAATTATAATAAGAAATCTAATCAAATAGAGGTGGTAGGGTGCGTTCTGAAATGAGAACAGTTGTCATGTACAGTAAATTTTAATACATTGACTTTTCTTAAATTAGCTAGTTTTATTAAATTCAGTGAGGTGAATTTCTTTTAATCAGCACTAGCTATACAAAACAGAAATTATTCTGTACTGTAAAAATAATATATATTGTCTGGAATGATAGTTACAGACTATTTTGACTTTTATTCAAATTAAAGGTGCAGCATTTATTAAATTTATTCTTTTTAATTTCATGCCAGGGGAATTTGCATTCTTAAAGGAATCGCACAAGCAACATAATACAATGGACCTAATTCTTTTCTTTAGTATTTATCATTCTAGAAGTACACAACATGCTTAAAAATAAGTAGAGACTGAAATGGCAGACAGTTTATAGAGCAATTTTACCAAAATAATCAGTAGCTACCTTACGGTACTATTTTAGTAAATAGTCCCTGTGAGAGCAGACTGGATGTGAGCTGAAGTGAACTGGTAGGGGAATGTGTCACACTGTCTGAGGCCTATAAACATAGATAAATCCTCCTGTGAAAGGCAGTCTGATTAAGAAAGTTAGAGTTCTTGGAGAAGGATAGTTGAATACAACCGCTAATTAGATCAATCTCCTGAAAGATCACAGAATCATGGAATGGTTTGGGTTTGAAGGGACCTTAAAGATCATCCAGTTCCAACCCCCCTGCCATGGGCAGGGACACCCTCCACTAGCCCAGGTTGCCCAAAGCCTCATCCATCCTGGCCTTGAACCCCTCCAGGGATGGGGCATCCACAGCTTCTCTGGGCAACCTGGGCCACTGCCTCACCACCTGCACAGGAAAAAGTTTCTTCCCAATATCTAATCTAAATCTCCCCTCTTTCAGCTTAACACCATTACCCCTCGTCCTATCCCTACACTCCCTGATCAGGAGTCCCTCCCCGTCTCTCCTGTACCCCCTTTTCAGGACTGGAAGGCTGCTGTAAGGTCTCCATGGAGCCTTTTCTTCTCCAGGCTGGATAACCCCAACTCTCTCTTTGATATCCTTCCCCTTCACAAGTCAATTGTCCAAATATTCTGTTGCATAAACAAAATTTTCTTTCATAAAACATATATACCTTCAACTTGAACTATTAGATGTTTGGGGTTTTTTTAGACATCATTACAATCTCGATTACCTTTCCAAGAGCACTTTTAGCTCCTCCTACCAAATCTCTTACGTATCTCCTGTACTTTTTTCCTAGGTGTGGAAGGACACAAATGGAGGCAGAATTTTAGAACAGGTAATTTGGGCTTAATCAGAAATTACAAGATGCATATTTCAGCCACGGTACTGTTCTTTTCACAAAGATTTTCTATTCTGTCTAGCTTCTTCTTTTTCCTTTTGTAGCAAGAACTTTTTTATTTTTGGGAGGGGAAGAGTTTGGTTGATGTTCACACATTGTTATCAATTCACTATTTGGAAGTTGCAAGGTAATAGAAACCTTACACAACGGCATTCTGTTGCACAGTATCAAACTGGTTTGAAAAGAATTATAATTGTGCGTAAAATATTTAGTCATATTACAATTTTTAAGAAGTGTTAAGACTCATCGTTTAAATTTGTGCGCTGACAATGGGCTCTCTACCTTTTGTAGCTCACTGGTGTACTGTCAGCAAGACTCACTGTAAATACGCAGTTTTTTACGTTATGATACCAATTGATAAAAATCACAATTAGTGCTGGACTTGCTCTACTGTCTACATATAAGACAGTAAATTGAGAGCTTTATGAAACGTTCACTTGACATAACTTAGGTAAGTTGGTTTCTACCTCCTCCTATATCAAATCCTTATAACCTGTCTCATGATAACAGCCAGTTAATCGTCACTAATTATTCAAGGGATTAGTTCACATACATAATTACAGTTTTTGGTTCACCAATTCCCTGTAAAATATTGGCCTATAAAAGCTCCTGTTAACCTGACCTTGCTGTAAAATACATTATTAAATGACCAAAGCTATTAGTGAAGAGAACTAAAGGCCAATGTGTGAAGGACAGAGGCAACTACATCCCCATTTAAATATCTCTGTTACTAGATGAAAGCCAAGGTCAATTAACTGATTACATCCTGATTCTCATCTGCAATTTTCTTGGGTAAATGCTTAGTAGCAATTCTGGGGTTGAATGAACATGAATAAAATTGTAGAATGTCATTCCAAATAAAAGATTTGTGGAAACAAGCAATAAATTATAATTGTATTTGTACGATGTCATTCTAGGTGCTGAAGTTAGTAAAAGATAGTTTGAGCTAAGAGAGTACTGACAAATACAGAAATACGGGAGGCTGTTTGAAACCTAGGAAGCGAAAGTGAGCAATAAAAAGGAAAATATCACTGTCCTAATTGTAAACATAATATACATCTATTAGACACTGATTGAATAGAAGTATCTCTTTCATAAAAGTGTCTGTCCTATTTTGGGTACTTCTGGAGAATGACTCTAAGATGAATACGCACTGGCTAAGCTGAGACCTGAAAATGGCACCACAGGAGTGATCACATTGTGATTTCAGAAGTTCTTGGATTTCAAATCTCTTCTCTGGTCTTCATTTAAGTCAGCTGTGGCCAGATTTCAAAAGTCTTTAAAAACAAAACTGTTTTCTGGGCTTTTCAGAGGATATGTAATTTACACTGGTGCAGAAAAGTACACATCTCATGGAAAGAACCAGGTACCCTAACAAAACACGCTACTTGGAAGAAGAAAATATTTTGAAACTCTACCATAGAACAATCATGTGATCCCTGAAAATCCTCCTTCCAAGTTGAGATTCATCTTGGCTTCTCACAGAATTATATTTGGTATCTATTTAAATACACTGACCATCCGCATCTGATAATTTTCACACAAAAATGTTTATAAATAATAACAATAAAATGTCAATATTTATCATTCTGCTCCTTTGTATTTTTAAGTTTCCTATGCACTTAGAGACGTGAAAGTGCAAAGTAACCCGGATGATGGGACAGTGTGCTCAGTAACCTTGCAGGCAATACCAGTTTGGGGAAAAATGGTGAATATGCAGGGCCGCTATTCAAAAGTACCACAACAGGCTGGAAGGTGGGCTGATGTGGACCTCATGAAGTTCAGCAAAGAAAAATGTGAAGTCCTGTCTCTCGGATGGAAAAATCCCAGACAAGGAGCACAGATGTGAGGCCAGGTGAAGAGAAAGCAACTTGACAGAAAAGACCCAAGGATGCTGGTGGACAACTGGAATCAGAGCCAGCAGCGTGCCCTTAAAGCCAAAATGGACCAACTGCATCCTGGGCTAAATTAGCAAGAATGTAACCAGAAGTCCGAGAGAAGAGATCGTTCTCCTCTATTCAGCACTCGTGAGAACACTTTTCAAGTGCTGTTTCTCATGTTGTATCTCCCAGTACAAGACAGACACAGGCACATTGGAACAGGGTCCTGCAAAGAGTCACAAAGATGGAGAAAGGAGATAAAGCAGAGAACTTATTGCCATCTACAACTACATAGTGGGAGGACACAGAGGAGATGGAGCCAGATGCTTCCTGGAGAGGCACACAGACAGGACAAGAGACAACAAACACACTGGCGCGTGGGAAATTCTCACTAAATATAAGAAATAAATCTTTTTCACAATGAAGGTGGCTTGATACTTGAACAAGTCTTCAGAGAAGTTGTGGAACCTCTGTCCCTGGAGTTATTCAAAACGACTGTAGAAGGTTCTGAGCCAACACAGAACCAACTGTACTCTGCCTTCAGTACGAGTTAGAACCAGAGATAACATGGAGTCTCTCCCAAACTAAGTGACTCTGTCTGGAAGTCTTTTGGGGACTAGCACAGATCGTCCCACTATTTTAATCATCTACTGTAAATGGGTGGATCTTTCTGCCCTGAAGGCTTTTCTTCAGGTAATTCACTAGCGTGCACTTTTTGCATTAATAAAATTTTTGTTCACAGTAAGTTCCAGGAGTGCTACTAGCTGGTAACAAGGATGTATTAATAGTTTTCTAAACTTGGCTCCCAAAATACAGCAACATTTGTTAATAATAGTCTCCAAAACATACAGCAGATGCTCACTTCATTTGTTTTCAACAATGCAGTTGTTATTCCTCTGCAATCCAGAACACTTGAAAAGAACTATCCTGGATGAGTGCAAGGGGAACAAATAAGACCCTAGGAAAGCCTACCATGACTTTTCTGCCAGCAAACCCTCCCAATGCATTTCACTACGTGCAATTCTGGTTTTGGTGCCATGTTATCGTTTATTAGGATTCAGATTTTTATACAAATTTAAGCATTGTTGGAGAACAGAAAAATTAATTATAAGAAATAAAAATAGTAAGAAGTAGGAAAAAGAAAATAATATCTGAAATGTAAGACTAATCCATAACCCTGAAACGAATCAAGACAGTATAAAAGACAAGATAATCTCAGGAAGAAATGAGGAAAAAAATATTTACATTGGTATGGTTTGTAATTATTTTGATTTTACATGTAGTTCTGTTACTTCAAATATAGAGCCTCTGGGCAAAGAAAAAAGCATTCCTCAAAACATCCCTTTCTTCCCTTGTTCTCCCAACGAAGAGACAACAAACTTTTGACTACATCCTCCACTGAACAAATGTTATGCAGTGTTCAACACCATCAAAAAGAAAATGAAAGACAGAGGTGAAATCCTTTCCTTTCAATGCATTTGAGCTGCAGCTTTGCTTGTGGAAGTTGTCAATTTTCCCCCATCTCACAGTGCTGTCTGCCTGTCGCTGACCTATCACTCCCTCACATCCAAAAGCTGCGTTTCCAGTCCCTGGTGTTTTATCGTACTCCTCACCACATTGCTCTCTTCTATGAAATAAGGAAAGACTGAAAAATCGCAGTGATCTCATGTGTAGAAGGGAAAGAGTTCAGTACTGTCTTGATTCTTCTTGCATAAAAATATCACAACTTTTTGACTCAAAGAGTTGAAAAATGAAAGGAGAAATATTTCTACACAGATAAAGTTGTTTCTATAAACAAATGTTTTCAATTGAAATAAAAAATGCTAAATAGTGCACAACCTGACAGCTCAACGATAAGAAATGGTTAGAAAACAGATAGATTCTATTAATCATGATGTACAGTGGAGAAAAACTGCAGAGTGGTGGTGCATGGACAGCTCAAAGGACTGTAGTTGAAAACATTTTGGAATTTAATATCTGCAAAAATGTGCTGACTGTACACCCTGTAGGAACTCTTACACAGTTGTATAATCCAAGGTGAATGCGGAGACCATCATGAAAATTAGTCCTGCCTTCACAAGGTAATTCAAAGACCTACATAATGAGTTAATTCCATATATCCAATTGACATTCATCTGCTCAGCTCAAATGTACAACACAAATGTTCTCAGCATCACGAATGACCTCCCACCAGCAACGTTGTGTCTTGTACAACAAATGCACTCCAGGGAAACAAGTAGCTTACAAAAAAATCTCCTATTGTCCCACAAAATAAAAAGTTAAACTCTTTGCAAGAAATTATTTGGTTCTGCTTTCATAGTTATACATCTCTGAATACATCCCATAAAACTCAGTTCAGCCAGTGACCTATGTAAAATGCAGGCTACTAAGGCAGTACTGCGAGAGGCGAGCTCTCCTGGCAAAGCTATGTGAAAGGGCTTTGGTCTCCACAGATCAGATATTTGGAAGCCAGCAATTGTCAAACATAATGACTTCGTAAACGGGCTCAAGTCAGAGCCAGTGGTGCACAGTGATGGTTTTTATGTTTGTGATGACTGACAAAAGTTAAGCAGAAGATGACAAGGTACAGAGGGAACACAGCGTGAACATAAATGAGTGCAGTACTAGCTTTTAAGTTTTTACCATATTAACTTAAAGCATCTTAAAGTTCAATGGAAAGCTGGAAGTGATGTATGTTGTTACGGATGACAGCATGCATCACAGGTTATATTGAAGTGGGTGCTGGCCTCTTCTCTAAAGTAACAAGTTATAGGACAAGAGGAAATTACCTCAGGCTGCACCAGGGGAGGTTTAGGTTGGATATTAGAAAAAAATTCTTCACTGAAAGAGTGATCAGGCATTGGAACAGGCTGCCCAGGGAAGTGGTGGAGTCACCATCGCTGGAGGTGTTCAAGAAATGTGTAGATGCAGTACTTAGGGACATGGTTTTGTGACTTAGGTGGTGTTGGGTTGACGGTTGGACTTGATGATCCTTGAGGTCTTTTCCAACCTTAATGATTCTATTATTCTATGATGTGTGCTATTGTGAGAGGTTAAGGAAACCAAGGATAGCTGAAGAGAGAACTACTCCAGTGCTTGGAAATAAAGCAGAAAGGCCAAGGGTACAGAGCAACTGTATCATTTGTATCATCTTCAGGAGAGGATGGCTTCCCACCAGTAGCAACTGCCTGGTTGGAGAGAGGCTGGGACTTACTGCTGCCAAGCGCCAGGGGGCTGTGCTGCACTGCATGCGGGCATATGTCTGGATGAATAACTTGGATTTCTGGCAACAGACCGAAAACACCTGTTCCAGGCAATATGCTCAAGGAGGGGATCTAAAACCTCCACTTCCTGATTTCTGGTAAAGATTCCAAACACCTATCTGGCCCTGCTGGGACTGAAGAATTCATCCCACATAAAAGATTATTGCTGGTTTGGCTGGGGCGGGCGGGAGAAAAAACTCCAAAGGAACACTTGCGCATATAGCTTCTCACTTAGCTTAACAGTGAATTACTAATTTACAAAGAGGAGAATACAAACTTGTTAGAACAGATTTTTTTTTCTTATTTTCAATTAAAAATAATTATTTTTATTTGAAAGTAAACTTTTAACCAGACCTGTATTTAGTAGACATACATGACAAAAAACACTAACTAGTTTGGTCTAAATGCTTTTCTGAAAACTGGAAGACAAGAACTGAAATAGAATCAAATAAAATGGAATTATTTCAACACCTCTGTCTACATGTTCTGCAGTCAACCGTCACTCTACATCCGCATTTTCAGGTTCAGAAATACACATTTTAAGTACGCTTTTCAAGCCAAATTTTACACAACTGCAGACATGTTGGTAGATGTAGGAGAGAAAAGCCATCATTCCGTGCTTTCCTACTATTCCTTTTGGAGAAGATAAGAAATCCATCATCATTATCGAGGAGAATCGCTTGTCCACAGGAAGGGATGTGGCAGGTACTGCATGCAGCAATATAAAGATAAGAAGCTCCTTTAATTCCATCCATGAATGAATGAAGCATGTCTGAGTGCTGTCACATTACATACTGCTCTTTTGAATTTAAACAAAACAATTATTTCATCACCATTTGAATTTGTTTCTCACAGTCATGTTCTAGGGAAGAGGAGAATTTATTTCTCTGTTTTAATGAGCTGAGTATATTTTGAAAAAAGGCATACTGCAATAATAGTGGATAATCTTAATGCTGATATATAGGTATAGAGCAGATGGGGTAGAGTGTTCATAAGTAAATTAAGCTTTATTACTTTTTCTTTGTATTTGCTTAAAGCATATTTGTGAATTCATAAAAATAATTCCTCTGGCTAAATGCACTTTTTAATTAGCTGATGTTCAGTGATACAGAGAAATGTAATATCTCTGACAAGACTGGTATCTAATTGCTCATATAACTCAATATCTGCATTGTTGCTAGGGAATATGCTCACCTCTCATCTGTCTTTCACCATGCTAAGACTATTCCTAACGTTAATATTAAGGTTACCATGTGTTGCAGATGACAACAGGTTTATTTGCACTTTAACTATTTGTAGAAAACCCATACAAACATCTAGGACAGCTAACCTTGAAACTACAATAAGTTATAAAAGCAAGCGGGTCTGAATTTGAGTACTCTGCAAAAATTACTCTCTTATTAAATAGCTACTCTTCTAAGGTAAGCATCACCTAAAAAGTGGTCAGACTGTACAGTGAAAGCATTCAAGAACTGCTTACCCTACTGCTATAAGATTTTTACATAGAATTTGGAGACTTGTTTTTGTTTAATTCTACAAAAAGGCTGTTTGCTTTGTACTGTTAACCTGTCTCAGCAGCTTCAGAACAGAGACTTGACGCGTGCTTATAACCACATCTGACTGGACTAAGAATACTCTGCAGTTGCGCAGTGCTTAATCAGTTTGGAAAAATCTGACCGTGTGTTTATCTAGAGGAATATGTGAGCTGAGCTCTGCAGAACACTGACCGTTCTGATGGAACTCTGAAAACTCATACCAAGAACCACACTCAATGCTAGAATTTTAAGTCTGGGAAGAAAATTGCCCTTCAGGCAAGTTTCCTTTAAAAGACAAAGGTCTAAAAGTGAGAATTTCTAAGTTGTTTTTTTTTTTTTTCCTCACTGAGTTTCTTCTAGTTCTTATTGTTTCTTTTTTTTTTCAGAAGCCGTGCAGATTGCCAGCAACATTTTGTATATAAGTCAAAGAAACCAAAAACTGCAGAATAATTTAAAACTGAAGAAGCCTCTGTGGAACTAAGCAGTTATCTCAAAAGAATTATTTCATGTAAAGGTAATAAATCTATTCAGTAAGCAAACAGAAGAAAAATAAAACAATAAATGAGCCATGAGCACACGAAGCAATAAAAATTTAGCAGAACTGCCATCTAAGGCAGCAAAACAACTAATCACAGTGCATGAGAAAAAAGTGACTATTAGGAGAGTTTCAGCTGCTAATAGGTGTAAAGAATGTTTAGGCTTGCTATGCAGAGATTCATTTTGCTGGCACAATGAAGAATTCTGAATACTGTATGAAATTTTCAAATGCTGTTTGAGAGTTGATGCTCTATGCTTTTGTTTTCACAGACAATGTATAAACAATTGAATATGCAACTTCTGCATACAGTTGGCATGAGGGGCATGGTAATACCCCACACTGCAAAAAGTTTTGGAAAACATGTGAGAAGGAAGTAAACAAACAGCAATATGTTCTAGCAACAATAACAAAGGAAAAAGCGAGTAGTAGTACTAGTGCCATCAGTGGTAAAGTCGCAGTAAACACTAAATTTGTGGCTCAGACAATGAAACAGCAACAATTTCACTTCTGCTCCCCAAACGGTGCTTCAGGTGTTACACGCAGGCAGTAGGCAAAGCACCTGTAGAGATATTTAAGGATGATAAAATAGGGCTAAAGATGAACATTAGTCTGGACTGAATTATGTGTTGATCACTAATGTAAATCAAGCTCCAATTTTTATTCTTTGAATGGACCTTTAAAGTGCACTAACATATAAAGGTGATTGGGTCTAATGCACTGAGATGATCTAGATTCCTCACCTGCTTTCTGAAAGAGAGTGACTAGAAACCTACTAGATGCTTGCAATCTGAATGATGGCCTGAAAATCAAGTTAGTAATGGCTGTAATAGAAATATTTCTTAGAAATATATTCCATTAGTCTGAGAACGAGAGCTTTTCCTTCTTCCACTTTATAGAAGGCTTACTACATGGACTGAGAGATTTCCCAGTGAAAGCAAGAGGTATTTTGGCAACAGACCAAGGTCACTGAAAGAAAAACAATAATGTGATGACTACACGACACAGGTAGTTTTTCTGCTAAAAGCTGAACGGCAAGGTTTCCTGTTTTATACCAAAAAAGCCACAACAAATTTCCTTATTCTACTCCAGGAAGTAGGGCAAGACAGATACTAAACAACTGGATCTGCTCCTGGCATTCACATTTAACAAAACAAACGAATGGTTTCATAACATCAGGAAAACGCCAAACCGTGAACATTTGTGAAGGAAAGGACTGAGAGCTGACCAGAGCACCTAAGTTTCCATCTCAGAAAGAAACAAATTGAAAGGAGTGTAAATCTGACAGCAAAGCAGAATCTATCAATAAACTCAGGATGGACAAATGTGATCTGGAAAGGCACATATTTTAAAGACAATCTTTGGAATAAAACACCAAAGGATACCAACCACCCACCTCCCAACACCACCATCTTTTTTTCTTTCCTCTTGATATCTTCAAATCAGAATCAGATAAAGGATGAGCTCAGTAATACCAGTGCGAATAAAATAAAAACCAAGGATACACACATAAAATACAACGGCTTGTGATATACAGGAGGCTAAATTTGATTATTTCATGATGTTATTGTGCCTCAAACTGTGAAAGCTCACTCTTACATGAACAGGAGAAAAATCTTTTTCTGACCTCACATAATATTAACATGTTACACTACTTCACTTAGCAGAATTCAGTTATTTGAATTCCAAGTGACACTGTCCTATGACATATGTGTAGCTTTATGTTTAATGTAATGAAAGGACAAATATCACATTCAGGGTAGAACTGTTCTGATCCCAGAGCTCCCACACGTGAGCCAGAACCAGAAAGCAAACACACACTACTGATAGATTTGTGCTCTGAAATAAGTATTATGCTGCCTAAAAGTCATGTAAATGCTTCATATTGACTGTCTGCATTCTGCTGTATGTTACATAAGAACATCTCACAGCTAAATTAACTCAAATCTTTAAATGCTTCAAAAACCCATTTGATTTTATATCTGTTTTGTGTCTTAAGAGAGCTCCTTTGCTCTATTTGTTTTAGGCTATGGGTTAGGGATTTTTGTGGCAGAGGTTTAAGATTTGGTTCTGTTTGTTTTTGCAAAGATGTGTGTTGAAAATGCTCTATCGTTGCCATTGATGAAATATCCTCTCTATTTCATTAAAAATTAAATAAAGACCCAAGGGGTTGAAGGAAAATGGATTTCTCATTTTTCTCCCTTTTGCTCTTGAGAATGATTTATGAAGTACAAGTGCATTCATAAACTAGATACTATACCCTGGAGAAAATAAACTAGATATTATTCAATTGTTAGTGGTTCATATTATAAATGGCCGCCACCAATTTTACATTGTTTGTTGAAATCATTTTTAACCACATAACTCTCACTCAAACCATGAAAAATTGGATTGAAAAATACCCCATTTATCATCCAGATCAAAACTTAAACTCGTATGTCTCTCTTCTGTAGTTAAACCCAAAATTATATTGTCATGTTTTATTCCATTCACTAAATGATACGAACACACTGAGATAACATGTTGTTATAAAAGCCAGTTATTTGCCTGGCTGTCAAATCCTGAAGGTAATTTTTACCTGGATGGGACACTGGGACACCAAAGAGTGACACGAGAGATCCCTAGCAGGCATCTCATACCTTTTAGGCATCTCTCCCAATGGGGCAGGATGTTTGCGTCACTTTATTCAAGCAGAATTTTGGATGCTCAACATCAAGAGCAAGCCATGTAAACTGGTTGTGCTGCTTTCTCAGTCACACACACTTTTTCAATTGTCCAGAAATCTGAAATCCCGACATTCTTTTGAATGACCCATGAAGCATCTATGAAGTAAATACGCAGGAAAATATGTCCCTGCCCATAGCAGGGGGGGTTGCAGCTAGATCGCTAAGGTCCCTTCCAACCCAAACCATTCTATGAAAGGATAAAGATGGATCTTTAGGCTTGCCTGAACTGCATTTGTCAGCAACATTACCACTGGCAGAACGACACTGACTATAAGGAGAGGGAGCAGGACTACCTTGTGTGACACAAAGGCACACGTGAGCTGGTGTAAAATGAACCTGCACCCTTGAAATGTTCTCCAAGTCTGTGAAGTACCTGAAAAAAAGACCAGTTCTCCCTTAACCCCCTTCTCACTGTGTAATTTCAGGCATGATCTCACATTTGTTAATATTTATAAGCCATGACACCATCCCCAAAAGAAGCTAATAGACCCCGCCACTGCACAACCGCAGTATTTAAACAGACCTGGAATGGGGCTTTTGTTGCTGCTGCTGTCAAACATGCAGTCAAGTTAACAGAAATTAGTTTTTCTAAACAGATCTCCGTTTAATAAACACAGATGAAAAAATAGTTGTAATGAATCAGAAAAGTGGTTTAAAACTTAATGAGAACTGGTATTTTCTTACAGTGATTGACTTGTCCTGTCTTGCCGTTCCAGATAATACTACCGACAGATATCAGCTACGCATGTATTTAAAGTTCAATAAATAGAATCATAGAATCACAGGATGGTTTGGGACCTTCAAGATCATCAAGTTTGAAACCCCCTTCCACGGGCAGGGACACCCATAGGCACTGGCAGTGGAGTTGTGAGGAACTGCACATAGACAGCACTGCTGCAGCATTGCTTTTTCTCTCTTTCCAAGCTGCAGAGCTGCAGCTACTGCAGCAAAGCTTTCAAACAGTTCACGTGTATTGCAGCTATGTTGGAGAACATAATTACCCTACACTAGCCCTATGTAAGAGCATCTCTGAAGTTTAATTAATGATGACGTGAAAGCTTGCATGAAGCACTCCGTTTTTAGGAGACAAAGCAAGCCAAGCGCCATCACATAAATATTTGCTGTCTCCGGGAACATTTGCAAGGAGCATAGGAGGGAAAAATGACAAGACTCAACAAAACTGTCTAACCTCGCTGAGGCCAGAGGTCTTCCCAGATTCATAACACTAGGATTTCAACGAGCTAAAAGATGATGACACCTCTTAGTAACTGTTGTTCATTCTTGCTTGGTGAACCCTGGAAGCTCTGGCACATGTGAGGAGTAGGCGTTTATTTAACGAAAAGGTTTGAGGATACCCACTCTGTCACACCAGGGAGGCAGTTCAAATGCAATACAATTAGCTGTCGAGAGAAGTCATGTTCCAGACGGGAGCAGAAATACCAGCTAGAGTCCCTTTTCTCCTATTAACAAGACAAGTCCACTGAGAACCAATCAGCCCTGCCACTGCAGAGCCTGCACGAGGATTGTTCTGCACTAATAGACTGGAAGAAAGTAAATAATGACTTTTTAGTATTCTGAAAGCTCTCTCTAAATCACAGAAGGCTCTAATAGCATAGTTACACATTTAAAAGTAATATTCACATTTCAGTAATATGAAATGCTGGGAATGATTCATAGATCAGGTTTCAAAGCCTTCCCATCCCCCACCGCATCACAGAATAGCAAGAAGCTGTTACAGAAAATGCTTTTTGCTTTACAAACATGATCGCTTTTGTTTAGTGCCTCACCAGTTGGCCTTTAAACAATTACCAAGATAGCGTGTTTAAACTGAGCACTAAATTCAGCTAAGTATCTTAAGAAAGGCAACAAATTTGGGAAGGATGCAAATCACACACTCAGTGTGCTTGTATTTCTTTCTCAGTAGAAGCCTAAAAACAATCTGAGGCAAAAGTGAAGTGGCTGTTTGCACGTGGATGGAGCAAGGATTCACCTCTGCCATGTCTGTCTTGCTTAGACCTCTTGAGAGCAAACATGAGCACCAGTTTGTCACAGCTCATTCTACTGAGCTTCTGTGGCACCCCAGCCATAGAAAAAAAGCACACATACATTTTAGAAGAGAGAAAAACACCACATCTAAGTTACAGGACTAATTTGTTCTTTTTAGGGGCAGCATCTTTGCTGAGTATTTCTCAAGCGGCACAGGAGTGGTCTTCAGGTTGGATACTGTAGTTTAACAGTCTTTTCAGAAGACTCCAAAAAGTATGGCAATATACAGTAAAACTTCTGCTCTGCAATTTTGAAAGGCTTCACTGTGGATGAAGAAACAAACTTATCAAGAAAGAACTGCTTGCTTCAATGAGCAACCACTGCAGCGCAGAAAAAAACAAAACCACAACACACACTGAAAAACAGCAAAACCAAAACAAAAACAAAAGAGGAGAGGGTCTGGACCTTAAATAATTTAGTTGATTACAGTACCTACAGCTGTGGGCTACAGCTGTTTTCTTAACATATCCTATCCAACCCAATTCACCTATGCTTACTTTTATTTAAAGCATGTTGTTGACAGATTCCTTCTCCCAACTGCTAGAATAACAACATTGAGTGGAAAAAAAGTAACAATAAATATGCAACAATCTAGAAAAGACAGCTTTCCTTAGATTTTCACAGCTAAAGCATGACGTTCCAATAGGGAGATACAGAACGCAGAAATTTACAGCCACAGCCCATATGCTCCTTCCAGCGTCCTCCTCTCCTCCTACCAGATTCATACACTATATGACTTTGGCATTAGACTAGTAGTCCCTAAAAGCTGGCTTTCAGCCTGGATTCTGTTGGCAATTAAACCACTACATTGTTGAGATTTATATAAGCCAAACTACATGTATGTGAAAACAAAACAAATACAGGAAAACCAATAAACCGCATTAGTTGTGTAACTCAAAATATAATTGCACAGTGGATATTAAAAATATTTCACACCTCTTTTGCAGGAGATAGCCTCTAGTGTATCACTGACTGTTTCAGAGACGCAGGAAGCCTACAAAGCTGCAAGGGGTGTGGTGGGATTACTCAATAAATTCATTAACTTATTTAGAAACTACACAGAAAGAAATTATACAATGTAGAATGTCACGTACCTCAAAATAGGTGCTATTTTTCTTATACTGTTATTAAAAGCTTTAAACACACTTTAAAAAAAAATAACTATCTCGCAATAAGTAGCAATTTGACGCCTAGGTCTTTTGTGTCACCCAGCTGAACGTGCAGCACAGATAACAAACAAAACCAAGAGGGGAGGGTTGGCTGCATCTGCTGACACGCATCACTCTGCTCCTCCCCAAACCAAGGAAATTCCTACAGGAGGAGAACTTTGTTCTTCATGAAGAATGTCTTCATTAAAGCCCAGGTGAGTCAGGAGCTACTGCAGCATTTCTAGTCATTCATACCTATCATCCTAACCCATATTAGCACCCTTCTAATTAGCCCAGCTTTGTAACTCATTTGCCAAGTTTTGTTCCCCAGGTTCCCTCACAATCTAATTAGGGCTGTCATTACTCTAACACTAATCACCCACTAAAAAGGTGGTTCCTTGGGGCAAGTGCTGGGATCTCCTTTGTGGGTGGTGCAGGTTTCACTCAAGTTTTCCAAACTCAGATCAGAGGTGAGCTGCCCCCCAGCTAGCAAGCACATCTTTGAAGGGACAAAATGTTTTCATAAGCCTTCCAAGGCGAGAAATCATCACATTCTCTATAATAACAACTGTTTCTTAAACAGTAGTTACACAGCATAATGATCCATGCTGCACCAAATGAAACGTATGCTCAAAGATTTAACTTGATGCTCTTTCTTTTTAGAAAAGGAATATAGCAAAGTAGGTATGGATCCAATGAGCCAGTATGCCCTAACAGAGCATTTTCAGAGGATTAAGAAATCATATCCTAACAGTACCAAGAATTATCACAGTGCTAAATGACACATTCATAACGCTACAAACAGCACTAGTTGTTACCTCCTAAGCAATAGCTTAAAATTGTGTGTGTGGATGAAGCAATGACTATTCAATGCTGTTTGGGGAGGAAGAGAAGCCCTTGGCAGCAGTGTAACGTGTCCTTCTGCATACAGCAGCCCTGGCTGCTCTCTGCACACCTCCATCTCAACATGTGAGCAACGAGGTTGGAGAAGCGCCGCGACAGCGGGTCACGCGGTGCCTGCGACCCTTTGCAAGCGGGCTGGCGCCTTGGAACTTGCTGTTCATTTGGAAATTGGTTGTCACACCCACAGAAAACTAAGCAAAGGCATTGCTAATGTGATGGTCACCAAAATGCTGCTCGATGGAGTGTTACTAACACATATCGAGTGCAAGGGGAAAAATTCTTGTTCTTAATTATGCTGGGTCTGAGGGCTGGATCAGACCCTAACTCTCTGTATTAGGAGACACATATTAGAAGATATTAGATTGTATTTTCTAAGTTTTCAAGACAGATGTGCACATCCAGGATAAGTAAAACTATCTGAATTATCAGAGAATTATAATATAATTTTATTTATATTATTTTTTTGTAATAATAACTTTGAAATACTTTTAATTTCTAGTTTTAAGACATAAGATACAAAACTCAGTGACCAAGGAGGTCCACAACACATTTTTAAGTCCTAGTGTAAATGTACATGAGATTGAAAACTATACAGTTTATCTCTTCATAAATATCTTATTATCCAACAAGTTGGGGTAGAGATTCAATAATAGAGTACATGACTGTGTAAGGAGGATTAGAGATGGCTCTGAGCACTGCTCCAAAGGGCAGGAGCAGAAAATGGTAAAAAGACAATACAGAAGGGTGGGATAGTATGGGAAAAGAGGCAAAGCTAAAAGGTGAAAACCTAATTGACAAAAATATGCAAAGAGTAAGCAGGGTAGATTAAATGAGCTAAGAGATAAAGAGAAATTATATCAGGACTTTGGAAGATGCTTTGACTGCTGGGATCGGATGCAGTAAAATTCAGCGATGGTGCAGAATTGCTTAAAGGGAAAAACCTAATAATGTTTGGAGTTGTGGGAATGGAAGATTTCTCATCAGATCTCTACAAAACAATTACCAAGGAAGGTGAAGGACAGGAGAAGAATAAAGAAAAGACAGAATTTAACTGTATTATAGAATGAAAACTGTAAGGCTCAGGTAAAAATGGATAGAAAAAAACAGGTAATATGTGAAGTCTAGAAAGGAAAAGTGCAGCCGTCGGTGGAAATCAAGAAAAAGGTAATTGAAAAATTCAGAGAAAACATGATGAGAAGCCCAATCTTGAAAACAGAGCTGTGTGGTCACATATTTACCTCATTTTCAGGGGTTTTTTCTTTCTTTCTTTTATCTTCGTTTTCAAGTAGCTGGTGAGGACGGTCTCCAAGTGTTAGAGAGCAAGCATCACTTGCATGAAAAGACTGATTCATTTTTGGAGTATTTCTCAGAAATATTTTTCCTACTATCTAAACAATTACCTTCTTGTATTAAAATATATCCTCAATACCTAGTTGATAATGTATTATGGCTCCTCTGTCTTTCTACTAGATCCAGGCAGAAATGGTACCATTTTTGCACAGAAAACAATATCAATAGAGGTTTTACCTACACACACCCTTCCTCTCCCTCCTCCAGTTCATTTGTAAGAGTGAGAATTTTTGTGATGTACTCTGCAAACACACACACGATTGTACAAAATTGATACTTTAGCCTTTTCAGCATTCTCTTTAGGATACCCAAAGTCTTGTGTCTCTGCAGATACATTATGAAATGATTGATTCTGCAAAAGTATTCTTTTGTACTTTTGAATGTTTTAATGATACAAAAATAAATTGAGTTTGGAACTTTCCATCCTTTTTCTCTCTTTTCTCTCTGAGAGGAACATGTAATATTTTTTTTTCTCTCAAAAGAAAAAAAAAAGGCAATCACACTTCAGCCATTAGTGTTCTCACTGAAATTGCAAAGCATCACACTAAATGTACCAGCATCCCTTTGACAGACACATAAGAGCACCTACCCGCTAGTGTAATGGAAAAAGTTAGTGATTATATATACTGAAGTGATTGAGCCAACAATGACTCTAATGGAGGGAAAAAACCTTGATTAATAACAAGTGCCACTAAAAGAATGGATTGTTTTATGAGGAATGAATCACAAAGAAAGTAGCAATACAGTATGTCCACTGGCTGAGAATTGGTAAGGGAAAGAATAAAAAGACAAATGCCTGAAGATCAGTAACAGTTTTGCTAGAAAGATTTCAAAATAAATTTCTCCCTCATCTCCTCCAATTCGCAGTGTGCAGATGTATCAGAATAAGTATTACACAGTGATATGTTGCTGGAAATTTCTTCCATATTAACCATGCTGCTGTTTCCAAGGTTTGTATTTAATGCACGTGAAACTAAGGAGGATGCGGGATGATTTACCACAAAGCACTGCTTTTGTACGTGGAGTGAGCACACCATTTCTGTGAATTAAATCCTGTGATTTCACATGCTCCTAAACAGTGAAATGTACACACACACAACTGCCTTTGAATAGTGTTAACACACAGGGCAGGAAAATCTTTTCATCATTAAAAAAGGCAAAGCTTCAAGAGGGATACAGAGAACGTTTCAGTCTAATACCAGACCTTTGCATGCGAGTGATGTTTAGTAGTGAAGAAAACAAATCAGTGTCTAAAGAAATAATTTACTATAATTCCATAAAAACCTTCCTACTTTTATTGAAACATCTTGATTTTTCTAAAAGAGAAAATATATTGGTTTAAAGAGCAACCATAAAACACTGACATATCTCATCAGTATTAGTAATTTCATTATATTGTACCAGGTAAGGTTTGAGAACTGCCCAAAACAGGAAATCCCATACAATCGGCAAAACTCTATACAGCCATCAGCAGAATACTGTTAGGGATCCTACAGTGAATCGACTTGCTTGTTATTTATAGCAAATACTAGCAAACAAAACCTGAGAAAAAATTTCAGTCAAAAAAAAAGTAAAAAGTCCAAAAAGAAAACGCTTAGGTGTGGTTTTTGTTTTTGTTTTTCCCCCTCTTTCTCTGCTTCTGCTTTTTACCTCAAAATAAATTTGAGGTAAGATCCGAGTCAAACATTATAGTTTAGAAGAAAATATTGTTTTATGAAGTATGTAGATCAGCTTTGTAAAATACATTTTGGGAGTCACTAGATCTGATTCTAAAATAATTTCACTATTTTGCCATAAAAAGGTTGATCATGACCGATGGACACTCTATAGCCAGATTTTACAGCTGCCCAGTGAAACTGAGACAGCACACAAACATAAGCCACCCCTCTTCTGTGAAAGCAAGGGCTAAACACGCTTCCTCTCCCACCTAACTCCAAGGAGAGCCAGGAACCGCAGCCACCACCAGCAGCAGTACCCATGGTTTCCATTGGTTTGGTCCTTTAATAGAGTGTCTGAATGGTGGCTTTAGCGGTACAACAGGAAGCCCATGAGTTACCAACAGTTTCCTACTACCCATGCTAACATCAGAACATAAATCTCATCTATACATTCTTGTGCCAATTCCCCTGCGCTTATCCACTATAGCACCAACGTAAACCAAAAGAAATACTGCTGAGATGTAGTTCTTAGTCATTTGTGTTTGAACTCTATTTTGTGCGTCCAGTTCAGTTCACAACAGAAGCTTCCCAGTGACTTTCTCCAAAAAGTTACGGAGCAGACAGGCTGTACGCACACGGAAGAAACTGATAGCCACCAGTAAGTTCAGCATCGCCAGCAGCAGACTATAATGAAAAAATCACCTGTGCTGCAAGAGTGTGCAGTTCTGGATGTGGACTTAATCAAACCGTTCCATTGCTCCTATTTTTTTTCAATTTATCACTTGTTAGAGTGCTTAAGTGAAATCATCATAGCCAAGAATGACTTACTTGGCACATACTTGTTTCTATCTAATCTTCCCAGAGGAATGAACAGATCTGCTCTCCTACGAACTACAATCCTAGCCTCTTTAGCAATAACACTAACCAGATATTGGCTTTTTTCCTGAAAACATCAAGATCTGTTGCTCTACAACAAATTGTTTCAGACGCAATGTCAGAGCACTGCAGTTCGAGAAACATATTTGGTGAGAACAAGAGAATAAAAATCTGAATGCAGATAAAGAAATAATTAGGCTCACCCTACCAGTTGTTGCTGTTACACAAGCAGCATTTGCAAAACAATACCTACACACTTCTTGTAGGGACAATGCTAATTTATATATTAAGAATACAGGAAACAGCTGAAGTTAATGATGGAAATTAAAGAATTTGGTAAACAGACTACAAAGGGTACATTTCTGATGTGATAGGCTTTGCCTCTCCATAGTGGTTGAGTATACTGGCTCTGAATCAGCAGAACACTTAAGTGTCTTAATAGGATAATTATAGCAATAAGTATAAAAGTCATTCTATCGATTCTAGTGGTGTGACTCAAATCTAAGTGCATGCATACTTTATGTCTGTTTCTGCATAGTGACCTTTAGTGTCCATCTAAATAGGAGCGTGGGCTTAATTCTATGTTTGCAGTTATTCCTGACCTCAAACTGAAGCTTTCTATTCCACAGATATCTCCGTATTTTATTTTGAAAACAAGGTAATAGACTTCCTTTCACTGTTGTTTAAAACTGAGCTTCTTGCTCCTATAATAAAACAGACTGGTAGGCTCAACAGAATAGAAATAGGAATTGGGCAAAATCCACACTGGTGACACTATATTATTAATAAATTGCCTACTGTGAACTTTCCATGAATTATTAAAGCAAATAAATCCTAGTTTAGAGTGTTATAGATACTAGATAATTTATAAAGATTGGATCACTGA
>WKFP01014254.1:422013-450352 GCA_011057875.1 Pterocles orientalis
TTACCTCAAAATAAATTTGAGGTAAGATCTGAGTCAGAAATTATAGTTTAGAAGAACATATTGTTTTATGAAGTACGTAGATCAGCTTTGTAAAATACATTTTGGGAGTCACTAGTGAAATTATTTTAGAATCAGATCTATTTTACCATAAAAAGGTTGATGATGACTGACAGACACTCTATAGCCAGATTTTACAGCTGCCCAGTGAAACTGAGACAGCACACAAACATAAGCCCCCCCTTTTCTGTGAAAGCAAGGGCTAAACACGCTTCCTCTCCCACCTAACTCCAAGGAGAGCCAGGAACCGCAGCCACCACCAGCAGCAGTACCCATGGTTTCCGTTGGTTTGGTCCTTTAATAGAGTGTCTGAATGGTGGCTTTAGCGGTACAACAGGAAGCCCATGAGTTACCAACAGTTTCCAACTACCCATGCTAACATCAGAACATAAATCTCATCTATACATTCTTGTGCCAATTCCCCTGCGCTTATCCACTACAGCACCAACGTAAACCGAAAGAAATACTGCTGAGATGTAGTTCTTAGTCATTTGTGTTTGAACCCTATTTTGTGCGTCCAGTTCAGTTCACAACAGAAGCTTCCCAATGACTTTCTCCAAAAAGTTATGGAGCAGACAGGCTGTACGCACATGGAAGAAACTGATAGCCACCAGTAAGTTCAGCATCGCCAGCAGCAGACTATAATGAAAAAATCACCTGTGCTGCAAGAGTGTGCAGTTCTGGATGTGGACTTAATCAACCCGTTCCATTGCTCCTATTTTTTTTCAATTTATCACTTGTTAGAGTGCTTAAGTGAAATCATCATAGCCAAGAATGACTTACTTGGCACATACTTGTTTCTATCTAATCTTCCCAGAGGAATGAACAGATCTGCTCTCCTACGAACTACAATCCTAGACTCTTTAGCAATAACACTAACCAGATATTGGCTTTTTTCCTGAAAACATCAAGATCTGTTGCTCTACAACAAATTGTTTCAGACACAATGTCAGAGCACTGCAGTTCGAGAAACATATTTGGTGAGAACAAGAGAATAAAAATCTGAATACAGATAAATAATTAGGCTCACTCTACTGGTTGTTGCTGTTATACAAGCAACATTTGCAAAACAATACCTACACACTTCTTGTAGGGACAATGCTAATTTATATGTTAAGAATACAGGAAACAGCTGAATTTAATGATGGAAATTAAAGAATTTGGTAAACAGACTACAAAGAGTACATTTCTGATGTGATAGGCTTTGCCTCTCCATAGTGGTTGAGTATACTGGCTCTGAATCAGCAGAACACTTAAGTGTCTTAATAGGATAATTATAGCAATAAGTATAAAAGTCGTTCTATCGATTTTAGTGGTGTGACTCAAATCTAAGTGCATGCATACTTTATGTCTGTTTCTGCATAGTGACCTTTAGTGTCCATCTAAATAGGAGTGTGGGCTTAATTCTATGTTTGCAGTTATTCCTGACCTCAAACTGAAGCTTTCTATTCTACAGATATCTCCGTATTTTATTTTGAAAACAAGGTAATAGACTTCCTTTCACTGTTGTTTAAAACTGAGCTTCTTGCTCCTGTAATAAAACAGACCGGTAGGCTCAACAGAATAGAAATAGGAATTGGGCAAAACCCACACTGGTGACACTATATTATTAATAAATTGCCTACTGTGAACTTTCCATGAATTATTAAAGCAAATAAATCCTAGTTTAGAGTGTTATAGATACTAGATAATTTATAAAGATTGGATCACTGAATTATAATTCAATCTTTTCCCCAATCTCTGTATTTCCATTTCCAAATGGCTTTGAGAATGTCCACGCAGTATTACTGGCTATAGCTGTTTATATATTAACTTGAATGCTCCTACTTCAATGCACTTGCTATATACCTGATGCACTGAAGGTACCATAAAACAACAGTTGCTTATCCAGAATCCGCTCTTTGCTATGAAGTGGTTCTTCACACCACGCTAACAGGACGTACACGTGTGCCCTTCTACATCAACCCTTGGAGTTCTTCCTGTCCCTCGCTCCTGCATAGTGAATGTTAACTGAATTTTAAAGAGACTGAGAGAGGAAAAGGCCGGCAAAATGTGAAGGTGTATGTCAATTACTCTAACAACTTTTACTGGCAAATAACCTTTCTTCTCGAAGTTCACTTCTGCTCTAACAGTTGACGGCTCCCAGCAGTTCTGCCAGCGGATTTCTGGAAGGGAATCTCAAAGTGCTGTGAGTGAGCAAGGACTGCAGACATCCCTGCCTACGGCTAACCTGGGCACGGCATAGCACTGAGCAAAGCTACAGCCAAGTGTCCGGCATCCTCATGTCCAGGTGCTGCTGCCTGAACTCTGCTAAAAGGCACTGAAACAGGCTTGAAATTCTCTGTTGCTACTTCTACAGACAGCCTGCACAGCCACAGAGATCCATTGGACAAATATTGTGCAGAAACTGCAGATGTTGTACTGCCTGCTGATGGAAACTAAGAGCCAGGTGACTGCAGGGGTCTGTACCTATGCTGTTGAATGAAAAAGTCTTCCTGACACTGGGGATGTGAGATAACAAATTTCTCCAAGGGGGTTTCTGAAGAAGCCAGGGAGAGTAATCTCCTGACAAATCTAGATTTCCCCAACCTGCTGGCCCTAAACTTCTTGACACTATAAGGAATAAGCCACCCTGCTAAAACAGTTCTGATATGTCCTGTATTACTATCCTGATATGTTTTTATGTTGAAAATAAATGTAAAATCTCCTTAAATGAAGGAAAAGAAAATACAGGGACTAGGCTTGTAAACCTACAGAGAACTTAATGGAAAATACTGTGCGTTGGAACGATCTATTTTTATTCCAGCAAATTCAATTTCTCTCTCTTGTCCCTGCTGTGTTTCAGATACAAATCAAAATAAATCTGCAGTAATTAAATTAAGAGCTTACACATGCTGTTTTGGTTTGTTTTCATATAGGCTTTTTCCGTACTTGGCACCTTTTTATGTTTATATTTTTCAGCTGAATTTAACGTGTATCACAAAGGATGGTACCACCAAGACAATGTTGTGTTACCACTGTTCATACTTCCCCACCTAGGTAAGTCCTGACACGCAGCATCTATTATTTTCTTTCAAATATTGAGCTACTTGGGTTAAAAAAAAAGAAATCTTTTGACATGACTGCAATTGTAGTTTCAAGATTTGGAAGAATGCCTACCAAGGATTTGGATGAAATCAGTCTACTTACACAGTTTTATCTAAATCTCTGGAGGCAGAACTTCAGTACACTGAGCCACCTGAAAGCTACGTAACAATTAGTATCCAAGAAAAATCTCCAAATAATTTTTCTGGGAATAGAGGGAAGAAGAACTGCTGTAGAGGCTGCTGCAGCCAGAGAGAGATGCTCAGAATGTTAATTCTGATGTTGTTATTTTTTTTCTTAGCTGTTAACAAAATCAAATTGTCACTAAAAGGCACTCTTATGTGTAGTCTTAAGTGAAGTTAAACTCGGACAGCAGCAGTCTTTTAGTGATCACACGCTACTGGGGACCAGAGGGAATGCTGTGCTCCCCTGTCTCATGGCCCCAACTCCAGAACACAGCGAGGCTCCGACGTGTGCACAAACACTTTTGGCAGTTTGAGCAAAAGATCTCGCAACTATCATCTTGCTGCAAGCCTGTGACAGGTTTTCATCAGGATAAGAGGCACCTTTGAGCCCTTGTGCCTAAAATGATTTGAGTTCCTCCAGTGTCTCGGTATTTCTAGCCTTGCTGTTCACTGACAGCTTAAGGAGGACCATTCAGTGCCGATTTCCTTCTAAGCAAGGCAGCAAAGCATTCAACCCCAGCAGCATCTGGGGAACCACTGCTTGGTGCCACAGGCCTCCCTTGTGCTGGAAAGTGTTAAAAGATAAAAAGAACAGGATATGATCACTTTTGTGGAAGTGTAAGTGAAATGTGCCAGGCAGAAGATATATATTTAATCATTTATCACTTTTTTTTGATGCCAGCAAAATACGTCAGAGAATGTACTCACACAGTTCTTCTAATGCTAGGAAAAGCACACACTACTATTTTTATAGATATCGTATAGATATAGTAAATAGTGATGGGCTTTATTTACTCCTAAATATGTTTAAATCTATAGAATTATGGCCTACAGGCACAAAACCAAAAATACATTAATATTGTAAGCATCTATGGTCTTTGGTCAGCATTGATCTTTTGAATTATTCATTTTCTCTTTCCTGTTACTGATTCACTGGTTTATAGAAAGTGTTGGAAGAAGAAACATCTCTACCACATGTGTGCTTTTGCTAGACTAAACTCAGATAGATGATTAAGCTAAGTTAATACATCAGTGATTTGTAAAATGAGACTTTAAAGATTGTAAAATAATTTGAATTGCATAAGAAAACATTTATCTTAAAGGACAGAAGTCTGGAATGTTGCAAGAAACTGTCTCCATGGTGAATTTCTGAGAAATTGCATTGCTGAAATTCTACAGCAACTTATATTTTTTTAAAATGTACGTAATTAAAGAAGTAATGACATTTCACCGCTTGATAGTTCAAGTTATCTCTAAGAAATGTTTTAATTCTATCTTTGAAAACTTTGTTTTGATATAATAAGTAGAATAAAGGAGAGTGCATGAGATCACAATTCAAATGGTAGGGTATATATGCACATGATTTATAGTACCGCACAATGTGAAACGTGTCACCTTTGCATCATGGATTTCCATTGATATTGAAAAGAGGTTTTCTTGCACAAAAGAATAAGGAATAAACTGCACTGTTTTCTACTTTGCTGTCTCTGTAACTTACACTGACTTTGTAAACGTGTCTTGAAATCACCATGAAATATATTGCTAACGCGTTTTTAAGCTGTGGAAGTTGCAATGAGGTTCCAATGAGAGAGGCTAATGAGACACAAGCATAATAATTTGGCAGGCACTTTCTGAAAGTGGATAGTTCAGTCATTCCTACCCTACATTAAGCCATCTTGGCTAGGAGTAGTAAATATAGATTAAAAGTTTTCCATTAATATACAGAACACACTGTAAAATTTAAACAAACACTTTATGGAATTATGGGAGAGGGGGAGGAAGTTAAAAAAAAAGAAAAAACCTGTAAAACACAGCTAAGACTGCTATTTGAAGTTTGAATAGCTGGCAATTCCTCCTTATCCATAATTCACAGTTGTTGGGTCTAGCATTTCAACAGCGTAAAACAGATTGAATGCTGAACACAATCACTCTAAGGAAATTTCTATACCTAGGCAAGGTAAATACTGCTATTAAAAAGCTGGGTCTGTTCTCAGGAGATTCAGTGAAACTCTAGTTCCTCTGCAGGTTAGTGTCTTTGTTTCATTTTGATTTTCAAATTTTGGATCAAGTTAATACAAAGCTCAAGGTGGATCAGAGTCTTGATTGAAGAATCAAAGCTTAGCCTCTAAAAGTAGACTCCAGAGCTAGGGAAATGCAACTTGTGAGCATTTTTTAAAACAAAACTTTATGGATGTCCATGAGGGTGCACAAAAAATGGAGCCCAGCAAAGAAACGGCTGGTTTCCATGGTCATAGCAGAGCTGTTACCCGTTTTTATCTCAGTTTAGAAGTTTCTAGGACTGAATGCGCAGAGAGATCCAGCTTCAGGAATTTACCGTAATGTGTTATTAATGTTTCTAAATTGCTTTCACAACCTTCAACAAAAGTGAAAAAGACAGTATTGTTGCAAAGTCTTTTTCATTGATTGCCTAGAGATTCCCAGCAGTCAGTCTCCTATTTCACTACGGCAATATTAATGGAGAATCTCTGATATGAGAACCAGTAGAAATGAATGTTTAAGATCCTCAGAGCAAACCATCCACTGTGCGGAGGAGAAGCTCCAAGCATTTTAATGGCACTATATCTAAAATAGAAACTGCAAAGCATGCTTTATCTTTTATAGCTTGTAAATCCAAATGCATCTTGAAAATACGAATACCTTAAAGATGCATTATACAAATTATCCAGGAAACCACATTTCATCTTGAAGCCCTGTAATACTACCAAGGCTTGGCAATGGCTAGGAGCCATCTGTGGACATATATTGCATCTGTTTAAGGACTTCACTGCAGAAGCCTTCCCTGATTCCACAAGCTAACAGGAATTTATAAAATAGCAGCATAAGACATGGTTTATGAGAGCAACATCTAATCACGTACCCAGTACACTTAATAACGCAGATAAATCAATTTCTTTCATCCACAGCACAAGGTTTGTTACTGTTCCATAAGAACATTAAGCTATACCATAAGCAAAACGGATGATTTTCTGTATTTACAGTTGAAACTGAAAATATAATAAACCATAAAGCACAATGCCTGCCAACCACACATACGATAATGTTTTTTTGGTTTAAAACACAAAAGCTATAAACAGAAAGTAAATGTTCCTACTGCTGCAAGACTGAGTCCCTGGTTTCGGTATAAAATATCAGCATCTTACATAGAAACAGGATATATTGAGGAAGGGGCAGACATTGAGAGCACACAGGGAGGAAGGCAGTCTGATTTCCTGAGCAGAACCCTAAGACAATTCCCTGCATCCACTGGTTTTCTTTGTGGATCCTCCCGTGTTTAAAAGGTTCAGGTTCCAACTGAAATATCTCTCCAAACTCAGCACATCAATTACAGTGGTTTCTGTTGGAGAATCTTTTACAGAAGCTTACAAAGTGGCCTTCCCCAAGTCAGGGCATTTTAAAAAATCCCTTTTCTTTCTGCAAAGCCATGTATTTTCACTAGAATGTTGGGAACAACTTTCTTTCAAAACTCTATCTTCCTGTTAACGTCAGTCATTGAGCTAAAAAAACTCCTGATGCTAGTCAACAGGTTAAAATTATTGGGGATACAGACACAGAGACATCCCACTCATACATATACATTATTGTATTCTTACAAACCTTGTTTCTGTTAGAAAACACAACAAAACTTTGACTGTTTTCAGTATCCACAGGGGTCCCAATTAAACTGCATACATAGTTAACACATTACTCATTTTAGGCACCGATTCAGTGGAAGATTTTTTTTTTTAATGTCATCTACACTCATCATGATAGGGTAATTAGGCTTATAAGAAGATAAACATTTCTAGGAGTATCTAGATGTGAACGTACCTCACTAACAGGGTTTTGAAGAAGCAGGAAGGTTTTGAAGGTAGAAAAGTTAATTTATTTTAAAAAAGAGAATACTGAAGAATCTTTAAGGCATTCAATTTGAGATATCTATCTACCGAAAGAATAGCTTTGAAATGCAATTATAAGGCACTGAAAGAAAGTTGAAGATCTACAGACAAATCAAGGGTGCTTGTTTCAAATCCCATTAAGAGAAGTTAATGTAAATTTAATTAATTTTGGTAACTAATTCTACATAACCAACTCATCTTGCTTCCATAAATAATGCTAAGAAGTAATTTTTATTAAATTATACCAATGTTTTTTGTTTCATCATCCTTTCCAGCCTCAGAGACCAATACTTTGAGATCAGCACATCGATTATTTGGTCAAATTCTGTAAGCCCAAGTGTTAACTAAAATGGTTTCCCACGAATGGCCCCAGCTTTTAGCAGAAATGATGCCCTAGATGGGTAACACAGAAGACTATTGTGCTGTGAGATACAGTAAGACAATATTCAGAAACCATGAAGTTACTTGTCAAACCTCAAGGATTTATATACCATATCCAACAATATACATGAGTAGTTTTTGATAGCAATTGCAGAAAATATTTTAGGAATACTTGTAACAGTCAGTTGTGTATTTTATCAGCTCTGGATCTGGAGACGCAACTCTCCCCTCTACAACACACATGTTTTTAAAACACACCTTCTAAACCTGGTTTTATGTAATGCTGACAACTACCACCAGCTATTTTCTGCACGACCTATAGCTATCCATAGTCTGATGATGCCACATATAGCATTTTTTCCCAGCTACTTAATTACACCCTTTATACAGCTAGAAAAGCCAAATTATAAATAGTATTCTTGAGAGAGACTCTTAACAGTCCCAAACCAAATACATGATATCGTATGTTAAAAAGGTAAGAAAGCAACAAGCTTTCAAGGGGGTTGAGGTGAAAGGATATTCAGGAGCCACTGAGCCTGGTCTGCAGCAGCTAATATTAGTTTGAATCTAACCCTTGCCAGAAATCTGGGAATACAGAAAAAACAGGAAAAAATAAAAACTGAGATCCCAATATCCTCTCTTGGTGACTGTCAGCAGTGACTCCAGAGGTGGTCACTTCAGGCTATACTTTTCAGACTCAAAAACAGCTCATGTTTTTCAGACTATGTCTCCCATATACACTTTTCTCATCAAGGCTAAATCAAGGCTGTACTACTTTTCTGTCACCTCTAGTTACGCTTGCCTTGTTGGATGTTATTGCAGTCCTAAGTGACAAAGCAAAAGTCAATGCCAGGTATTTTAGAAAGATCTACTATCCACAAAGAATAGCGTAGCTCTAGGTGCTGAAACAGCCAAGTCTTTTAATACAGTACCCAAAATTGCATTGTGCCTATTTGCATTCAAATATAGACTGACCCAAAGGTGAATTTTAAATAACTTCATATACGTTAATTATATTCATAAGCTCAGCATCAAGTTGTCAAACAATCTTTCAAAGCACTCCATAGTACAGAGAGGTGCATTTAGCAATTCCAGAGCTCCTGTTTCTATCCATCTTTTGTATCCTGTGGCTACATCAACAGTCGATCTCTTAAACACGAAGAGCCAAACCCTCAGTGTGTGCAACAACATAACGGTAGTTACAGATCCCTTAGAACTAAGATGCCCAACATGAACACATTTAGCGCTCAACAAACAATTTTTTCATATCACTGATCCTGGATATTTTTTTTAAAGCTGCTGTTCCTTTGACAGATGTGCTACAATGCATTTCATTACTTTCTCTTCTTACCTTGTTCTTCTTTTGTTTTAGATAAGTGATGAGGCTTTCGGAAAAGATTAAGTACTGGCAGGCAAAGCAATGGCCCAAACACAGTTTTAATTGGAACCTCAAATCCTGTGGAAAAAAGAAGAAATTAAACCATTAATAATTTAATTTTACGAGCAGACAGAGTGAGTTCATGTATCCTATTTTAGGCAGCTTTCGCCACATTTCTTCATATTTGATCTCAACAGGTATACAATCTGTTAGTCAAATCATGTTAAAAACAAAATTACTACCACAAGATTTCCGTGAGGTACGTGTAGCTGTTCAGAAGTGCTGATGTGAGTAATTCTCATCTGGAGAAGCAGTCCACTGATTGCTACTAATCAGTCAGAATTTACTTAAGCCTTAAGCCTTAAGCCCAAAAGCACTTTCTTTTGTAAAATCTAAAAAAAATCTTCCCATTGCTGCATAACGTTCATGGTGTTGTTTTCTCACGCTGCTACAATACGCTCTTTGCCCCATGAATGCGTGCCAGCGTACAACCATTATACAGCAATACGTCCCAAATACAACCAAGACATAATGATGAACAATTTAAACTTCAAGACAAAAGTCAGTGAAAGAAATGTCATTTCTCTTGAGATTGGCAAAGGCTCTAAACATAAATACCTTCATAAAGGAAAACCATAAAAGCAATTTTTTAGAGAGTCAGAGGTTATATGTTGTAGTATTGGGCAAGCGACAACCAAATAACCAACAAAATAGAACAACTCAGCATACGAGTAACTTGCTTATTTCCGAAAATAAGACATTCTTGCATTAGTAATTTTTATTCAGATACATGGTACAAAAAATCCCAGATACATCACAGCATATCTCTAAATTTTTTTCTGATAATTTCACTTGGTATAAGACCATAGGCCCAGATTCTTATAGATAGCGAGTGACATAAACACATATTTCAACGGACCGGCAGTAATGTCTACAAGTAACTAATCTGACCAACAGAGCTGAAATTTTCTACAAGTTCTCAAAGCTGTCTTGGGGAGGAGGTTGTGTTTCATTTTCTTACTTCACTGGTATTGTACAGCAAGTATATGTAAATTTAATTTGGGATTACAACCAAATTTATGTACCATGAGTCCAGTCACCCCAGGCCACTGGAATTCAATAGACATTTTGTAGTAAGCAACTAGTTACCAACAAGGGTGTTCAATTACCTATATTGCTGATCTTTAATTCAGCAAATATACCTAAATCCCACGTAGAAGGTGACATTTGGAACTGCTCTAAGACCATATATTTACAAAAGCTCCTTTCATAATGAGAGATTGGAGGGGTAGTGAATTTATTTTTTATTGTTTGTTAATTGAGGGCTGCAGGACATTATTGGGGCTTTAAAGACTAAACTGATGTTTATGGCTAGAATGAGAGATGATATTTTTATTAAACTTTCTTTTCTGGAGAACAAATTAGCTGAAATTTTTCTCTGACCATTTCATCAGAAGCATTTCTTAGGATGGAGAGGGAGTTTCTGGTCAAAATGAGGATAAGAGAAATTGAAACCTAAGGTCAAGTCACATCTAGCTTGGCCAGTGCAAGAAAATCTTTCCCTAGATAATTTTTTTGTTTCTGAATTCTACTCATAACCTAATCCACACAGCTGCAAGCAATAGCAAAGCTTTGGTCCACAGTCAGAATATCTAGTCTATAGTTTCCTGTATTGATCAGCTAAAAGCACAACAATGTGTAGGTGACAGTCTGCTTGCAAAGCTGCTTGAGACAGAAAACAGAGACAGTTTCTCTGCACAACATAGAGACTGTGCCAACAAAGCCTACCAGGAGAAGAATCGATCTCTCTGCCCCATCCCAGCACAGATGCACAGAAGAGGATGTGCCAGAGCAAAGCGCAGACCGAACAGGGCTGATGAGGCATGGAAAATAACCTTTGCCTTTGAGCAAATCTGAGCCTAGTCATTCATGTGAGTTTCTGTATCATGCTCCTCAGTATTTCTAGTTGTTCCTGTGTTGTCAAGATCTTTTCCACTGCTCAGGATTTCCACATTTCCTCAGCAAGCTGGGTAACAGGGAAGAGACTTTATTAGTTATAAAGGCAGGTGATACAGGTACTAGATGAAGGCTAGCATGAGTACTGGAAGGATTTTTAACTTATATAGAGCTAGAAACAAAGCAGAGGCAGCCTACACTGTCAGCTTCAAAGCAGAAGTCCTAACATACAGAGAACAATATATTTGTGGAGTTCCAATGTACCACAGATGAGAAGCAACTGATGCTTGACACTAGCAATTCAGCCTTAGAAATTTTTAGGGGTTTATAAGACTGTTTTTTTCTCCTGAAATTCCAAAATGAGCTTGAGGGGAAAACAGGCTATTTCTTCCTGAAAACAATTTTTGGCCAAATATCACTTTTGCATTTACCTCCTCATCAATAAATAATTTTAAATACAACTACTAGGCTTCTCTGTGCACCTTTCAAAAACGTCTTGCAAACTGCAAGCTCTCTGAACATTGCTCCTTTTAGCACAAAGAAACACTTAAGGCGGTCATTCAATACACAGCTGTTCAAAGTCATTACTAAAGTTTCACAGGAGGCAATTTTAGAGCCTGGTGTTCTAAATGAGACCCAGCTACTAAGTCCCTGCCTAATTTCTAAAATATATTTATTTGCCTATGGAGCTATAAAAATAACAAATACAAAACCAACAACCACCACAATAGCCATCATTATAGTTTCGTAGCGAAGTCTGCCAGAAAACAAAAGAAGGACAATATCTTATCCTCAGCAGCAAAAGCAGGACAGAGTAGCTGCTAGGCCCCCTCTGGAAATACATGATCCCTTGGGGCATTCCGAGACAAGAACACTCTGGTTGGGATCCATGAGAACAATAACAAAAAAAAACCCCACAAAATTGGTGAATAGCTTGATTATAAATATACTGATTGATGCTTCAAGTGTAGAAAATTCAATGAAGTGGTAAAGTATACAGTAAAAGAAATCTCAAAATGGTCTCCAAATTAATTCACATTCACAAAAATATCATAAAGATAACTTGAAGAGAGGGGAACAAACTCATCTAACAAACTCAATATTTATTTAGAGAAAGATTGCATTACTTGGTTTAGTGCCAGCATGTTCTTTACTGCTCTAGCTGTGGTTTTACAGCCACCGAATTTTTCAGCATTTGAAAGAGGGCCACACCTCTCCAAATTCCCGTTTACTATGATATAAAATTTCTCATAAGTTTACTGTGCCATGATGAATATGTGCTTGGAAGGGAACAAGAGAAGAAGTGACAGCATCTCCTCCACAGCATGTGTTTGTGTAAGAACATGCTTGGAAGAAAGAGTATGTGAGAGCCTGACATGTCCTTGGGGTACGATTAAAAGCTCGTGAAATAAAATAATTCAAAAAAGACAGCTCTGACTTTAGCCACCACTGGGGACAAGAGATCTTTCACTTAAGACATGTCAGTCATTCACAGGTAGAGCTGAAATCATACAGAAGCCGTATTTTAAAACCTGGTGATTTAGATACACACCCCAAACCAGAGAGACCCTGTGGGTGACATAAAAATGCCAAACTTTAACTAGAGTATCATTTTTCATAATAATAGTAAGCCAAAGTCTAAAAACATACCCACTTCATATTACTAACATTACAATTTAGAAAAAAATTAATCCAGGAGGAGAGAGACAAAACCTCATGTACAATATGGAAACTCCCCCAGGTTGTTTTCTGTCTAGTGTCATATCTGGGCCATACTAACTCAGTTCTCTACCAAAGCTATCAGTTTATTCAAAGCTAATGAGATTCGTAACCTAGACTATTTTATGTTTTATGTAATGTTGCCTTTTAATTAGGTGTAGTTCTTTAAAGATATTTTTTCCAAAGCTTCAGAGTCTGTTCCCCCTTTTGTGAATTCCCTTTATTTCCTTTCTCACTGCGCTACCGTTAGCCACCAACAGACACAGAAAGCCAGCTGTAACTCACCGTATAATATATATATATTAACATAATTTACACAGGCTCTCATGTCATCCAAACTTGTCTTGAACAATTTCTTTAAAAAAAAAAAACAACTTATGAGATTGACCCAAGCATGACACCATGCTATCTGGCATGTGAAACATCTCATTAGGTGAACAGAAGAACTGATGAAGTCTACTTCAGGGTCCAATTTTTTTTTTTTTTCTGTGTGGATGCTTTTGCATCCAAAAACTTCAGGACAGAAGTTAAAGTTTTCCAAGTGCAAACACTGATCACGTTTCTCTCCTGTGTGCAATCAATGGTGTCTAATAAAGAGCGTGTTCACACTACAGCCTCAATGGGAACTGATACAAAAGCTGCTGATGGGGGCTCAGCACTGAACCCCTGACTGCTGAGAACTGCTTTAAGTACTGTCAGTTTGCAAGAACTTATGTCTTTGAGACCTCTATGTCTCTGTGAAATCTTTTTCAAAATAGTTTCAGAAGTTCCCAGGGAAAAAAACACATAGATGTAAGGTATAAACCTTGTTTCCTTAGCAAAAGACACCAGAAATCCATTTCATCTTAGACATTTTCTGACTGCAATGAATAAACTAAAAGACCAACCAGAAACTGCATTAAACTGGGTACTACGCCAGTGCCTGCTTCATTGCGGGAGTGAAGTCCTAACCCACTGGAAGTTAAAAGAAGTTTAAATGTTGACTTTAGCACAGTTAAGAGTTTTGCCCAGGTTCTATATGCCCAAATATTCGGAGGATAGAATTGCACCAGCTTTCAGATACAGAATATCAGCGGCACCCACAATTCTAAATATTTGAAACTCTTTTGAAAAAATTCAACCTTGTAGAGACTCATCCCTGTTCTCAGTGAAATTGCTGAGACCAAGAACAAAACTTTGTTTCCCTCTTGGGGTGGGGAGGTGTGATGTCCAGATTATTTAAGTGCTCACTGTTAGTGCAAATGCAGTTTAGGTTATCAATGTTGAGACACGATGAATGGATCACTCCAGCTTTTCCTCAATACTAATGGTGCAGTCAGGCTTAAATTTGAATTGAAGGTCCCAGATGTTTTACCTTAATAATAAAAAAGTAATCTCCTTGTATAACAAATCTACATTAGAATATTTGCTATTATTTATTCTGAGTGATACTTGCTGTTTCTATAAGCCAATTTCTAGCTTCCATTTAGCAGATGCTAGATTCTTTTTTTGTTGAATTGTTTAAATAAATACAAAAGAAAACACAAGATTTGCTCCATGTTTCCTTCTGTATGCGTGTATCTTTTGAAATTAGCTATAACAGTGCTTTTGTATTGATAACGAGCCCATTAGTAACAGACTAAAGTGATTAGGAGATAGTCTTTTTGTCTTTATCAAGCACTGATGTCAGCTGAGACTGTACATAGTGGTTCAAATTGTATTCTCCAGCGTAGAGAGTGCCATAATTTTGACAAGCCTAAATATGCATGGCTTCCTGACAGAAATGAAAAAGCCAAATACTGGCTTTCTCCAGCTGAGGAAAGGTGTTTACAAACAAGAAATGTAACTCTAATAAAGCCGTTAAAGCTCTGAAGGCATTTTTCTAGCCCACAAATCCTTGATTTGCTACACTCCCTTCTTCTCTCGCATCCTCTCTCTTAAAAAACTTCTCTTAATTGGTTCCAAAATCATCTATGCCCTGTTTTAGCCCATAACGTGTCTTCAGACTCAGTTTAGGACACATTGTCATTGTGCTTTCTTTCCTCTCCCAGTGCCCCACTATTAACATTTTCTACTGGTTTTCCAGCCTAGATCAAAACCAGCCTCTGAAGCCCTCAGAGCAGTCTCCAAATTCAGGATGCTTATTCCCAAACACACACAGGCTTTAGTTTTTGAACACCAATCCCTTTTCTACTAACGTATTAAAGGCTGGCTGAAAACCTGCTTCATGACGCTCTCATTACTGCAGAAAAAACTCTTTATGTTTGTGCTGTCTTCCCAACAAAGTGCTTCCATCCTTCCACTTTAGAAATATTTTCCATCTTATTACTATCAATAAATAAATTGCTTCTAATAAATAACCACTTAATTCAAATTTTGCTTAGGCTGTTCCTGAAAAAATAAAATTCCAACAAATAAATGGCTTTTATCAGCTAGTTTTTCCCCACTGTTATTTGCTGTTATGACAGTCTAAACACATAGTCATGCTAGTCCCTACCCAAAAGGTCTCAGCAAAACCATGTAATTACTTAGTTAAGCTTCTAATTCATTTGTTGTTAGTTTTGTTCCTTTGAAATTTTCTCATTAAATTATTGCAGGGAGCTGTGTTTGCACAGTAAAAGAGAAAAATACAAGCTCTTTATTGCATTCTTTTAATAACCCTTTTATCGCTAAACTAGCTAATTAGCATATTAATTAACTAGATACAGTACTTACGATCCTACAATTAAGTGTGGGTACCACATTCTACTGATTTAGTGTAATGCCATTTGTACTTACATCATAATAATATCTTCACTTAACTTTGCTTTGATATGTCAAGTATTTCAAAATTAAAACTAGTATTGTAACGTCTCTTAACAGCAAGTATCCAAATGAACGTTTTTGTACTTTGTCAAAACTTTCCAGTCCTAACAAATAAATACTCAAGGCTTACTAATTACCCAAGAAATGAAAGCTCATTGGCCCCACATATTAAAAGCTTATTCCTTTTCTCTTTTTACCATCAACTTCCAAAATTCCAACAGAACTAAAACATTTATACACCAGTAACCACCTTGAAGGAACTATGAAGAAAATTACCTCTGTCCCAGCCAAAACCAGGACAAGATATACAACATTTCTGTTAATCATGCCAGGTTGTCCTTACCCTCCCATGATTTTTGGAAAGTGTCTGCATAGTTGCTGCATCATGATAGTCTTGCTGGCCGGGAGAAAGGACAACCACTGTATGTCATGAAGCATAGCGACTATAATTCTAGTTAGCCTTTTTAGGAGCTGTGCACAACTGAAGGTGAGAACCACTATATCCCAAAACTGTGTCTTACAAAATGGTCTCAGCTGGGAACAGACACTCCAGCTGGGGGTATTTCAGAACATAAACTATCTCAGTAATAAATTAATAATGGAAAAAATTCTAGTTCACAATGAAAGGTTTTCACATGAATTGAAAGGGTCACAAATATTTATAGCCCAAGTCTAGTAGCCTGAATATAAAAAATGCATATTGAAGTAGTTATGTATTGACTGCAATAAGGATATTACAAGATTGAGGACTATATGGGTGACCACTCTGGAGAATGCTTCTACACTGCCGTTGTCCCAGACAGTTTCCAAAACATAAAAGCCCTGTTCCTGTATGGCGTGATAAGCATCAACTCAGTCTGCAGTACTCCCTTCCTTCCCCTGTCCTATACCTCTCCTTAAGTCCTCTGGACTTGGGCAAAAATCCAATGCAATTTAAAAAATGAAAAGAAAAATTACAGGCTGCCCACTTATCATATTTCTATCTTTGCAATAGCCTATTAACAGGTGTTTATGAAGTCACGTACACAATAAGACAGTATTTCAAGCTGGCTGTGGCCTTGTGGGAATGTACATAATGTACATTATATTTTTTATTTGAGAAACCTAGCAGACCTGGACATTTTATATTCAGTTTCACATAGACATTGATATATTGGGTCATTTGCAGTGTGTGTGCTTTCCATTTGTTTGAAATATCTCTGACAAGTAGATATTTTTGAATTAGTGATCTAAAGATTTTTTTGATGATATAATTATGAGCTGGAGGCTGAATTTTTAGAAGTGAATTTGGTGGTAGATTTGCAATTCAAAGAAGTTACTTAAATTAACAAAAATGCCCTAAAAGAACAGCTGTCTACCTGACTGATCCAAGAAAATGAACACTGAAAATAAACAGCTGCCCTGTAGAAGACTGGGTGATAGAACTAATCACCCTTTGCATAATATATTTATTTCCCCTGTGCTTATTACAGACTTGGTGGACCTTCAAAGCTACAAATATTTAAATGTAACATACAACCCAGGCACGTGAGTTCAAATGAAAGTAGGATTTCAGTAGCCTGACTACAGCAAATCCAGATTTATTACAGAAATCTATTCTGATCATTACATAATACTCCAAAAGTTTTCTTTTATTTTTTTTTTGTTCTTGTTGTTATACCAACAAATCCTTTTTAAAAGGACCTTTCTGGTGAAATCTGAATGTCCCCCAAACAATACAGGGTTAAGTGTCTGGACAAAGGCTACAGTTCTGCTAGTATCATCGCAAAAACATATCATAGAGAGCAAAAGGACAGTACGTATTTAAATTTACAAGGAAAAATATCCCCAGGTGCTATACTCCATCACAGACCATCCAAAATCAATGACAATATCCAGCAGCTGAGATGTCTCAGCTATGTCTTTTTTCACTTCCAAAAACCTAGATGTAAGCATGGACAGAAGCAGGGATGCCTCAAAATAACTTCAGGGTTCAAACTAAGGGATTAGAGCTTTAGATGCAGGTATTTTCATAGCCATGAGCACTCTGCAGTCATGACTCCTGGTTATGAAACACTACTCTGGGACACAAAATAAAGTGTTTGAAAACAAATTTATTTCAGTCTTATTGTGCCCACACATGGAAGGAAGGTGGGATGTCCTTTCCTTTGGGCCTTTTTTTCCTTCTCCATCAAATTCTCCATGGCTTCTACCGTTGAAATACTCCCCAAACGATGCTGTTCTCTCCCCTATTCCCTGAGCAGCAGGTCCTACTGGGATAGTCCAAAAGCAATGTTAGCAAGTTCAGTTATGGCAAAGAGCACAAAAGATCCAAAGCCAAGCTAATCATCTGTCCATCGCTTGCTTTGCTTTACAGCAATTAAATATAGCTTGGTCTGATTTATAACAAAATCCATGCTGTCCTGAAAGCCTGTTTTGGAGAGCATGATTTGGGATGCTGCCACCAGCACTGAAGAAACCAGAAAGCTGTGACAGCTTCAGATATGGTCTCCTCGCTGAAGGGCCACGGATATACCCATTATATTTTCAACCATCCCAATGGTCCCTACTATGTGCAGGGCTTTCTCCTAAAAGGCTTCCTGCTTCCAGGCCTCCCAGGTCCTGTCAGCCCCACTGCCATGCTGCACCATCTGCTAGGTGAGCATGGGTTTTTGATCTCAAGAATGGAACATGCTCTTCTCTCTCCAGGGGATGAGTCTCACTCCACAGCAAAGACAAGGGAAACAGGGCTGATACTCGGACATACCCTCCTACATGTAATGTGAAGTCCCTACAGAGTCAACGGAACAGTTGTGTTATTTGTCAGACTTAACATTTTATTTGTATCCATATACAGGTCTTTATTTGATCTCCTCGCCAACAGCTGCAGGATTCAGTGGGCAGAATGACCGCGATAAACAAATAGATAACATTTACTGTACTTGAATTACTAATCTGGAAAACTTCAAGTTCATGCTAATTTATTAAGATGAAGTTCTGCCTATTATCAAAATCAGTCCATTGCCTCTTTCAAATCCATCCATTAAAAAGCAACGGCAGATGCCACTTGCCCAGATGCACAGAAGGAGGAAGATGCAAAGAACAGTATTCCTCTGATTCTGCCACGAGTAGTATACTTTCAGACTAGCTCCTATAAAAAGTGAGGAAACTAAGTAGAGATGTTTCATCCAGTCAGCAGAGGTGGCAACCTGGAAAGAAGAGTACAAAATGTACCTTACAACAGCTTTGCCCCTGAGGGCTCTATCAGCCATTTGTCTTTTTGAGGCACATATTCTTCCCTTTACCCCTTCAAAAGCATGCTGAGAAGACATTTCCCACCAAAGTCAAGAGAAGCCATTCTGCTGATTTTAATGAGAGCTGGAGATTGCACTGTGGGCCCTCTATGAGGCCAGAATTTCTTCCTTTTTTTTTTTTTTTTAATTCAAAAATTGCCTTACACTGACTGTCTGGAAGAAAGTAAAGAAGATTAACAACAATATTCTGAACTAGCTTAACCTAAAAAGAATATTTTTATTCTAAGAGGTCTCAGCACACTCAGATGTTATAAATATTCAGCACAGCCCCCCCACAGCAGCCATTCTTTGCAAGACTATTTTTACTAAAAGCCATTTTGATGTGACATATAGAAAAGATAAGACTTTTTACACAAAATAGGATTCACTAGAAATACTTTCTAATGAAATTTTTATACCGTGTAAGCTAGCCTGCCTGCATTCCTTTGGCTCATCCTCCATTTGCTGCTACAATACATCTCACTGTACAGCGTGTTAAAAGAAGGACCACTACGGTCATCCTCGAGCCTATGTGTATGAATACGCTATTACACACAGGAGGTGACCCAGGATGTCCTCAAGAGCAAAACACTTAAATTGCAAACCCTCACTGTGCCATCAAATTTGTTACACATTCTTTAAAATTAATAACAAAAAATAGATCTTAAAAGTCCATTAATAAACAAGCACAAGAGAAATGAATTCTAAATAGCTCATGTTAATTGTGTTTATCTCAGTGTGAAGTCATGTCACAAAGCCTGCAGCAAGTGTATTTTGTGGAAAGGACCACTTGCACAGCAGGTGTTAAACATTGGAAAGCAAGCTTGTCGTTAGTGGGCTACAATTGAAAAGGCTGCTAAGACTCGACTAAATTATTAATACGGTATCTTAAAAATGTGAGATGGAGAATTAAACTCCTTTTACACTGTACATGATTTTAATGCTACTTTTTCATCATTGTTGTTCCATTAAGAATGTCCCAGCTTAGATAATCTTAGGACCAGACAGCGGCCACATGCCAACCTTGGATTTCATTTTTCACTCTGGGAAATCTCTGCTGCTCTCCTCCTCTGCTTCTGGGGTTCCTGTATTTTACTTGCATGCTTGGCAAAAAGAAGTTAATAATGTTGCTTTTCTCGGTTATTTATACAGTTAATAAAGTATAAAATATGAGATGATTTTATTTAAATCTATTGTGATGTTTGGGACCCCTTGTATTTCTGCAGATGCTGTTCCAGGCTGCACCTAAGGCAGTTTAACACTGAGCTGACACCAAAAGGGGCAATTCTGCTCTTCTTGCCAATTCATGTCTGACTGAGGGTTGAGACAGCTGACTTATGAAATGAAATGTTGCGCTCTTTCAGGGTTATTTTTCCATTGTATCAGCCACACTATCAGTACAGAAAAAAGTGAAGCGTGAGGAGCACCAACGTGCAAGGTAGGAAGCAGATGGTGATTTGAGGCAGTAACATGCCATTGAATTAGTTTCCTTTAACATGGTGTGAAATCACCGGATCTGCTGGTTTAAAGAGAAAGACTGAAATGTGGAAAGCACCAGTGTCCCCTAACAAGCGCATGTACAGAACACCTCAACAGAGGAAATGAGCTACATATTGTACAGTCTGATGAAAGTTTTGCTTGCTTCTGTAATTCATTCATAACTCTCCTCCATGAACAGACAAAATGCAACATTTTTTCCTGTTGGTCTTTGAAATCTGACAGAGAATAAGAAAGAGGAGAAATATAAGAGAGCCCTTAGCAACACAGCTATGATAAGAAATTGTGTTGCTTTAAAACGTGAGCAGGCTCTCACCTCAGCAGGCTGTGCTCTCAACCACCAGCTGCATGGGTCAGTGCACACGTTCATCTACCATGCTGAGAAAAGAACTTCTGGAGGTTTGAAGCTGAATTTATTTTATGTTCCTTTACAAAAGTTTAGTCTCATTCTACAGATTACTTTTAGTCACAAACTCATTCTGAGAAGACAACGGAAGACCAAACACACAATCCTACGCAATTCCTATTGTTGAAAGGAAGGTACTAAAGGTTATGTGCTCTGATACCATCAAGGTTCACAAAGCAAAAAGCTACAAAATAAATATTTCATTCATAAACATTATGTCTGCAATGCATTTGATTTTTTTCGCTTTGAGACCTTTTTGTAAAGCAGTTTGTTTCTAACTTCAGAGAGGATTGGATGAGATGAAATGAAGAAACTCTTATTTGTGAGAGCAGAGTAGAAATGCCTTGGTATCAAACAAGCAAAGCTTGTTTACTTCCTGATTACTTGTGAAACAACGAGAGGGGGAGAGAGTTACCAATAGTGATATGTGCCTTCACTGCTGCCAGAGATCAAATGTGCTGTTCGGCATGGCTTGGATGAAGGTGCTGTGACAGCCCAGCATGATTTTCTGCCAGTGATCCAGAGACTAAACCTGATACCAACAAGAGGCTCTGGAAGTCCAGCAATCCTTCCTCAAGCTAAAGGTCATCTACTTAGTACAGGTGTCTTGGGGATCAAAGGAACATGCTCATTCCAAAACTTCAGCATCTTACAGACTGAAATATTGCTCAGGCTGTTGTTTAAACATCAATAGAAAGCATTTTATGCTTCAGTCATTCAAGGTTTGATGAAATATAGCAGGCTTCTAAATGTAAGCCAAAACTATCCTATAAAACTTGAGGTTCTTCTAAATAAGCCTGAGAAGAAAAATGTTTGAAAATTACATACTCCTCCACTCACTGTTTCAGGCAGCCTAACACCTTGGCCCACGATGGATGCCCAGACACGGACAACACACACGCACCACCACAAGCCAGGTAATAGCCCCCTTGCAGCTCTCTCTCTGCTAAATGAAGCTTAAGGTCTTTCATTTTACTTATAAAATCTTAACGTCCGGGTTCCTGACTATTTGAGGAATCACGTTCTCCATAAAATATGATATTAAAGAAAGTATTCAAGCCTGACAGGCCTTTCAGTTTAAGAGACTAATGTCAAGATATTATCCATCATACAACTCCAGATCACAACGTGTTCCTTCTTTCTACTTCAGTGAAAAACAAAACAAAACAAAATCACGCACAAAAAGCAACACGAGTTTCTGGTGATATAAGACAGCATGATTTCCCTCAGACAATGGGGAATGATGAGCAGCTAAAAGGATGGATAGGAGCTAGAAGAGCCTATGGAAAGTATAGACTTGAACTGTGGGAAATGGTGTTATTTGATATTTTAGTCCAAAATTCAACTTAAACAACTGAATAGTTCCTCAACTAAGGCAGCTCCCAGATAGCTCTCTGGGCAAGTTGCCCTCAAAGCCTTGACAGAGCCCAGATTTGCACTGGGTTGACTACTTTCTGTGACAGTGACATGGAGCTGGGTGTGAGGAAGACCTACGAGGCAGGTTGCTCCACGGCCAAGGAACCACATGTACAGGCTTCTCTGAAAATCTGCGTGGTCAAACCAAAACATTTGCAACTAAACAAATAGCATCTCCCATCTATCTCTAGCCAGTAAATCATTCTGCTTTGATTGCTTAGGTTGAATTTCATATTTTTACTCACTGAACAAGATAGGTTTGGGTTTTTTTCCACAGTAACTTAAATTCTGTGGGAAGGTATGTTTAGAAATTTTTTTACTTTTTTTTTTTTTTTTTAATACAAACCCAAACAAATGTATCAAATTAAAATGAGGGACAAGCAGTGGACTGCAGAAAACTGTCTGACAGAATTGGAGAACAAAGGCGACAGAAGTTTTCTTTGTTTAGCCCTTTCTCACAGCTTAACTAACTCTTAACATTAGTCACCATTAAAATACTTCTGCTTTCAGGGTCTATTCAGCCATAGACAGAGCTATTAGGAAACACTAATTCTGGTTATTCTACCCTCATTTTATTAAATAAAAAAATTAGAAGATGTTTCTCAGAGCCATCTGTTAACTCTATCTCCCTACCCCCGTTTTCTTTATGAATATCAGTATTTTAAACTATAATAAATTCTGAGTACTTCAGTTTGTCAGCCTTCTTGAGCAGCTTTATCAATCACCAACTTTTATAGGGAGGATCCCAAATGTTGATGTAAGTGTTATAAAGTTGACAGATTAAGTCAAGAACAAATAAAACTAGTGCACTATTGCAGCAAGGATGCAGTCAATGTTGTGTGAAATGAGGTGGTCTCTCTGTCCTGAATCAGTTTAGGAGACTGGAGAAATGCGCAGCCACCGTTCTGAGCATAGTCAAGGCCCACAGCATCAATATTTAGAAATACATAAATAAATGCTAATAAGACCAAGGCTTTGCTGAAGAGACAGGTTAATTGCCCATTTATTGGGAATTTCAGGTCTGTGGTTTTATCTTGAGAATTATTTGCAGAAGTACTTGTGTGAAAATAGAACAATATTTTCATCAATGTTATCTCAAAAAAAAAAACCCATATCATACTAAGGCTGAAGACGTGCAAGAGATTTCTGTCCCACTTTTGAGTTCTTTGAAACTTACATTTGGCAAAAGTGTGACTACAGACTACTCAGCATAGATGGCAACCTCATCTGCATTTACCTCTGTTGAGATAACCGAGGTAACCCGTATCACCACGGCACCTGTAGAGAACTGCGGGTTCATTGGTAGGTGATGAACAACCACATCTCATGGACAACGTGTGAGCAAGAGAGAGAATTTCATGGCAGAGATACGTCAGTCAGACAATTTATTCTCACTTCATGGAGTCCAATTTTCTTTCTTATTGTGCTAAATCAACGGCTCACGTTACAGTGCTTTATGCCATCCTGCAGCGTCAGATGGACTGCCTGGGCTTGTGCGGGAATGGGCTGCAACGGGATAAAGTTTAAGTCTCTCCTTCAATTAATGGTTAAACACAAAGAAGAAAATCACTACAGGTATTAGCTCTTTAAATATAGACATTCTTTTGCACTAATCAACTTCTTTTTCATTTTGTTCATGATTAATATGGAGGTAGGGACTTTGTGTGTCACATCTGTCAAACAGTGAGGCTCTGACCTACTTTGCTGCTATAATAAGGACAATATTCCACCTACAGAGCACTGCAATAGAAACATTCCTTTTACCACCAATTTTTGGAGGCAATAGCGACAGTCTTAAGTGAAAGGAAATATTTCTTTTGGTACAGAAATGGATGGATAATTTAAAAAAAAATCTCAACTTTGAGAAAATATCCCAAAGAGACATTAAAACTAGAATAAACCATGATCTACCATAACTTTCCCAAATACTTATTTACCTTAAACAGGTAGAAAAATCTAAAACTAAACAGACGCATTGACATTTTTCTTGACAGATTCATAACCTTATGGTTCCCAAAACTTTAATGTTCAATAACATTTCATTAGTACACTCCAGTGTATTTATTACTATGTATTATTAATACAGATACGTGCCTAGGAGATGTACAGTTTGTAATTATTTTTCCTTTCAAAACATAATAGCTTCACACTGGGCTTGTTGCAGCTACAATATTTCATCTCTGAATGTTCCTTCAAACATTCTGGGGCTGTGACAGAAATTTGTATTTGAACAGAAAAGCTGTCAAGGAGGGTGCTGGGGTGCTATCCATCACATTTTTAATCCTGACCATACTTAGTGAAGCTATCTGTCCAGGACACTAAACAAAGACTGAAATTACATCTTCTGTTCTTACATATCAAAGCTACAAAGTTAGACTGAATTCAATAGGCCTGTATTACACTCTATTAATTCCCTATTAGTCCTCAGCTATGCAAAAACCAGCCCCGGTGTCACTGCGGTTCAGACACGCAACCTTGATTTCAGCATCAAAAAAATGGAGCCTGTCACTTCTCATAATTTCACAGGAGATTCTACAAATGTAAATCCTTTTTCATCCTGTCATCCTTTTATGTCTTTAATGAGTTTGCTCACTAACAGTGCAGAATCTTAATTTCACATTCAGAAATATTAACAATTACTATAACTTTAAGCATCTGAAGTAGCTGCTCAATTAAAGTGTAATTTATACATTCATACATTTCTACTTAGTTTTACAAAAAGCAATGACATTTAGAGTTTCGATTTTCTTTCTTTTTCCTTCTCTCCCATTTACATTTTACATTCTCAAGGAAAAAAAAAGTTGCGGTTAAAAACTGAACTAAAGATTCTAAACCAAAATCTTCAATCAGGAGCACATTATGTAGTATAATGTGATTCCTTAGCAGTTAAAATCTAACATTTGTAAAAACAAATGGCACGCACTTGACAGGCAAATTACACATGGATTACCATTTGTTAAAATTTCATCACAGAAAATGGTTTAACTGTTGTGGATATGAGCCAAGATCAGCCTGACAAGTACTTTACATGAAAAATTAGCATATTCTCTTCCAGAAGTTTATTCTTAATTTAGATGCATCGACTTTTTGCCACCATTGCTGACCTTTATGTCTAATCAAAGTCCCTTTGAATCCAAAACCCCAACCTTTTATCTCTCCTGACAGCTTTTAATTTGAAGGCTTGTAATAAAGTCTATTAAAATTCAAAATGTATCTGTGTTTAAAGCTTGGTTCACTTCTCTGGATTTTCAGATATGAAACTTCAAATGGGCTGATTACAGACTCCAAACTTTTCATTTTAAGCTTAACACCAGGATAAAAAAGCCCTTTGGAGGCAGAAATCAGTCCAGATTTTTAGTTATAATTCTCAAAGATTACATATGTGGCATAACTATAAAAAATTGATATCTATAAGTAGCATTGTACATAGATATCAGGTAAGTTAGGACTGTGGTTGCTTTTGTGACAGTCCTGTATCTATGGTTAATTATAGATTGTGATTTTACCCAAGGCAGACAGAGTTTCCCTATGAGACAGCATGGATTCAGTGCAATGGACTCCAAGTAGGTAGCCAGTGCTGCTGCATCCAGCCCCCTTACGCACTGTAGGTCACCAAAATGCCACATCCCACTGTGCAGCTTCAGGCTACGTGGTGCCAATGCCAGGCAGCACCTCCAGAGCTAAACGTCCCCTGAAGAAAAACCCTGCCTCTTCCTCTGGGTCACCTGTGTCTAACAGTTTGGTAAGACCACCATCTTTTTCCATCTTAATTGAGATAATGACTTTAAAAATAGTAAGTAATTGGGATCAAAATGTTACAAATTTGCAGAAACTTGTGATTCGAAGGCCTTTTTCTTTTTTAAAATTTCCTCCTGTCCCAGTACGCTGTTTCTTCAGTTGGAATTTTTCTATTCTCTCACAGTAGCATGTACAAATCCAAACATTATGTATCTGATTATCACACATAATCCTGCTGTTTCATCAGGCAGAGACTATCATCAGAGGAGAAGCTGCAGATACGAAAAGGGGATTAAAAGTTAGCCTAAAATAAGTTGTTGTGCCAAATTCTTTTAAAGAAGAAATACGTATCTGAAGTCTACAATGAAATGTGAACACAGGCAAGATTTATCTTTGCATAGGTATCGGTTACATGATTTATGTGAAAGAACATGTACACTGCTGTCTCTATAAAGAACACAGCTTAGTCCACAAGGGCTCCAAGATCCCTCCATACAAATCTCATGGCAAGATAAGGACTTAAATTTCCTTGTGGTTCAGAAGAAAAATAAATAAATAAATAAATAAATAAAGTTTTGGGAGTATTCTCTTCTTTTTAGTATATACATGATTTAAAACTTTGAATTTGTTAAAGCACTGTAGTTCTAAATGCAGTATTTCTTAACCACCACAGACCACAACTGGATTTAAACCATGGCTTTTTCAATAACAGTGTTTAATAATTTAAAGCTGCTCTTAATCTATTAAGAAAAGGCAAAAAACTTCTCTCATCTAATTCACTTACTCCCTAATTGCATCCCAGCAAATTACGTATCACCCTCATCCCATGTAAGCGAAATGTCAGATGACACAAGGAACTTCTGAAACAGAATCTAGGACACCAACAATACATTGGAGAATCTAGAAAGATTTTTGGCAAAATTCCTAGGTAAACGTACAAAAGAGGAATGTCTGCACTCATTTCTTTGTACTGAAATCACTAGGAGGTTGCAGGTGCAAGCGTAGCTAGGCTGCAGCAATGGACATTTGTCTTTCTTTTATTTCCTTCTGTTGTTCATTTCACGTGTTTCTTTATGACTTCCTCCTTTCCAGAGGCTGAGCGCTAAAATAAGCTGAACATCTCCCATTGCTTCAGCTGCTTTCAAAAAATACTATCAGCAGCTTCCCAACCAGCGCCTCCAGACAGACGTTCCTCATGTCCCAGTGCCATTTGCTGGCACTCCAGTGAAGTACGTGGCAAATGCACTCAATGTCACCCCCAGCTCCAAACCAGCTGAGCTGTTTCTTCCTGAAACAGCTGTTATATCATCCATAGATTTTAACAAGTAAAAATTGTTTTATATATCTTATATAATTATTTCTTGAAAGTAGCTTTGGCCTCTTTAAAGACTTTTATATCCATAGAGAAAGTGCCATTAACCAAGAACCCGTGCACCTTGCCTTACATCCTTGACCAACAACGTGAAAGTGAGAATTTCTCTGATCTTGAAACAACCTTGACAGTTTCTCTTACTCTAGTTTTTTTTTAATAAAGTCTGTATTTTAAATAGTTTTTCCTTATAATCCTCTCTCATTTTTATATACTTATTAAAACATTATTTTCTTTTTCCTGTTAACAGTAGTTGTGCCTGGTCTTAATAGATAAGAGGCTTCTTCTATTTCAGTCTTTAACTGAGTAGAGTTACTTAATACAGAGAATACTTCATAGAGTTAAGAATTTTATTTTAAAGCAGGTAAAGATTTAAGCATCATTTTACCTACAGATAGATGAGCAAATAAATAAAAGCTGAACCTCAAATTTCAAAGAATTGTACCTACTAAAAAAATTATCAAATGTGATTACCCTAACCAAAAAGAAGAGCTTACTAAGAAAATACACTTACAGGCTTAGATTCTGTCGTGACAGAGATATCTCTCAAATCTAACAGTAGTTTATATATATACAGAGATTTAAAATTCCTTAGATGTTAAAAAAAAAGGCAAAAAGACAACGAAAACCAAAACAAAACCAAAAACAATTCTGCAACTCTGGAGTAAGGAGTTGCAAGAGTTTCAGGAGATGTTGAAAACACCACCAACATAAGCTAAATATCTACGGCTGCCAAACACTGCTTGGGTTTTATAAAGTACTAGTCAGCCTGTTTGACTTGAATTCCCTAGGTTATTTGCAAGCATTTATGCAAACCTCCCACTGCATTCTGTAGGCAGAAAGAAGAAAAATGGGACAAGAAGATGAGACAAGTTGGACACCATCATCATTTTTAGAAAACATCATTCCTCTCACACATTTCTCTGCTTTTTATCACCGTTGTTTTGTCAATGTATGTGCATTAACATTTCTGAGAAAGCCTTACTGCTGATTCTTACTGTGATTTTTAAACCAGCTTTTATAATGTCTGTTTACATAGATATATGTGCAAAACACTGCTGCCTGATTTGCCAAATGGTCTTCTATCAGCAAGCTCTTCCTGTGTAGGGGAAAAGGAGCACCTCCAACCCGCACTGCATCAGAAAGGAGGTGAGGTTAAGCACTAAAGTTGTTTTTCTTTCTGTTTTTTTTTTTTTTTTTT